>BTSX01000006.1:19661816-20168541 GCA_036245825.1 Pristionchus entomophagus
GTAAGCGAGGTTGCGATGGATTCGTTGACTTAGGCGGCCAAGTCTCACAAAAAGGACGACGTCGTTTATAACGGTAAACGACAAACAGACCAGAAAGAGGAGAGAAAGAGAGATATGATCAAGAAGTGAGAAGAAAATATGGACGAATAATACGAGTCAATCGACGAGTCGCGTATAGTGAGGAGAAGAAGAAGGGAAAGCGAAGAAGAGAGATTGGATAGAGACAATGGAGAGTGAGGAGAGGCGAGACGACGAGAGGGAGAACTAAAGGACACAAACAAGAGTGGGGAATGAGTGGGGGTACAGAGTAAAACGGGGAGGAATCGAAGCAATCGTGATAAGGGAAGGTTCCATAACAAGAGTGGATGACATTTATGGGGGGAGAGAGAAGAGCGAGGAAAGCGCATGAATGCAGACAAACAAGTGGAGGAGAGAGAGCGAAAGAGAGGCGAAACATAGCAACAAACGCATGATGTAGCAGTACAAACAGCTTCGATACACGAGATACTGCTCACAGACGACTGAATAAACAAAATAATAATATATCAATCGATATATGTAAATGCTTAGAGTGCGAATCATGATGAAAACAAGTCAGCAAAGTGCATTGAAGGTCAAAGAGAAGGGGTTGTGGATTTAAGGGGAACTTGGCGATGAATCGATTCGCAATAGGTACAGTGAACGACTTAGTAATGAATAAAGGCATAAACACGTGATAATAACATGAAGAACAAGAGAATTCGCGAGTAGACTTTTTGCGAGTAGGGCACACCACGGGAGTGCAGTTGGTCTCTGTCATTTTTGTCATTTCTCGCACTTTCTCGCACTTCATGCATAGCTTTATTGCGGCTTCCGGTTCTCATTGCATTTTCTTTTCTTTTTTTAAAAATTATACTTAAATGTTTTATTATACTTATATACTTACTTACTACGTAAATAATAAATTAAATATCATCGTGAGGTGACAACATTATTGTTCACGTTGTTGTTCAAGGTGACACTAGCGACTCTTCCAGAGGCGCTTGGAACTAATTTTGAAATGAGAATGCTGAAATAAAATGACGTTTCAAAATTGTTTCTACTTAACCGGAAACCTTTTCATGTCGCCAGACATTGCCAAAAAACAGATCGGATACACGGCCGCGATGGATAGATTCAGTAGATTCTCCGCATAAGCGAGATCGAAGATACCACTCTTTCCCGGATCGATGAATGAGAGAATGAACACGGAGATCATTGAACACTAAACTATTCACAGTCAGATGATTCTCATGTGATGATTACCATACCGCATATAATATGAATATGACTAGACTCTGTTTGAGTAATTTCATCTGGACAGTCGATCTACTCGACGTCCTCTCGATCTTCGATCTCTTATTCTTCTCTCTTCTGTAATCATCATCACATTATCATCCATCACGAGATATCCTGTTGATATGCACAACTGACGTAAGAAGGATTGTGTATGTCTAGACACCCACTGATGTTCTGTCTTTTCTAAACATATCTACAGCATTGAACCATCCCAGATATTCCGAAAGTATTCCACATGAAGTTCAACCAATGTCACTGACCGTAAGTAAAAGAAGATGAGGAGATACAAGAGGAGGACAATGAATGCACATGCATACGTGAGATAGATGAGAGAGTTGAGAAGAATGCTGACTGGGGGAGAATCAATCGCACAACTGTTGTAGTAGATCTTCATCTGAAGCATTCATAATCGTGGCTGCACATACATGCCTCAATAGAAATTGGGAGATAAAAAAGATTCACGAACATTGCTGTCGTATTTATATTGGCATTGGCAGAAGAAGAAGAGGAGCGGGATGATTGCAGAGGTCATCCATCCACTCACACAGGAAATCAATGTCTTCACTCTGAATTTTTGAGAGAAACTTGAGTTTTAAATTTCGAGGTCTAGATAGATAACTGCTCATTTAATCCAACGTTGACCAAAAAGCTGCTTTCTGGTACTTTAGTTTCTGCTCTAGTCAGTTCTGGATCCTATCGAGTTCGGTGGGAGGACAGACTGACACAGGGGTTCGAGTATCTCTTGCTTCTACTGATTTAGCGATTGACATATATCGATTGACAGCAATGACGACGGAGAAGAAAAGGATTCCTAAAATATATTTGGAACTGAAATGACGACAATTAAAATGGATAAAATACCATAATCAGCGAGCACTGATAGGTTGAAGATGAGAAGTTCGTATGACGTTGAGAAATACCCGAAAGGCTGAAATATTGAAGAATGAATCATTGATACTTCGGAAAAGTAGTGAAAACGTTCATATGTCAGGTGAAAATATTATCCTCGTAAACAAGCACATTCGATTCCATTCGTATCAGTCCTCGAGTTCAGAGAGTTTCGTGAAATCAAACCACCCTCTTCTTCCGAGCGGATATTAATGACAATGATTGGTGTAAAAATAGGTAATTGTTCATTCTGACAACTTCAGATACGAACACCCTCTTTGTACATACTAGAACAGGTGAAAATCTCAAATGTCAAAATGTTCAGTGAATCGAGTCAGTTATGATACTGGGAACGGCTGACACAACGATTGAGGGCTCACTTTCTTACTTTCATTCTGCATCACATAATAGGGAAGGATGAAACCGAATTCGACGAATGCCTTGAGAGAAGTGAAAACGATCAAATTGGCAACAACGATGTAGAAATGATTCTGAGATAGAGAAATGAAAATGTTGATGATGGAAACAATTAGAAGTCTCCGTTGTTTATCCATGCCGATACAGTGCAATACCGTAATCGTCGACTCGCCTTCATGAGTTTCTTCCATCCACTGATCAGAATTCCGATGACGATGAGATTGGAGAGGGCGACGATCAAACCCACCAGTGCTTCCACGATCAAAAGATACGTGTACGTGTTTCTCAAAAGTAGACATTTTAGAAAAGCTCACGAAATTGCCAATCGATATTTGTTCCATTCAGTGTTTTATTTTTATTTTTCTATGTGCTACCACGACTATAGCAATGAAATAGTAGATTACTTTATTTTCTCGAGAAATAATCGCGATTATGGTTACAAATTCAAGTACTCTTGCTTCTCTGAATAGTAAGACCTCAAGCGATTAATAAAGAACGTATTTGAATTCCTCACTGTGTTCTATAAATCTTTCAATCTGCTGGGCTACATTGTTTCTTTTTAATGATACTTTCCAAACCCATATTATCTATAAAAAAATATTAAAGAAATAAGGACTACGTGCATTTGGGACAGTGACTGACCTCTGGATGATCATGCCCGAGTCAAGACTAGTGGATGATTGTTCTGAAACGTATAAATCATAAATATGCGTATTACGATACATTGAGACTTACTTGGAAGCGTGAAAACCATGGGAGAACTGCAGTCGAAGTGTTGGCTGTGAATGACAAGCCAGCCATATTTTGCACCTGCAAATTAGAGGTTGCTCAGAAGGGGAGTAGTGAGTGTAAGAACACGTATCTATTCACGTTATTCAAAAGTGCACAAAATCTCCATCAATGGTATTTATTTGAGCAGAGCCTTCCATTTAATGAATCGGATATTTGCTCTCCAAAGCAAACAATAAATGAACCTTCAAGGTGCACCACAAGTAAAACAAGGAGGTCATCACATGAAATTTCTCGATGTCAGCAATGGAGTGGTCAAGAGGAGAATCGATTTCGCCACTCTCAAGCTGCGTCAATAATTTGAGAAAGTACATTAATAATCATTGTCTTTCAGAGATCAAAGATCAAGTTCCACAACCACGTCTTCATCGACCTGGATAATCTAATCAGAGATACCAGCCGATCACAAGCGCCAAGGCGCGTGATCCAACTGGCTTATGATGAGTTATGCGCTAGTTTCTCTGCTTGTATTTATCTACATCAACTATCTAAATCAAGTTGTAAAAAATATTTAGAGAATACAATGTTAATACATATTTCTTTCCTTATTTTCCTGAATCTTCATCTTTCCCTTAATTCTCCTCCGCTCACGTTCCTCTCCAATCGCTACACTCCTTATTCTTCTGAATTTTCATCAATGTATTTTGAAGTTTCACCATTGTATCAGGCTGGTGCAAAAGTCTTTTCCCTTTTTTGGGAGATAAGGTTCTGGCCTCCCGTGTCCTTCGTATTTGGCAGATCAACATATAGATTTTCATAATATATGAGGGCATGTCTGATCTTCATAGCGCACATTGGATGAGCAGGCAGACGGGCACACTAGGAGTCCAAACATTGTGTGAACATTGACATTGAGATTCAACTTTTTCTTTGCTGAGTGCGCAGCGGACAGCCGGTAGAGGGCTCAACTAGTGACACATTTGGAAAGTATGATGACTGGAGATCACAATATAGTTAGTGCGGCGGGTCAGTCACTATAGGCCTAGTAGAGATGGGTGCTTACACATAAAACATGAGCTGGTGAATGTGACCAACCATTGTTTCTCTCACAACCTTCTCGAGCCGATAGTTCTCCAGATCTCTACTATCGTGCAAAGTTTAGAGCCAACATGCGTAAGTCTATTATATTATTAGTGAGAAGACTCGACTTTTCAGCAAAAAGTAGAATTTCGTTGAACTTTGATATCAAAATTTGAAGATCGAAATCGAGACTTCTAGCTGCTCCCTCTTCCTCACATAGCCAGAATGCCGGATTTTTCAGCGTCAAAAGAACAATCTATCCTTGCCCATATGTTTTATTTTTTTGGCAGAACTCATAGATCTCTAGTTCATGTGGGATGAGTATTCTCTAAGAACACTTAACATCGAGCTTTTTTGACAAATTCGATTCGAAAATTAATTTATCTTTGTCTGCGCATGGGCGATCCGATTTAACCATAGTGCAATAATGCCCCCGCATACCCCCTCACTTTGCCATGGTGGAATTCGGAACAAGTGAAATTGGTAAGGAGAAAACAGAAAAATAGAAAGGGAAAAGACTTTCGCACCAACCTAGTAGTTTCTAGTTTCATCATTGTAGTATGTAGTTTCATCTTTGATATTGCCTCTTTGAACATCGCACGGAGGCGGCAGTGTTGCAGGAAGGATTTCAATTGTCAAGAACATTCTCTCCAAATTTCAGTTTCTCTCTCCACGGTCAAATGAGATTGCGAACAAGTAGACTGGATCACGATTACGGTATTTATTATCGTTGATGCGATTCGTTGTCGAGGTTGACTCTATCAATGGAACCGCGCTAGCGGTGAGTACGGTAGGATACGGTTGGGAGGGAGGAGAGATCGATACCGTACTCCTCTGATCTACCGTAATCTAGCGTCGTCAAGAGGACTCGACGAATCGGACGGTGACGGGCTTCCATTCCATACCCAAGGTATGGTAGGGTTACGGTAGATTAATGGAGGGGATACGGTAGGGTTACTGTAGATGGATGGAGGAGAAACGGTAGAATACGGTATGGTACGGTAGAAGTATAGAGTGCTGTAGTGGGGAGGATACGTCACCTATCGTGTGTGAGTAGACCGCGAGAAATGGATAGAAGAGGGTGAAATGATTGGGCATTCCAACAGCCATCTGCATTCCAACGGTTCGAGCCCCGCATCGGGTGCAGATCGTTGGCCGAAAATTTTTTCTTTGCAGTTTTCTCGTCAAATGTTTTCTCGTCTCATCAAGGCCAATCAAGTCTTCTGTGATAATACGAGTAAAGATTGTGTCATCACTACATAAGCCAATGATATATTTGCAGATCGCAAGGGCTATCCGGCCATCGTACAAGATTTTCTTGCCGAGAAAAATGAGGTGAAGGAAGGATTGGGTAGTGATGATGGAATGACTAATTTGCAGATGTCAGGAGTGAATCCAATGACTCGATACACGATTGACTTCCTCTCGCCGCCGGACACAGACTTCTACGATGCAAACGAAGTGGAGATTCCAGGAGTCGAACCCAAGTTCATTGTTGGCTCGGTTAGTATCGAGTATGGATGATGTTATCGATCGTTGGTACCATCCCTATCATTGAATCTCAGGCGCCGACCCTCGATCCCGAGAGTCGCGAGACATTCTGGAGAATGGTGTATGATGTAAGGAGGAAGATTATCGTAATTAATTATAACATTAGCTTCAGTCAGATGCGAAGAGCATCTTCTACATCGAGAACCAACCGGAGTGCACAGAGGGTGAAAAGAAGGGAAGGATTGCATTATGACTAGTTAATCATTTCAGAGCCCTTCATTCCGTGGAGGATGAATGAAAGAAAAGGATACGGAAAGATGTTGGTCAGCAATACAAAGGTTTTACTCTTTTTAATTCAATAAAATATTTGAATATTTAGGTTACCAGCACCAAAAGAGACGCACAAGCAATATTGGAAGTGGCCCCACAAGGTTTTTGCTATGGATTTACTACAATAATAACGAGATTACAGGCAGCTCCAATGTTATGAAAGTCCGCTTCGTGCAATGCATCAGTTGGCCTCTTGGGGAACGGTATTCCATCGGATTACGGTATCGATCAATCGATAATTGAGGTGACCATCGATTCGGAACCGCGGAAGTCCGTCCTCCATCTGGTTCGATTGCTCAAGGACGAGGTTTGCATAGGGATGATGCAATTGTGATTGCATCCTCAATAAATAGACATAATCTGGTGTATCTTTCAGAAAGGCCCAGTCCTGGTCATTTGCAAGAATGGACTGGCTAAGTAAGAGGGCGGGGGGGGGGCTTCGGATTGGGTGATGATGATGAAATCTACAGATCGTGCATGTTCGTGATGGTGCATAGCGTGATCTCACTGCTGAATGCGAAGGCGCTGAGAGATGTGAGGAAGTTTCATGATCACTAGTCAATCCGTCGTTCCATTTCTCTTCAGCCATTGGATGTTCTCCAGAAACTTCGTTCCGATCGATGGGGAGCCATCCAGAATAAACAACAGTATCTCTTCATCTACCAAGCAGTCTTCGACTACATTTCGGTACCATAGATCAAAGATCAAATGTCACTGATCTAGTCCTTCAGGTGAAGACGGAATGATGCTGTCAAGAAGAAACTGTTCCACTACGCCAAAGGAAAGAAGCCGGAGTGAGATGGTGAGGAGATCAAAGATCAAAGATCATCCTGTTGAAGACCGAGCATCCTTGATGTCTTAGCCTAAGCCTGAAGAACATTCGAGATATCATATTCATAATTTCGATAAATAAACCCTTTTCGAAAGTGTTATGTTCCTAATATACAATCAAGGGGTATATAATCATGGCATCTATAACCATCTTGTTTCTTCCCATGCCATTTTCACTTCTTCCACTTTGTCGTTTGTTTATTCGCGTGATTGGACTTATTTTCTCTTCGTGATATCTTTTATCGATTAGATCAAATCAAAATCCGATTCTGAAGTTGGTTCATGATGGGAGCCCTAATCCACTGTGACCCGTTCAACACTCATTCATAGATACAACCTCCACATCCTCCCAACTGTGCGCTCATCTAGCTATATCATACTCCTACCGTAAGCCTCCAAGCAACCGTCCCCTACTGTACCTGCACTGTGCGAGTTGTTGGGTGCCTCAGGCGGGGCGTGATATTAGGGGCGCCCCCCGATGGTCCTGCCTACTCCTCCTCCTCTTCATGCTCAGAGGGAAGTCGATCGGGCAGGACACATGTCTTGGCGAGAGTCTGAAAACGGAAGGAGAAGTGCCCCAGCAGACGCGCCTGCTCCTCGTGAGATGAACACATTTACGAGGGGTTACGGTATCGATTAGTAGGATGGCTAAAGCTACCACCCTCTAGTTATAATGGCACTACCTTAATTCATAGGTATGGGAGAAGTGGGTTACGGTATCTATCGATCAATCAGGCTGGCTACCGTAAATACCTTCATGTATTCGAAGATGTCGGGGTGTCCATCGATTAGACCTCGATCTATTGAAGAGACGAGAGGGATCTTGTCAAGATGTTGGACAACGACTAATGAGGCCCGAGAGGAAAGAGATAGAATGGGAAAGAAATGAGTCAAAAGACTGTTATTGATGATCCATCGACATCAACCGAGGAGGAGAAGAAATTCTGCAGAGTCATCTATAATTTCACTCCACAGAGCGAGGATGAAATCGAGGTGGGATTACAATCTAGAAAATACGGTCTCAACATTTGTCACAAATTCTCGACCGGCCCAGTCGTGAGAGAGTATGCGAAATGGATAGACCGTAAGCCGTATTTCGAATTCTAAAATCTAGACAGATGAAAGATCAAAGATCATTTCCAGACTCGTGCCGTGGATTCAGTGTTGGCCGAATCTCGTCTGGGTCCCGATTGTGTTTTGGCCGTGTGATTTCACCCATTGGATGGACTGTTCCACCCCAGACAATTATCCGATTCCACACTACTTAGGTGTGTATGCAAGAGGCTAGCATCTTTCTGTAACTAGAGTTAGCGTTGATCTGTCTCGATTTTACTAACCCTGCTGTCAATGTGATCAGAATTCTGAAGACGATAAAGTTGGAGAGAGCGACTATCAAACCCACGAGTGCTTCCACGATCAGAAGAGACGTGTAAGTGTTTCTCAAAAGTAGACATTTCAGAAAAGCTCACGAAATTGCCAATCGATATTTTTTATGTTCTGTTTTTAATCATTCATTTTCCTATATGCCACCACGACTATAGCAATGAAATAGTAGACCACTTCGTTGGTCTCGGGAAAGATTCGTGATTATAGTTACAAATTCAAGCACTCTACTCTCGCTTCTCTGAATAGTAAGACAGACGATTAATAAAGAACGAGTTTGAATTCATCACCTTGTTCTATAAATCTTTCAATCTGCGGAGCTACACTGTATATTTTTGATGATACTTTCCAAACTCTCCAAAATATTATCGTTGAAAAAAACGAGGTTTGAGAAGGAGAATAGTGAGTGTAAGAACACATACTCACATTATTCAAAATGGACATAATCTCCATCAATGGTGTTTACTAGAGCAGAGCATCCCATCTAATGAATCGGATATTTACGCTTACAAGAGCAAACAATGGATGAACCTTGACAGCATTCTGGTAACAATTTCACAAGCAAAACGCGTGGTGAGATTCCTTCTAGTGATCTTTCTTTTGCCTTTCTGATACGCAATAATCAGGAATATAGCGTGTAATCATCATCCATCATGTTCTGAACATCTGTTCATTCTAGAAAACCACGTCCTCTGTCAATCGGTAGCGTTTTCGTGAACTCCATCTAATGGATTTTGAATTGAGACGATTCTTCATGAAAAAAATCTCCTTCTTCGTGACAAATTGGCAAAGTCATTACTCTCTTTAAGATGAATGACGCCGGGCCGCTCGTCATTGTGAAAGAGAATGAAGAGTCAATATTCGTCATTCACATGCCCTATTCTCGATCTTTTCCATTCCGATAATTTCTATTTCATGTCTTTATGGCGTGAAATCCCCTTCTCTCGGCGCTGTGTTGGAGGTCGTCTTTTTTCACTCCGTTGATTCGCAGAACTACTCGATTTGGCCATGAGTGCAATCTTTCTTCCATCTACTTCCCCTGTAGTACAAGTGAACAGAGAATCCAGTTAATACATTTGGGCGTTTGTCTGCAGGTTTTCACAGGTCTCTTTCGTGCAGTTGCTCATGAATAATAATTTTCTTGAAGATCGAATTTGGCGGATAAATAGGCTTTCCTTTGGCGCAGATGAGATGAATGGCGATGACACCCAGTTCACAGGCAGAGAAGACGGATTCATTGTCGGTTTCCAAGTTGAGCTACGCGACGCGGATGTGAAAACGTCGAGAAAACGGTTCAAATAAAGAACTCTACATTGTTAGATTATTTTCTGTGGAAACAATTCAGGTTTAGAATATTTTGCATGCTGTTTCGCTCTCGATAAAGTTGTTATCAAGTTTATTGCAAAACAATTGACGATTTAAAGAAATAATTGTTTTATATTCAGGCGAAAAAAGAAGGATCGATACAATGTAGTATACGCTAAGTAATATGTTTCAAACGGTCAGATTACACTTTTTCTTGTATCGATTTTCGCCTCGTCTTGTTTATAAAATATATTTTTAACGATTAGTATGTAGCCCTCATTAGTCAATTAGTGTTCTGATATTGTTTGTTTGCTCTCAATGCCCTTGTTCTGTTCACCAGCGACTTTATATTTTCGCCATTCTTTCATTTAATCCATCCTTGATCTACCCCACATTTTATATGTCGTCATTATCAATGGTTGTCTTCATTAATGTTTGGACAGTTCCGCTTCTGATGGCACTTTGGTTGGCTGGTTGCATTATCACGGAGCTGAGTTGGCGTGCCGATAAGACGAGAAACCTCGTGCGTTCAGCAATTTTCGCAAATATCGATCTTTCCCTCTTTTAATCGGCGCGTCACCATTATCAATTGTTAGCTTCATTAATATTTGGACAGTTGCGCTTCTGATTTCACCTTGGTTGTCTGGTTTCAGTAGCCCGGAGCTGAGTTGTCGCGCTATGTTTTTCTCGTTATTTTAATTAATTTTGTTTAACATTTTCATATATTCGATTCTTTCAGATGAACGTGTTACAAAGGGATAAGATATCAGACTACATAAAGGAGTTCAATAATATGGCGAGGAAAGTAGATGTAGAAAATGCCTCACAAGGGAATGTGCCAGACTCGAGAAGGCAGTCACCGAATTGTCCAAGAACAACTGCGTCCGGCTGGTAAGTGTTGCTTTCCTTGTTCCCAACCCTTGAGTTTTGATTGATCTAATTGGATAGACCATTCTCAAGAAGCCTCAAGACTCAAGAAACCAACGATGATTTTTTTCCTTGACCTTGCCACTTTGAAACCAATCCCTTCCTAAACGAAGCTACCATCTTGCAGTCCCAGTACCTACGGGAGAGGATAAATATTGTATAGTAGTGTATTGTTCTTTTCAGCGCAAACTCATCGCTCACTTGTGCAATGAATCATCGACCGATGACGGCAAGTTGCTGGCTGAATCGGCCGTGCTCTTCTTTCGTTTTCTTCTTTCTGGATGTGTGCAAAGATGAGATTAATAAGGTGACCGAAAATATGAGAGAAATATTTGCATTGTGTGTCGACATTTTAGTCTTCACTTCTTTCGGCACTCACTTTCCCACAATCTAGTTTTAAATTGGCAATATGCTTTATTTTTTGACGGGTTGTTACTGATGAGCTTTGATTGAACGTTGTAGAACAATATCAAATAATTGAGTAATCAAAATAGCCGCTGTAACTTGTTCTTTCGATAATTGATACTCGTCAGGCCCGATGTTTCTACTTCTCTTCTCTCCTCGATCACCTCTTCAAGAAGATAGTCCACCCCACGGCATTCGTCGACATCTACAACTTATTCGCAAAGCAGGTATTATCATATTTTTTATATCACGCTAAACTGAATAATACGTACTATCGGCTAACCAATTGGGGTCGCTATAGAATCCAGATACTTTGGGGGAAGCGATAGGAACCTTCCTGGTTCTTGTTATTACTAGTTTGGGAACCAAAACTGTTTCGAAACTACAACATACCGTACCCCCTCTACCATCACAATCATGATTGTTCTATTTTTTTAGTCAGTGAAGATTACGGTAGATCAACTTGTGGGCGTACTCGATACAGTAACCACGAAGGTGAAAAGTCCAACGGAGACGACTACCAATGAACAGTGAGTATTTTATTTCTAAGTCGATTCAATACGGTCAGCGAGTGGCTCATTAGAACCTTATAAATCGTGAAAAAGAAGCAGTAAACATGCTACAACTTGCATGTAAACACATTTAACCAGCAAAGTAGTAGTAAGCAAACCTTGTGTTTATAAGTGTTTGGTGAGGTAATATCGCTTCTTTGTCTGTTTTTGAAAGCTTGCGATCACAGAGGTATTTTAGGTCTCTGAATTTCACTGATACTAGGTCGGATGAGAACCAACTGAATGCTCATCATTTGCGTACGGAAGACAACTGCTATTTAATTGTAGATATTATTAAATATCTCTGATCTAATATGTTTTCATCCGACCTAAGGATATTTCACTTGACCTCATCGACTTCTTCAGATGGCGTGATTGCATTTCTATCCTCGTCAGTCGCCTTCTGGAATCCACTGATGGAAGAGATAAAGTGAGTTACTGGTGTTATTCAAGTGCCAGCGAGGTTTGACCATTAGTTGTAAAATCGAATTCGAGTCACCTCATTTCTTGCACTCGGTGTCAGAGAAACGAGAGAGCATGCTAATTGAGGATATTCGACTTTCGATTTGTCATCGCTAATGACCATAGGGTTCCGGATTGCGGAACTATCATTATTGTAAGACTCAAAAACTCAGTTAGAGTCATGGACTGTTTAGCATACAGTAGGCATGATGAGCGGAACAAAATATTCGCTAATTATTTATTTAGTTTTCCAATATTCCCGATCTTTCTCCTATGTGATCCAAAATGCACTTTTTAAATACAAACACTGAAGCCTAGAATCTCTTATTAATGATTGCTAAACACAGTAGATTGGACCGTTCGTAATAACAAGTGAAACGGTTTATTTTCTTGCAATAATTGTATGGAATATAATGAACGAATATTTATAATATCGTTTCTCAGACGGATGAGTTCTCTCTCAATCTGGAACTGGCTTTCTCTTTAATTCGTCGATGGTTTCGCGAGGCCGCCAACACTACCGTATTCGCGAGTATCGTAGCCATCATTGGGTGAGAATTTATTAATGACTTATTTGTCCAAAGAATGGATCAGAACTCTATGCACAACGCTGTGTAATGGATAAGGCACCTAGTATGTTGTTGTTTCTCGTACTAGTTTCATCCGGAACTATTGGTTCTAGGGCAGTGTTCACGCCTTCAGCGTGCTATCCAAGAAAAGAACATTCATGCATTACATCACCATAAATGCGAAAATCTTCATATTTCGCATTCCCATCTGTCATATTATTGCTCCATCGATGATACTAGAATGTACGAGAACGATATGCTCTTCAGTAAATGCGGCGTGCACCACTACGTCGAAAACTACCGTAATCCTTCCACAATGGCAGTGGAAAGACCGTTGAGTGCGGATCGCGCCTACAACAGTCTACTGGATTATGATTTCTATCTCGGGTTCATCGGCGTCCCTCAATCGGTATTGCTTACAATTAGGATACGGTAAACATCTGTATTTGATACGGATGAGTCGCCACCTGTCTGATATTGATTTGTTCAGATACATCATTCATCGTTCGAGTCGCTCGATGATCAGAGTCCCAAGGATAAGGAGAAGGAAAAGAAGAGAAGAGATTCCAATCGACCCAGTGGTGTTCCATCCTCGATGAGTAAGTGGTGTGACCCATTCAACCTACAGAATGACACTTCGAACTGATCGATTACAGCTGTGATTGGAGACAACAACGATCTTGAACTGATCGAGGATTCAACCTACATCGATTCGGGATTCGATGCCAAGGTATACGATAGAGAGAAATTACAGTGGATCGATAAGATGTTTCTATTGTAGATCAGTGTGAAGCGAAAGGACATGGATTTGTGCAAGTGTGGATTGGCGGCTGATGTTGCCAATGGAGGTGTTCACTGTCTGAGAGTCAGCAGGTATACGGTAATCAATCGATAAATACAGTATCCCGATCAATCTAGACTGTGAGTCATTCCAGACATTCAGCCATTCCAGACCGATTACGGTGTCCATCGATTTCAGGTCAAAATCGCATGTGGAGAGGCGGATCAAGAAGGAAGTGAAGGAGGAGACATCGCCTGGTGATTGCCCCGGGGAGAGGTATGGTAGCCTTGCCTCAAGCCGGGGATTACGATAGTGTTTCCTGAATAAGGGAGTACGATAATTTTCTCATTGCAGCAGTTGACCGACTAGCAGCAACGACAGAAAGCGAAAAGTGGAGGAGGAAGAGAGGAGCAATGGATATTCAGAGGAGGAGAGACGAGAGAAGAAGAAGGTACGGGAAGATGGTTCTTGGACTGATTTATCGATCTATTCTCCTCTGTGGTTCCTGGGAACATTCATGATTTGGGAAAAAAATTTGCGAAAAGTGTTTGTTGACATTTGAGTAAACTTCTAGTGATCGTGACGAATAGCTTGCTATTTTTATTTTAGTAAATGTTAATTTGAAATAGACTGCAATTCAATATGGGTTTACAGTCGAAGCCGGAAACTCCTACGCACGGATCCCTCGTCGCCCTCGCAGCCGAAGAAAGTGTATGATTATTATTATTATTTTTATTTGTTTTTTAAAAAATTTTCACAAATTATGCTGCTTTGCAGGTGAAGAGTGACAAGCCGAAGAAGCTGAAGCCCTTCACGCTTACTCTCGATGTAAGTGGGCAATCTAAAGAAGTGTCAAAACAACTGACGAAGCGATTATTGAGAAGTGCCTCAAATTTAATTTTGAGTTTTGTTTTGAAATTCGCAACAAAATTTGGGACATTTCGAAACCATGTATCATGGTCATGATCCGAAATGAAGTGTCAATATTGAGGCACTGATAATGGCAGTTGAATGAGCTCCTATATGCCAGTACATTTTCTCAATCTTGTTAGATGTCTAACTCATTGACTGTTCAGATCGGTCCGAATTCCAGTCCAATGCCTGCGATGAGCATCGCTCCGAAACATGCTGGTGGGAGATTAATTAATTAATCAATTATTTATATTGTTAATGTACTGTTATTATCCGTTTCACGCCAATTAATTAATAATTTGAAGAAGATTGATGAGTAATGGTCCACTGTTCACTAAGAGATAGGTTGCCCAATCGCATCTCTGTTTCAGTCAAACCCGATGAGGAGAAGCCCTTCGACGAGGCGCAGATGTTCAGGCCGCGCTCCGGTCTCACCAAGATCTCCGCCGGACGAAGGAAGGTATATTGTAGCCTGTTGTGCTCGAAGTTGTCTAGTAATATGAACTATTACTTGGTCACTATGAACTTGAAGATTCTAACATGAAAACAGCAACGCAACGGTTATATAGCCGGTCGCAGAATCATGATTCATTCATGCAAGCTCTTAGAGAAATAGTGTGGGAAATTATAGATAGCTGTGTGTTTTTGGAGCTTTTGCATAAGGTTGAACGGAAAGTTTATTGTAGGTTTTTATTTTCGAATATTATAACCTCTCCTGTCCTTCGCATTAGAGATATCTATACACGGATTTGTGTGATCGATGAGGGCTAAGCTACTCTTTTTAGAGCACACTGAATCAGTGCTCACTAAGCAGTAAGCTGGACACAATGACAAGCCAAATTCGCCGAGTTAGACCATTACATACACTTTGTTTTTTTTGGATCAGCACTATCTGGAGATGTGCCATTGAGCCTAACCTTGTAAGTCACTTTTGTAAAGCATGATGGTTGCTGATTACAATTTAGTACGACGGCTCGGTCACTTCAGGCCTTCTCGAGATAGGCGCCGAAACATAAATCTGCTGATTTTGGACGTAAAATATATTTTATTTACGCCCGAGGGCGCAACGAAATAATGATACATTTGAATAATATATTTCTAAAAACGACTCAAAGGATGGGAGGAAGGGAGAGGAAACGAGAAAGGGGGAGTGGGATGATAAAGAAAAGATCTAATAGTCTGGTCTCTTCTTGTCTTCTTCTGGTCGTTATCTCATAGAGGAGATGAGAGTGGAAGGATTTCCGAGGAGGAGGAACTCGGTATATACCAGCTTGACATGGCTCCGAGAACCAGACTATAAAGATCACTAATGGCGATGGGGATGGAATTGGGGTGGAAGGGATACGGAAAGGGTGGTGGGGGGGGGGTGATTGATAGAGAAAGAGGGGGAGGGGGTGGGGGAAAGAAACTAACAAGGTAATTAACCAAACATGAAAGAAATTATAAACGATAAATGATGAACCTAGAAAGATCTAATTCAAGTAATCTCTTCTTGTATACATCAATACTCGATGAACAATGGATATGGGTAGGCAACTCATTCAATATTCTAGCTATTCTCCTATAAAAACAATGAAAACGTGGTGTGGATTTCGTAAATTCTATATGTATTCCGAATGTGTTTGATCTGTCTCTAAGGGGTTTGTAAGTGAAGAATCTATTACGATCAAGGACCGTATCGCTATTAATTAATCTACGGGCGAAAACTAGATCAAAGATGACTCTCCTCTCCGAAAGCGCTTGAAGACCAAGAAAAGAAAGACGTTCAGAATAGGAAGGAAGACTGAGAGGATAAGAAGAGGATGGAAAACAGCGGTAGAATAGAATTCGAGTGAATTGTTCTTGGACCTTCTCTAGTGTTTGACTATCTTTCTTGATGTAAGGGTTCCAGAAGGGACAAGCAAAGTCAAGATGCGGAAGTACATAGGTACGGTAGCATTTGATAAGGATTTCAGGAGAGTTAACAGACACAGCACGGAGCATAATGTAAAGGGCAGTCTTAGCTTTGCTGGCACGATCGACAACAGAGGCGTTCCTAAGAAGGGAAGGGAGAACTTGAATACCTAGATCACGCTGAGGGCATTTACTAAGGAGGGTGACATTATTGATTTTGTAAATTGGGGGAGAAGAACCGATGTGGAGGTGAGTACACTTAGACTCAGATAGTGATAACTGATTAATAATGGTCCAGGAATTAATTGCATCAAGTGCTGTCTGAAGTTGGGAGGTCATGGAATGGGCAGAGGCAAGGGGGTAGGAAATGTACAATTTGATATCATCGGCATAGGCTTGGTTACCAACATCGGGGAATTTAGAAAGTACATGGGTAATATCAGATACATACAAAGTGAATAGATTCGGTCCTAATACTGATCCTTGGGGCACGCCAAAAAGTACGGGGAAAGGCTGGGAAATACAATCACCGAGACGAACTGAGAAATGCCTATCTGTGATGAATGAGGCTATCCAATCAAGAAGATTTCCATGAATACCGTAGTGAGAACATTTAGAGAGCAATTTAGTGAGAGGAACAGTGTCAAAAGCACGAGAGAAATCTAGGTAGATCACATCAGTAAATTGATTACGAGAGTGTGCAAGGGTCCAATCATTCTCAGAGTCAATAACATTTGTGAGCACAGAAGCACCAGGGCGATAGGCATGCTGGTACTTTGGAATAACATCGAATCTAAATAAGTAAGGAGCAAGTTTCTCTTTGATTAATCGTTCCATGGTTTTAGAAGCGGGGGACAAAATAGAAATAGGACGGTAAGAGTCAGGAAATTTGGCGTCCTTTTCGGGTTTAGGCAATGGTATAATGAGGGAGTGTTTCCAGAGAGAAGGGACAATACCGGTAAGCATACTGATATTGAAAATGTCACAAAGAGGAAGAGAAAGAGCGTGAGCACATTTGCGAAAAACAATCTGAGGAATCTTATCGTAGCCAGTTGAACAGGAAGGAGAGAGCTTTTTGAGAGGTCTGTGAACATCATGAGGGAGGAAAGAGACATTAGAGAGGAAAGGAGGGAGAGGGTGGGAAGGTATAGAGGGAATGATGCCATCATCGAGGGTAAAGTGTGAGGCGAAACATGAAGCGAGAAGGTTGGAAATTTCTGGGAGAGTAGACACTATAGAACCGGTAGAGGAATGTAATTGCTTAGGAATAATATACTTTGGAAAGAGAACGAATGTGTCTATAGAGATCCTTCGAATGTTTGAGTTTCTTCTTCTCACAAAATTGGTTCCATTTTTTAATTTGATTCAAAAGATCTCTACTACACTTTTCGTATTGATTGCGAACAGGGAGCAAGTGAATCTTAGAGAAAAGAATGTTTCTGTGATGGATAAGCTTCTGGATGTGAGGAGGATACGATGCAACAGTTGGTTTTGGTTTGTGGTAAGGAATAAACAAGTCAATGGCTTGGTAAATTATGGTTACAAACGATGAATACATAGAGTCAGGGTCCGGGGAAACAGAAAACAAACTGAACCAATCAATATTAAATAAATACGAAGAAAGATCATCATAATTGGCACGAGCATAATCTCTAATAAGGAATTGAGAAGGAGGGAGAGAATGATAGTCAATGGAAAAAGATATGCCAGAGTGGTCTGAGGAGGGAAAAGAAGGGATTATAGTAGGTGCAGAGATAATGGTGGGATCACTGGTAAGTAACCAGTCAATGCAACGAGTATTTCTAGTGGGTGCAGTGATAAGATGGGAAAGAGCCGCACTAGAAACGAAGGAGTTAAGAGACACATCAATGGTGGTTGTAGGGGTGGAGAGAGTATCAGAGTTGAAGTCACCAATGAAAATAATGGGAGAAGAAGAAGTAGATACTAGGTCAGTAAGACAATCGATAAGAGACTCTGTTTGAGCAATACTGTAGTTGGGAGGTCTATAAACGATACAGATGCGAATTGACAGAGAGGAGTTCCTATTTATACAATCGACAACGGTGTAATGAAAGTGGTCTCTGAGGAAAAGGACTGTGCCGCCACCACGCCCTGTACAACGATCACGACGAATTGCAATATAGGGTAGATCACCAATTAAAAGAAAAGAGGGAGTACGGCTATTAAGCCATGATTCAGTTATGCACAACATGTCTGCTTTTTCAACTCTAAGTAGCTGGTGTAACCCCGGGAGCTTGTTACTGATGGATCGACAATTGAAATACAGACAAGAGGGGAGAAGGAGAAGAAGACAAAGACGATGACTGGATGGAAGGAGAGAAATTACTAGGGTAAAGTCGGGAGGAGACACCTATTTTGACGGCTGAGTGGAAAAGAAGGAGAAGGAGTTTTGAGGGGGAGGGGACTGCGTGAACTCAGCGACTTTACCCTTCTCCATGAGAACTCCTGCATAGATCACCCACTGGGGCTCACCTGCCTGATTTCGCTTTCTCTTCTCCTCTCTGTGGTTCCACTGTGCGTGTGAAAATATATATTTTTTCATTTGGTTCTCTAGTCGAGAGACTTGCAGGTCTCAATTATATTACAAAGCAACGCTCCATGTCATATAAGTCCACAATATTATTTGCAAGAAGATCCCAATCACCAGACAAGAGCTGATTTTTACAAAGTGTGATTTTGAGATTGAAACGCCAAACTCTATTGTTTTTCTCTTTTCCGGATAGTCAGAAGGTCTGATATTTTTACGTCAGAAAATCAATCCTTGCCATGTTACTCCTTTTTTGGGCTGACTTCTGTGATGGCTATTTATGGCGTGTAAAATGAGTGAAAGAAGTACCAAAATTGGCGAAAATCTTGCAATTGTGTGTTTAAAATTATTTATCTATTTTTTCTACGCATGTATGATTCGATTCCCATATGAGTAACTTTCTGAGCCAGTGAACATATTTGGCCAGATGCTTGGCAAAGTGAAAAAAATGGATCTCTCCCAAAATGTGTGTGGTTGTAGTACTCGACGAGTGTAGCTCAGTCGCCACTGGTTTAGTGTTCCAGATCATTCTCCGCTAAATGGCGGAAGTTTAAAAAAAACTACCGTAACCCAACCGACTTGGCTCTTTCGCGATCATTCCAATCGAGTGATATCTCCAAAATTACACAATATTCACGTGATAACACATACCAAGTTTCATCCCGATCGGACTGATACTCATCAACAAAGAACGATTTTTCGAAAATATTTTCAAACTTTACCTTGTCGCTCCTTTGGCAGGTACCCGAGGTACTGTTTTTATTTGATCATTTAGAAGAGAAAACACAAAGCTCTCCATAGAGTACAAACAAAGCAAAACAAAGAAATAAGTTTTAAAGAACTTCATCAATGAATGTAGACAACTTAGGGACCGTCAAGGTTGAGAGCCGTACCCAAAAACCGGGAAATATACGTTGACTTAGTGTACTCAAATGGCTTGTTTTCCCAATTGCGCGAATTCAATTTTTCACGGCCAATTTTGATCTTTTCTCCGTTATTACTTAATGAGCGTTTCCTAATCTTCCGTGCTATGATGGTTTGGTTGGAAATCTATCGTGCCTTGCTCTTTTTTCTTCGCTTGACGAAATTTTTCTACACTCGTTCAAACTAAGGTATGTTCAGTGCCTATTCTATTTTTCGTTCACGGATTATTTCTCCCTCTATTCTCGAGCTTATTTTTCAATAACTATTCTTACTATTCGTCTTTGTTATGCGAGTCAACCACCTTAAAACATTAGCTTCAAAAAATTTCGTACTGAACTTATGGCCGTTTGAAGTATAAGATGCGTGAATATCTTATTTCCAACCCCTCCTGTCCAATTTTTGTCTAGAACTACTAAGGGCATTATCACAACTATTCTGACATAGTTTGAAGAAAATTGTGAATACTGGATATTTGCTGTGTTCATCCTATTGCGGTATCTTCACTTTCTATTCTAGTATTTTTTCTCGATGCATTTTCTCTCTATTCCCGAGTATGTATTTTATTCTATTTTTTTCTCAGTGTCGCCTATTATTATGCGAATCCCCCACATAAAAATGTAAGCTCGCAAAAATGTATTGCAAAAGTTGTGAACATCTGAACTGTAACATCTTTGAGAATTTTGGTTTTCGTCCCACCTTTCTCTATGTTACTGTAGTTTATTCTACTCTGATGTTTAATATAATCGGTTGTCATTATGTGATGACTCTATACTGCAAATGTGCAGTTACATGTATTCGTTGAATGATCGGTAGGACTGTTTTAAATGAATTGCTTAGCAGTACTTCAAAGAGGAGTATTTCACTCGCTGAAAACTTCTTGAAATATTGATTATTTTCGGTCTTGGGTAACGGTAGTTTGGAGTCGTCCATGAGGATAAAGAACCATGAAACTCTGGAAAATACTCAAATAGGTTTACTTTCCTACGTATGATGCTATCTATGAAAGAAAAGAGGAGAAAAAATAAGTTTGAAATTATAAAATATTGACAGAATTGAAATTGCTGACCCGAGGAACAGCGCACGCGACGCGTTCGAATGAGCGCACTGCGTGCGTCAAAAACTGCGAGTGGGCGGGGCTTAGCTTCACCCCTTCGTTTTCGTTAATTTTTCAATAAAATATTTTTTCTTTGTATCATTATGATGTCCAGCACGCATGAGTAGTTCAATGAAACAAAAGGCCTATTTTTAGGACGCCGCGTTAATTTTCCTTGAGGGTCTCTACAGACAACTCGGTGAAAAATCAGTTCATGATAGGCCACCTACCGAAGTCAATAAACAACTAAGTCAAAAGTAACAAGTTTACTTCTCAAATTAAAATATTTTTTCACTGTCATCGATTGTATTTTGATATTCCAATCTGAATAATGAATGAACTATAATTTTATAATGCAAAATAAAGAAGTTCATTTTTACTGGTGAAGGATACTGTATGTATGCCCATCATGATTATACATTCTATAATTATAGTTCATGTATTATTCAGATTGGAATATCAAATGCAAACAATGACAGTGAAAAAATAATTTAATTTGAGAAGTAAACTTGTTAATTTTGACTTGGTTGCTAAATTGAATTCGCGCAATTGGGAAAACAAGCCATTTGAGTACACTAAGTCAACGTATATTTCCCGGTTTTTGGGTACGGCTCTCAACCTTGACGGTCCCTAAGTTGTCTACATTCATTGATGAAGTTCTTTAAAACTTATTTTTTTGTTTTGCTTTGTTTGTACTCTATGGAGAGCTTTGTGTTTTCTCTTCTAAATGATCAAATAAAAACAGTACCTCGGGTACCTGCCAAAGGAGCGACAAGGTAAAGTTTGAAAATATTTTCGAAAAATCGTTCTTTGTTGATGAGTATCAGTCCGATCGGGATGAAACTTGGTATGTGTTATCACGTGAATATTGTGTAATTTTGGAGATATCACTCGATTGGAATGATCGCGAAAGAGCCAAGTCGGTTGGGTTACGGTAGTTTTTTTGAAACTTCCGCCATTTAGCGGAGAATGATCTGAACACTAAACCAGTGGCGACTGAGCTACACTCGTCGAGTACTACAACCACACACATTTTGGGAGAGATCCATTTTTTTCACTTTGCCAAGACAATCTTCACTAGGTCAGAAAGTCACTCATATAGGATTATAATACTCTGCTCTTTTGGCGATTGAAGCAAGTGAATGAAACACGATAATGTATGAAACAAATCCTGCAAGAAACTTTCCGTTTTTAAAATAAATATATATAGAATATAATAAACATAGAACATAAACACGAAGTAGCCATGTCTAATATAGGACTATTCGGTGCAGGCATCATGATTACTGGTCTTGTGGAGCAGAAAAAACAACTGTTCATAATGGATGCTATTGAATAATCCGTTCCGTCTCTCTCAGGTGGTTGCGATCACTGATGTCAAGATGACGAAGGGATCGAGACAAGAAGCTGTAGTGGACATGCCAAGTGCACTCAAACTCAGCAAGGCCAGAAAGGAGATATTCGAGTCTGGTGAGGAGCAGTTATCGATTGTCATCCTACCGTAACTCTGAAGTAGAATTCGACTGTTTAACTCTTTAGTTGCGGTGGTCATAGGGTCATTCTAGTGGAATTATGCTTGGATTAATGTCGTATTGCTCAGTGATGACGCAGTCCTTGCAGGTTCGAAGGCGAAGCTGGCCGATCTGCCGACTACGATCCAGAACAGCAGTTCGTCCCTTGGATCGTCCAGTGAGTTGGACTAGAGATAGTAAAAGGGCGATTCACGTAGCTTTCCATATCTACTGGCTAAGCATTTGTTGAACGGAAATCGAGGCTAGCAATACGTTATTGTGATCGGACGACTTCCAGTTTAGAGTGCACTGAAACGAGCGATAGCAGGGAAAAATGATTTTTAAACATTAAAAATTTAAATAAAATTGCAGGTAGTCGTAGCAGCAAAGTGAAGGAGGTGGTGAAGGAGCAATTGAAGGTCGGTGCACTCATGGCAAAGACTCGGGATAAAATTTGGGGTATTTAGCAACGATGTATCATGGTCAATATCCGAAAAGGTATGTCAATATTGGGGTACTGATCACGGCAGTGGAGATAGCACCTATGGACCAATCCCTTCAATCTAGTCTGATAATACAACTACTTCTAAGTAGGCCCGAACCACCCAAAAAATTATCTAATTGTGGGTGTAAATGGCGATAAAACAGAAAAAATCTTATCGAAATCAGATACAAAAGGTTTTCCTAGTGGAAAAATCGTGGAAAAAAATAAGATACATCATATAAGGCGAGGCACCAGTATATTTCCGGATTCATGAAATAGTTCAGCTCCTTTCAAAAGTTGAATGTGTTCGAGTTTTGCAAATTGTCATCTCGAGGTCTTATTTATCGATATTAAGGAAGGTACTATAGGGGTGTCCCGAAAGTTCTTTTAATTTTTTCTTTCATTTATTTTAAGAAACCGATAAGACATAAGTCCCATCTCTCATTACTGACGAGTGAGTGTGCTCCAGTACTAATTTATGCGACCTAAATTTTGGGATAATGTTCAGTAACATGACTGGAAAAAAATAAAATGCTGAGTTTGGAATCGAACACTACATATATTTTATCTCAGTGACACATACCACAGTAGTAGGAGAGATGATTCTTCAATTTGCACGTTTCAAATTATTTTGATCTCGCTCGACGTTTGAAGCAAAGCATTTTTTGTTAAAAAAAATGCTAATTTCGAGGATGAAATACAGGGTGCTAGATTCCATGGCCGAGTGGTTAAGGCGCATACAAGGTATGATCGCGAGGTTGGGGGTTCGAATCCCACCATGTGCAAACACTTTAGCCAAGACATGAGGGGGTGTGCTTGGGTTATCCTAGGCTTTTGCTCAACCCTCAGTATTTGGCAAAAGTGTTTGCACATTGCGGGACTCGAACCCCCAACCTCATGATCATACCTTGTCTGCGCGTTAACCACTCGGCCATGGATCCCAGACGTTATTTTAGCGCCCCTATTTCATCTGTGTTTTAAACGCTTTTTCACATTTTATTTCTTTTGTAAAATTTTCGAGTTTGACGCCGGCGTAATTTGGGTTTAGACTTATTTTTTTGGCTCTGAAGGGGGTCAACCGACACGAAATTTTCAACGTGAGTGCAAGGTCACCAAACTTTGCAAACTTTGTGCCCATGGTCTGGAGATGCAACAAAAAAAATTCAGCCCGAAAACTCATCGGGGAGCCAAATGGCGGGTACCCCTGGGTGTGACAAACAACCCCGTGGACCTATTTTACATGTCATAGGGGGAATTGAGCCTGGGTCTTTGAATCTGGAAGTTAAGCTTTCTGGCTGTATGTAAGGTTCACTTCTTCAAATGAACCGCTTGTCACCACTTTGAGCCGAGTTGTCGGCACTTAATGTCAAAAAACACTCTCCTCTCTCTAGTCACGTAGACAGGTCGGTTCCCTAGCAGCTCTCGCGTGATCCAATCGATACTTGACTGTTTTCTCCCCTCGTTTTTCTCTCAATGCCTTCTCCTTAGTTATTGTTCACTAACTTCTGATTCTTGTACTGTTTCTATTGTCCTCCTCCCTCCTCTCCCCTATTCCCCTGTTTCCCATCATGAAGCGCGCCCCCCAATTGTCCCCGTCTTCTCTCCGGAACGAGTTGGAGTCTGATGTTGTACCCGATCCTTCTTCCCTGATTCGTGCTATTGGCCAGTATCTCGAGTCTGTCTCTGAGACCGAAAGGATCTCCCCCCTCTCGATTCTGTTGAGCACTTGTGTTCACCAGTTGAAGGAGTTTGCTAGATCGAGTGTATCGATCGATGATGCAATTGAGAGAGATAAAAGGGAAAGATCGATCGTGGTACAAGGACTCCCTGAGTCCTGTGCCGAGAAGGCCAGCGAGAGAGTGGCAGAAGACCTCAGCAAAGTCACTGCCATGCTCGATCTCGCTGAGCTGGAGCACACACCAGCTATCGTATTCCGAATGGGTGAGAAGTCGGAAACCTGCCCCCGCCTTCTCAAGATTATGTTCCACACTCGTTCCGCCCAGTTGTCCCTCCTTGCCAAATACCTCCGCTACCTCCGCCCATCCCTCTGTGTATATCCGTCCATCCCTCACCAAAGAAGAGCGAGAGGCGGCTTTCCAACTTCGACAGAGGAGACGACAACTACTGGCTCAAGGCAAGGACGTCATCGTGTATGCGGGAGAGTTGATCGAGAGAAATCAACTGAAGTCATTCAAGAAGAACCAGCGCTCTCTTCCTTCCTCCAGACCCTCCCGTTCTTTCTCCTCTGTCCCTTCCTCCTCCCAGTCCCTCTTCCACTCTATCCCCTCCCTCTCCGCCGCCCCTCCCGTTCAAGCTTGACATGATTCGCCCGAGATTGCGACCTATTCCCATCCTCTGTCATGTCATTATTACAATATCCGTTCCATCGTTAATAAGCTCGATCCATTCCGTGCCTTGCTCACGGGATCCCAACCAGATATCGTTTTCCTCACTGAGACATGGTTATCTGCTAAGATTCCATCTTCCCTGATCGTCGGATCTCTTCCATATACAATTATTCGCTGCGACCGATCATCACGTGGTGGTGGTGTGTGTATCATTCTTCGTGACCACATTTCATATTCTACCGTACCCCTGCCATCCACTCAACATGAGATTTCATGTATCGATCTATTTCATTCGAGTGCCTATATCCGACTATGCCTTGTCTACCGTCCCCCCAACCACACCCTCCCAAAGACCGAATCGCTCGTCACATGTCTCTCCGATATTCATGCATCGACCCCTCACTCTATCCTTTATATTGGCGACTTCAATTCTGACTCATTATCTATCACTCCTTCTCCCGTTGATCGTTTATTCCGTGATTTCATTCTTTCTGCTGATCTCTCTCATTTGAATATTTCTCCCACGCGCGGCACTAGATATATCGATTGGATCTTAGGTAATGATTCCACCCTAGTCCCGGCCATTTCTGTCGTCCCTCCCTTCCCATCATGCGATCACTCCGGTCTTTCCTTCACCCTCTCATCCCCTCTCTCCCCTACCCTTCCCACTCACACGGGAATGACCGGAACTCACACATCCCGAAAATTCTGAAAAAATCACAGAAAATGCAGAAAAAAATTCTATCCAGGAAACTACTTTCAAAAACTGCTAAATGTTTTTTTGAAATTTTTATTTTTGGCGAAAATTGCGTTTTTAGGGCGCTTTTGGCAGAATTCTTACCACAAAACGCTATTTTGGCCCAAAATCGAAATTTCAAAAAAACATTTAGCAGTTTTTGAAAGTAGTTTCCTGGATATAATTTTTTTCTGCATTTTCTGTGAAATTTTCAGAATTTTCGGGATATGTGAGTTCCGGTCATTCCCTTGTCAGATTCGTGACTATTCCCGTGTCGATTACCGTGCTCTCTCTTCCCATCTTCTCTCCATTGATTGGCTTTCCCTATTCCGCGACTGCCCCGACATTGACTCTATATATTCCCAATTTTCCTCTACTATTCACTCTGCCATTGATCTCTTCGTTCCCTTCCGTACTCCTCGTCCTCCCTCCCTCTCCTACCCTCCTCACATAGTCCGCCTAATTCGCCATCGCGATTTATTATTTGCTAAGATTCATAACCCTTCTATTAAACCCCTCTTCGATGAATGCAGTAAGAGACTCCTTTTCGAGATTGCTAAGTGGACCCGTTACTCTACTCGCAAAAAGCTTTCCCGCATTAATGATTTATATCGCCATGTTGCCTCTCTTACGAAACCCAAGCTTTCTATCCCCGAGTTAGTATCATCCCTTAATGTACCGGTATACGATAGCATTTCTAAAGCCAATATTCTTGCCTCTGAGTTCGCCACTCATTTCACCTTAGATGATGGTTGTATCCCCCCTCTGTCTTCCTCTCCAATTCCTCCCTCCCTCTCTCTCTTCACCATTTCTCCTCATGAAGTTCACAAAGCACTACGTAAATTGTCTCCCTCTTGTTCAACTGGCCATGATGGCATTCCTCAAATAATCTTCTCTAAATGTGTATATGCTCTTTCCACCCCCACTTGCTGACATTTTCAACCTTAGTCTCATCTCTGGTACCGTACCTTCTGCCTGGAAGCACTCCCTTATCACCCCCATCCCCAAACCAGGCAAAGATAGGAAACTTCCCTCTTCTTACAGGCCCATTTCCATTATTTCACCTGCTGCTAAGACTATGGAACGCATACTTAAAGACCACCTCAACAGTCACCTCTCTAGATTCAGTAAAATCCCTCCTAACCAACGTGGTTTCCGTTCTGGAGCCAGTGTTGTCACAAACCTACTGACTTGCCAGAATGATTGGACCACTGCTCACTCGAATAAACATCACTGATGTCGTTTACATAGATTTCACTCGTGCTTTTGACGTTGTCCCCTACTCCAAGCTCCTCGCTCGTCTGTCACATTACGGTATTCATGGTTGTCTATTGTCTTGGCTAGAATCACCTTTCTGACCGCACTTTCTCTGTCCGATTGTCCTCTGTTACTAGTGATTCCTTCCCTATTCTCTCTGGTGTCGCACAAGGCAGTGTACTAAGGCCAATTCTCTTCTCAATCTACCTCTCTGACCTCTCTCAAACCCTATCCCGATTCCGCAATGTATCCGTCCAATGCTATGCTGATGACGTAAAATTGTATGTATCTAATGATAGTTCCACCAAAGCTAGCATTTCTTCTGAATTCCAATCTGCACTCGATTGTCTTTCTCAATGAACCCAACTTAATCAATTGTCTCTTTCTGCATCGAAGTGTGCTCACATTCGCCTAGGATCAATTAAGTCAACCCCTCGTTATCAAATTGATTCCATTGATCTACCTCTTGTTAATAATGTACGCGATCTACTCTTCACTCTTCACCCCGCGCGGAGTGGTCGGCTCGTCCGGCGCTCCGTCGAGTAAGAGGTTGTGGGGGCGACAGTCCAGGCGACGGGACGGCCCTTTTCCATCTTTCGTTGCTACTACTCGTGTGGTGTGCTTGGACTCGTGGCTACTCGGTGGAGGAGTGTGAGGACTCGGAGGTATCGAGTGTGTGGAGTCTGGTGGAGAGACTCGGTGGGCGTGACTGCTGAGCTGGGCGTGCCAGAGCCAAGGTTGGGCTGGACGTCAGTCAGTAGGTCACTGCCAGTGAGGTTGGAGGACCGTGAGTCTGATCCAAGGTTGGAGAAAGGCTACGGTAGAGTGTGATTGGAGATAAGAGATCAGGGAGAGGAGAGAGGACACGTGTCACAAACAAGTTTGCATTGCTCATTCGATAGAGAGTGCACGTAAATTGACAGTCAAATTGCTCATTGATTGATTCGTGATTGATTGGATTGGCACAAAGTGATCAGAGATCAGAGGTCGCACTTTGACTAGAACTGATATAATGAGATTGAAGAGAAATGAGTGCACTCGTTTTGGTACATTGAATGTAGGCACGCTATCAGGAAGGATGCTGGAGATGGTGGACATGATGGTGAGAAGACGGATTGACGTGCTATGTGTGCAGGAGATCAGATGGAAGGGCGATGAAAGCCGTTGGGCGAATGGATTCCAGCTAGTATGCGCTGAAGGAGACGGATTACAGAATGGAGTGGCCGTGGTATTATCCCCTCGATTGTCTAGTTGTTTGGTGGAAGTCCAGCGAGTCAATTCTCGATTGATGAAAGTACGGTTGGACATCGAGGGAGAGATGATTAGCATACTATCTGCTTACGTGCCACAGTCTGGATTAGACAATAGGATGAAAGACGATTTTTATGCAAAAGTGGTAGAGTTGATGGAAAGAGTGAACGAGGAAGAAATGGTGATTCTCGGAGGAGATTGGAATGGACACGTGGGAAAAACGGCGGAGATTTTCGGAGACACGGCTGTGCATGGCGGAAAGGGTTACGGTAGACAGAACGTGGATGGTCTGAGATTACTCGAGTTTGCTCAGCAGAACGATCTGGCTGTTTTGAACACGATGTATGAGAAGAGGGAGAGTCATCTAGTCACGTACTACTCGGGTGGTGCAATGACTCAGATTGATTATATGTTGATAAGGAAGCAGGATAGATGGAAAGTGAAGGATGTAAAAGTGATATCATCTGAATGTGTAGCGCCTCAGCACAAGCCAGTTGTGTGTGATGTGAGATTGAAAGGAGGTAGATCAGATAAGATGGAAACAATGATAAGGACGATTCCGAAGGTGAAGTGGTGGAAACTGAAAGATCGAGAAATCAGAAATGAGTTTCACCGATCAATAATCATGACGGGAGCACTGGGAATAGACCCGCTAGATGAGGATATGAATGTGGATGAAGACTGGATAGAGACGAAGGAAAAAATTCTTGATTGCGCACGAATGGTGCTTGGAGTGACGAGAGGAAGAGTGAATGTGAACCAAGAATCTTGGTTCTGGAAGGATGAAAATGTGAGAGTTGCGACGAAGCAGAAGAGAACTGCATTCAAAGAATGGTTCAGACAGAAGAATGTCCAGTCTAGAGGGAGATATGAGGAGAAGAAAGTAGAGTGCAGAAGAGTAATTCATGATGCGAAAATGAGGGCTTATGATTAGGGTTGACAATTCAAGGAATGAAGGAACGAGGAAGGAATGAGGATGCAAATCGCCTTGCAATTCATTGCGCAAGGAATGGAAAGCGCGGCATTCCTTCCGCAAGGAATGGGATTCCTTGCGCAAGGAATCGAGTGCAAAACATCATTCGACGCCATTTTTATTCTTTAAAGTAAATAATTTGCATAATTAGTCCACCGGACGCATCAGAAGCATCATTGCAAGCACTCCTAAGATACAAAACCTACCTTTCCCTGGTTCCTCCTCTGGTATCTCACCTTCATCCACTATTTCAGACCTTCCCTAACCTACCCCCTCCTTCCTCCTCTGGTATCTTACCTTCCTCTTCTTTTATGGGGAACTGGTTTGAAGGATAATAGATCATTATATGTCTAGACTAGAGGAGAAAGGAGGAGATACCAGAGGAGGAAGGAGGGGGTAGGTCAGGGAAGGTCTGAAATAGGGGAGGAAGGTAAGATACCAGAGGAGGAAGGAGGGGTAGGTCAGGGAAGGTCTGAAATAGGGGAGGAAGGTGAGATACCAGAGGAGGAAGGAGGGGGTAGGTCAGGGAAGGTCTGAAATAGGGGAGGAAGGTGAGATATCAGAGGAGGAAGGAGGGAAAGGTAGGTTTTGTATCTTAGGAATGCTTGCAATGATGCTTGTGATTTGTCCGGTGGACTAATTATGCAAATTATTTACTTTAAAGAATAAAAAATGGCGTCGAATTATGTTTTGCACTCGATTCCTTGTGCAAGGAATCCCATTCCTTGCGGAAGGAATGCCGCGCTTTCCATTCCTTGCGCAAGGAATGAGCGATTTGCATGCCATTGTGAACTCTCCGCAAGGAAATGCAAGGATCCTTGAATTGTCAACCCTACTTATGATGATCTCTATGAGAAATTAGATGGACCTGAAGGTGAACAGACACCGATTAGCGAAGAATCGAGATAGAATGAAGAAGGACATGAAGGAAGTGAAGTCAGTGTATGAACGAAATGGAGAGGTGATCAGAGGAGAAGGAGCAGTGAAGGAAAGATGGCGCGAGTACTTTGAAGAACTGCTCAATGTGGAGAAGGATCAGACACTCTTGGATGAAGGTGACCCATTGGATCAACCGATCGAAGACTGGAGCTTGGCTGAAGTCAGATGGGCAATTGCAAAGTGCCCATGGAGAAAGGCTTATGGTCCCGATATGATACCAGTTGATGCTTGGGTAATTGTATGAGTCAGGAGTGTGGTGGCTGACTAGACTGTTCAATAGAATAATGAAGGAGATGCAAATGCCAGATGATTGGAGACGAAGTGAAATTGTCACACTGTACAAAGGCAAGTGAGACATTTGTGATTGCGGTAATTATAGAGGGATAAAGCTAATATCTCACACGATGAAGATATTCGAGAGGTGCATTGATAGACGGCTGAGAGAAATCATGGAGTTGAATCTGTCTCAATACGGATTTGTGAGCGGATGGTCAACCGCTGAGCCGACTTTCATCCTCAGTCAGTTAGTGGAGAGGCATATTGAGTACAGACAGGGCATTTGTGCTGCTTTTCTTGATTTGGAGAAGGCATATGACCGGACGCTAGGCTGCAGATATGGAGGAGTTTGAGGGAGAAGGGAGTGCCAGAGGCATATGTGGAATTGGTACAGGAAATGTACAGAGGAGCATCAGCCCAAGTTAGAACTCCATTTGGACCCACGTCTGATATCACTATCAAAGTTGGCGTCCATCAAGGGAGTGCGTTGTCTCCTCTATTGTTCATTACTGTGTTGGATTGTGTGATGGGAGACACGATGGAGAAAGCGCCGAAGTGTCTGGCGTATGCCGACGATCTGTGTCTGATTGACTCAGATGTACCGAATCTGGAGAAGAGAGTGCATAAAGTGCAGAGAAGACTGCAGGCCGGAGGATTGACACTGAACACAGGCAAAACGGAATTCATGATGATTGGAGGAGGACAAGCAGTGATGACTGATTTGAAAGGAGAGACAATCAAACAGGTGAAAGAATTCCCATATCTTGGTTCGATGGTCCATGAGAAAGGAGGGGCGGAGAGAGATATGAATAATCGGATAAGATGCGGATGGGCAAAGTTCAGCTCTTGCTCAGGAGTTCTCCATGACAAGAGGATACGATTGAAGTTGAAGGGGAAGGTTTATCGAATGATAATCCGACTAGCATTGTTGTATGGGAGTGAACACTGGGCATTGACCAGAAGCATGGAAGAAAGATTGAGTGTTGCAGAAATGAGAATGGCGAGATGGATAGTCGGAATTCGACTCAGAGATCGAGTGCGAAATGATCGTGTGCGAAGGAAGTTTGGTATTGCATCCATTGTGGAGAAGATAAGAGAAAAGAGATTGAGGTGGTTTGGCCACATAAAGAGGAGGGACAGAGATCATCCATGTCGAGAGATTCTGTCGTACCATCCTCCTGGAAGGCGACCTGCGGGCAGGCCCAAGATGAGTTGGTCGAAATTGATAAAGAATGACCTCATCACTATGAGACTTACGGAGAGACACGCCCTAAACCGAGAGCTGTGTTGGGACAAGACAGCACATCCAGACCCCGCCTAGCGTGGAGAGATGAAGATGCACTTCGGTGGCTACTATGAAGATGATATTGATTCCCTCGTTTCTTTGTTTTCTTTTTGTAAGACCCCAATTGTATACAAGTCGACCTGGATAAATGATGATGATGATGATCTAGGTGTACAGGTTCGCTCTGATTTGAAGGTTTCATGCTCGGTTAAGTCGCGTGTTCAGAATGCTACCTCTAAATTGTTCCTTCTCCTCAAAGCGCTTCCTTTCAACTGCCAATCCATTCTTGTTCGTAGTTACAAAGCCTATATCCTTCCCTTGCTTGACTTTGCCTCTCCCTTCTGGAATCCTCACTACCTTAAAGACATCGAATTATTAGAAAAAGTCCAACACACATTCACTCGTAAAGTTTTCTACCGCTGTTACCCCTCTTCCACCTACCCCTACTCCCTCCCCTCCTACCAAGATCGCATGAATACCCTTGGCCTGCGCACGCTAACTGAGAGGAGAGTCATAGGTGATCTTTGTATGACTCATATGATCATGAACGGTTGTACAATTATTCCTCGTTCATCTTTCTATGTTTATAAGCCGACTCGTGATCGAGTATCTACATTCGGTATCAACACCGAATTCACCAAGAGCACCGCCAGATTCCACTCATTCCCTGTCAGAACCTCACGTTGGTATTCCCAACTTCACGACTTCATTCACTTTTCCCCCAACATCAGAGTCTTCAAACGTCGACTGGAGAGCCACCCTATTATCCATGACCTCTCCCAACCCCGATAATTCAGGAGAGTCACCTACAACCCCCCCCCCTCCCCTCCCTTACTCTGCCATAATTTGATCACTAATGTACTTATGATCTCGCCGCGCCTCGGGCGTAGATAAATTATTATATAAAAAAGCGTGAAAAGGGCTGATTTCCGGCCCAATCGGGTCTGAAAGTCTTTCCTTCGATGTCCAACCCCCGCCAGTGTATTCAGCTGGTCAACTTATTTGGTCACTTATCACGGTATCAAAATCGTTCTGAGCGAGAATTAATGCTACGCATCAATAAAAGTAAATGAATCCACTTCCCGTGGAGAAGTGTGATTTTCAGTTTGTGACAAACTCAAACCCTGAGTGAATTTGGGTCCTCCCCTCATCCTCTTTCGAGAATTCTCTCTCGTAATTGAACAATACCGATCTCAATAAAAGATGATGAATCACTCTTAGATCTGATTTCAATAAAAGTATGGGAATCACATCTTCACCCAAATTCGCGCCTAGGGCTTCGAGCGAGTACGCAAATATGCTGATACAAGTTGAAGTACAGTTTGTAGCTATTTATGTTATTGCTGAATGCGAACATCCTCGTTACACTCTACGATGCATCATTTGAAATTGAGTTAAACTGAGATATTATCGCGCTAACGTCTTACAGAGTGGTTAGATTTTTCTAATATTTTACATTTTAGCATTGAGTAAGCATCACATACTGGCATTGAAATGACCACTCGGCGTACAAATGCGAGGAGCTCCAGGCGCGAATTTGGGTTAAGAAGTGATTTCCATACTTTTATTGAAATCAGATCTAAGAGTGATTCATCATCTTTTATTGAGATCGGGATTGTTCAATTACGAGAGAGAATTCTCGAAAGAGGATGAGGGGAGGACCCAAATTCACTCAGGGTTTGAGTTTGTCACAAACTGATAATCACACTTCCCCACGGGAAGTGGATATGAAGCCGTTTGCGTAATTTTCGAGCAAATCCGACTAGGTGTGGCACAGCTCAAAAAGGTCGATTCCCTGAAACTGTGGGTTTAGGGGTTATCGAGGGTGCTGAAGACGATGGACATATCCATTTTTCACCTAGACCCTTCGTTGGCTCCAGACGGCGTCACGTCGAAATCACGTTTTTACGTCCCAGTCGGCACCCGAGAGGACTAATTTTAGGCGAAAATAGTTTCTGGGGCAGAATTGCACGGCGAACACGCCTGTCTAGTTCATTTTTCATGATGTTCAAAAATAATTTTTGAAAATCAAAATTTTTGCAGTCATTTCTGCGCTGTGTGGCCTACAGAGATCGATCGGGCGTGTCGAGAGGACTCCAATCCTATATTTTGAGCCAAATCTATCATAGGAAACAAATTTGCGCTAACATAAAGTGATCGGAATCGGCCAGGAAACGAGAGTCTCTCCCCTTCCCTCCCCCTCCCCGGCCCTCTTCCCAGGTCAGATGGGCGAGAGAGTGTGGGGAATCAAGAGGACTTCGGTAAAAAAAAACTTGAAGGAAAACCCTGCTTCGAAATCGAAATCTGCATAATAATTGTTCTAGTAATGCCAGTGCGCTCAAAATATGCAAGGAGTGTCAGGAAGAGGTGGCGCATGCCTACTTACAATTAGAGCACTGTGGTATACGTTCTACGAATTTTTGTTTTTTGAAGGTCGGGTTTCCTACAAGGTTTTCTACCAAAGTTCTTGATCGATAACTTTACTCAAAGGTGTTCATTTAACTAGGGACCGCAATGTGTCGCACGAAATGACTTAATGAAAATATTCTTTACATTAAATCGAAAGTTCTGAAGCCGCTGATCATTGAAATAAGAATAGATTTCGTGAAAAATTCTGTTCTAAGCAGTAAGAGCGCTTCAAAAACGGGTACCATTGGAACCGCCTACAGTAACCCATAATTGCTAGAATAAAAGCGCATTTCGTGTCAGATTCTTTATTCGCTTACAAGAAATTAGTTTTCGGTGATAATTAATTTTTTTCTAGCAATTATTTAGATTCAGGATAGTTGGCGATGCTCGATTTATTGAGCTGGCATGATCTGAAATTAAAAAAAATTTAATTACGAGATTTAGCTATTTTTTTTACGAGTCACATCAATACGAGGAACAGCCGATTTAGGGCACGTTGTGGCAACAAAATCGCATTAGACAATCATGCAGCGATGTAAGGGCAACGTTTTGGTATATCGAACTAAGGCGAGACCCAGCGCGATCAAAAGATATAAGATAACTAAGCGAAAACAATCGAATTTCCTATCTTTATTGGATCATACCATAAATTCGCAACACTTCGGCAACCAAAACACAATGCACAATGATAAAGGGATACTAGGGCTCAGTTCTGGTGAAAAAACCTAACGTGGAGCTCGTGGAAGTAAAAAGTTATTTGACTAAAACGAAGGTAGATCAAAAACAGGTATTGATATATCGGGATTTCTAAGCGTCTGTTGAGAGTCAGCAGCTTCAATCTCTTCAAAGGTTGGAGTTAATAGGTTTTGCTATTCTTTAGGAGAAAATTTAAAGAAATAGCTCAGTAAATTAATAATAAACTGCGACAAACAAAATAACGAAAATTTGCTGAAAAAAATTATGGTGTGGCGCGGATTACGGTAGGAGGATTTTGGTCTCCGGCTTTTAGGTTGCCGGTTCTGCGGTCCCTACATTTAACATGAAATTTTCAGAGTACGTTTCCTGATGAACTAGGATAAGAAATGTTAAATTGGTTGATTTTTACCGACAGTGGCTGGGGAGTATCAAGGGTCCCAAAACTGAACTTTTCGAAAAACGATTTTTCACCTCAAGTGTCCGACGGGGCCTAAATTCCGACCAGAGATGTCTTAGTATGTAGCGACATATCCTTCAATATTCAAGAACTGTAGCTCAACCGTAACGAAAATTATGCTAAATACTCTGAATTTCGGAGTTGTAGGGAAATCCAGCTGGGGGGTTCATTCGATGTGCGCTCAACGGGCCGTAATTTCCATTGTGCATCTCTATGGTTGTATTTTCTACACAGTACAGTTGAGAAGCTACAAAAAAAGTTGGTGAGCTTTGGTCACATTTTGCTTAATTGCTTCCGAAATATGAGTGCTGAAAAATGAGATAAAAAGCAGGATCCAGTTCAAGAGCATCACGTTATTCCTGAATGTTTTAGCTATCGAATGCTTCAAACCGTGGGTCTCTATCTCAATTCCGAAAAAAGTTACAGCGATTTGAAATGTGGGGCCATACTTTTGGGCGGTACTGTAGCTCTCAAATTGACCCTTTCCAGTACACACCTCGTTAGATGTAATCACGGGATTTTTTCCTTTTAATGAAACGTAGTAATTATTTTTTATGTGAAATCTTCCATGTGGTAATTTTTCTGACTGATTTCTCTCGAAGCCGTCGTTATCAAACGGTTCACTTTTCAATCAGCCTCAAGTGCCGAAATTGAAGTTCACTAGTAGCTGTATTCGATACAGTTTTGTTATGCCGGATTGGTTCTACCACAATTGAGAAAGTAATTTTTTTCGATATTTTAAAAGAACTTTCGGGTCACCCCTATATGTTTTTATTTTCAACAATTTTATGCCTATAATCGATGAAAAAAAACATAATTAAAATACATTAATATCAACATACCTCGACCTCGATTTGACCTCGAAGAACCTCGAAGACCTCGATTCACCCATTTGCAAAACTTTTGCACGGGGTTATAGACTTTTTCACGGGGTTATTTCAATTTTCAACAGTATGCTAATCGCTCTCATCCTTGATCAAGTATGAGGGGGAGCGGTCATCCTTGTTCAAGGAAGGCCGTCCTTGAGGAAGGATTGACGGGTAAAACGGTTATCTGAATATCGGAAACCATGTAAAAAGTGGGATCTGGCCTACCCCCTCCTCTGACATCTCACCTTCTTCCTCTGTTCCACCCCTTCCCTTACCTACCCCCTCCTTCCACCTCTATACGTGTTCACCTCCGAAACTCCTCTAATTGTATAGATCTTCCCCTCCTACTTTCTTCAGTAATTAATTTTTTCATTACTGCCCTAGGAATGTATCAGTCCTTCACTTCGAGTTCCGAACCAATAAAAGGCAAATTAGAGCTAAGTCGCTCATTGCTGAGAAGAAAAGATCACTGATCAGCCGTTTTCAGTGCCCGGGAGTGGATGAATTTAGAGGTGTTTAGTAGGGTTCTCGTGGTAGAAACAATTACGGAATTGGAATAGCGCGAACAAAGGAAATGGGAAGCTCTGTTCGAGAGAGAGTGTGGGAAATGAGGATTTAATGAAATTCCATTAGAATTTAATTTCAATAAGATCACCCTAGTGCTTATCATAGAAGAGTCGACGATTCACCGGAGACGGTGCGAGATCGCACACAGAAAACATCCGCGAACTACTTCGAGAAAATGAGTTCTTGTATACTAATATTCGTTACAGAGAAACAATTGTTATTCAGAAACCTTTCTAATGTATTAGATGTGTATTATTAAGCTGGAACATTGCATCAATCGATATCTTTCAAAAATACCTCCTCAGACGAGTCTCAAAGTCAGCTGATCGAGTTGTTTAGTAAAGATGATTTCGAGTTGTTTTGCTTTACAGTAAACAGTAAACTGTTGGGTAGATGAAAAGGTTTGTATGTATGTATCAGAGCCAATCGACAGAGTCGACACAAGATTATCATTTATACTTCGGATTCTCCGAACTGTGACGAAAAAGTTAGCAGCCAATTGAAAGATGTATATGTACATATCTTAGTTTTATTTTTATTTTTTATTTCATGAGTTGCCTACTACGGTAGTCTGCGTATCCATGCCTACTACGGTAGCGTCGGGTTGAAGGAAACGATCAGAAATGTGAGCGTCAATAATAAGATTCATAAGAGGGTTCATAAGAGGCCGTTTGCGTAAGAGTCAGTAAAAGTGTAACAGGGCTTGGCACAGCAAAAAAATAAAAAGGCTCAAAAGTTCGTCCTAGGTGTAACTTTTGATTCTGAATCGACTGGCGTTTTCAGTTATTCGATCAGAAGCTTCTGAATCCCGGTACGACGCGACGTCGATTTTGCCAAATTCTTGTTATTCAATCAAAACTGCTCCGCGAAAGGTCAAAATAGTGCCAAATCTCACGCACCCGACCAGAATTTAATTCTCTACAAAATGAAAAAAAAATTTGACTCTACCTTTTTTCGTTTTTGATAAAAAGTCTTTTTTTGACAATGTCGCGGCGCGACCAAATCCTTCGACCAGTTTGTAGAGAATCGTTTCCTGATCATTTTGGTATATAGGGTTAAGCATTTGACTACCCCGCGAGATAATAGGAAACCTAAAACCGCGGCCAACTTGCGTTTTTTGCTGTTTTTCGATCACAACTTTTTTCTTTCAAAGTTTCAGGATCTCTAACATAGAAATTCGTTTTCCACGTGAAAAAATACGTCAGAAAGTCATATAGTCATGTATTTCTGCGAATTTGACTTTTTCGACCCCGGTTCTGGTTCCTGGTTCCATTTTTGGGTCAAAAAATTCATACTCTCAAAAATACCCGAGTATATGATTATCTGACGTATTTTTTCACATGGAAACCGAATTTCTATGTTATAGATCCTGAAACTTTGAAAGAAAAAAGCTGTAATCGAAAAACAGCAAAAAACGCGAGTTGCCCGCGGTTTTAGGTTGCCTATTATAGTCAAATGCTTAACCCTATATACCCAAAATGATCAGGAAAAAATTCTCTACAAACTGGTCGAGGGAGTTGATCGCGCCGCGACATTGTCAAAAATCGACTTTTTCTCGAAAACGAAAAAAGGTAGAGCCTAATTTTTTTTTCATTTTGTAGAGAATTAAATTCTGGTCGGGTACGTGAGATTAGGCACTATTTTGACCTTTCGCGGGGCAGTTTTGATTGAATAACAAGAATTTGGCAAAATCGACGTCGCGTCGTACCGGGATTCAGAAGCTTCTGATCGAAAAACTGAAAACGCCAGTCGATTCAGAATCAAAAGTTACCCCTATGACGAACTTTTGTTCGACTATTACGCAAACGGCCTCATAAATTGTACCAGTTACGCAATGATATCGATACACTGAACAGTTCTGCAGTGAGCAGTTTCATTCGAATCCACAACTGCTTCCGTCAACAAAGAATACCGGTATGATAACGGTATTCCTCATCCCTCCGTATTAGATATTTTGACCACTTCACAAAGGTTCGCGGTCAACTGAAGATCTCAGATCTCTTCCCAAAGTATCATACCACCGATATTAATAAACTCGGTATGCCTCTCAAACCCCTGATATCCACAGATGATCTTTCTTCAGATTCCTGCTTTAACGCGACTTCTGATAGTAGCGGTCACAATGTTCTAGACAACTATCCATGCTAAACGAAGATGCCTGGTAAAAAAATTTTTTCTCGCAGTAAATAATATATTCAGCGAGTTATGATCATTTTAAGGGTAGATCACGAAAAATCGATAATGAGCGAATTTGACCAATTCATTAGGATGAGTCTTCCTTAGACCCTCAATAATGCACATAAACCAACTTTCATCGAATTCGTTGAGACAATGGTTTTCCTAGTGGACTGCGTTCCTGCAATATCCGTGATATACTATGACATTGGACTCGTTTTTCTCACATCTAACTTAGCATCCACAAATCAAATTTTTTTTTAATTACGCAAATAAGCTAATTCATTTTATTTCTCCCATTCATTCCTCAGAACTTCTCTTATACTCCCCGCACTCTCCTCCTCCATTCATTCCCCTCTTTTCCCCTCTTGATGAGTGGTCGCCCGTCTCTCCTTCCTTCCTTCAACTAGCCACAGACACTTCCTCCTATCTCCTCACGATGCCCTCCTCATCTCTCGTGATGGTAATCATTTTTCGTTGATTCTCGAATGACGTCACCGTTGAAGGATTCTGTGGTCGTCCATCTTCCAGACATGGAGATTCCAGACTACACGGGCGCTGCCGATGGTCGATTCATATTCATGCTCGGCGATCCACTAGTGAGTATTACGTAATTGTGATGCAACCATTTAATGAATACCGGGAAATAGAACCTTGCTGTTTTGACAATTTTACCCAAGTTGTAATGCCTATGAATTTTAAGAGAGAGATGTTTTGAAAGAGTCTCACACACCATATGAAGTGGAATGTAGAGCGGATGGACTAGATAATAGTCTGTCATTGAATCATTCCATTTCTCTAATTAAGCACTATTCAGGCCTACAATGGTTCGAAACTGAACGATCTCGAGGATGATCTCAGCTGGGACCAGTCTCTCTCTTTCGAGCTCTACGCTGTCGACCTCTTCTTGTCAAAGTAAGTATAGAGGATGAATGTGAGAGCGAAGGAGCGAAAGTAGGCTTTCAATGCAATTTCATAGAATATTTACCATTTTGTCCTACAACTGCCGGACTAGTGGGGTATAGCGCGTACCACCATTTGTAAATGTGGTTGAGACAATGTATTGAGTTTATCATCGAATCAGGCTTTATTTTCAGATCTTTCGCACTCGGTCAAGTCGGTGATCTCTATTCGTTCGGATCCTTCATCAGATACTATCTTATCGACGAAAGAACATTCGTAATCACGGATTACAACAAGGTATTTCATCATCTATAGCTAATAACCCTGAACTTTTATCAGATGGAAAACGTGCTCCGCCAACGATTGGTGAAGATCGATTGGGCAAAGGAAACGGTAAAGAGTTAGACCTTCCGAACATCTGAATTCATCTCAAACTTCAGGCGGAGTGTGACTTCTACCGAACGTATGCAGTGGTACTCGAGCCATGCAGTATCGTGGTTGGAGATGTGAGTTGCAATATGCAATATAAATCAACGATCAATAAATGGTTCAGGAATGGGCGACAGTGGACACCGACGACAACAGTGATTTTTTTTTTTACAAATTAAGAATTTAAATTGAAAAATAATTTTGAAAAAAATCAATTGAAATATATTGGATGATTGAAAGTTAGCATTATCAAATTAGTTCTCCATAAGATCGCAGCGTGAAGATTCTTCTTAACTAAAGAAGTGTCACAACTCTGAGAAAGTTATAAAATTTAATATTTACGTGTCTCCTGCCCTCATCACCACAAATTGAGGGAGTTGTGGAGGATTCTACTTGCGATCTTGCAAAAAAATTCCAACCATTAATGTTCAGCATTAGTCCGCATTCCCGTAAATCCGCTATCCACCGAGTCTCTCCAAGATATCACCGTGCAGAAAGACCAGGTGAATAGAAACACTTTTCCCATTTCTGGCGCAAACCTTGCTTCCTTTTATAGAACAGTGAAATTGAGAGACACGTGTATGGATCTGGAGCCTATCGGAGAGGACAAGTCAATCCGGCTCTTATCTCTTTCGTCAATGCACCATTCATCATCACAAGCTCGGTAAGAAATTATTCTGATTTAAAAGTAAAGCCCGTAATTGGAATTGCATTTTTTTGAGGTTGTGGGATTCTGCGTGATTAATGATGACGACTACGATATCAATACCGTACTCGTATTGGACTTGACGTGAGCTACATATTATTATTAGAACGTGATGTGGCATATTATGAATGTGGAACTTATTTCTCTCTCTTATCTCTCTCAAATCAAGTACTGGATGAGGGAATTGTGAAAGTCTTTAGAAACATCTGATTGCATTGAGGAGTGGGACGTGCTACATGCAAGACGTGACGTCCTCTCCTTCTTTCCCATTCAAGACAATAACAAACTTTACGTTCCATCAGGCACACGATCGTGAGGTGGGTCGGGTTAAGCACATTGCTCAAACAATTGGCTCCGAAGGGTTATAATTCATTAAATGCATTCAATACATGTTTCTCAGAATATAAGTGACATCATGACTTTTCAGGCTCTATTCTTCGTTGAATATGAGGATGGATCTATTGGTGGTGCACGCCTGAACACACGCACACTCGAATGGTCGGAAATGGTGGTAATGTGTTCTCTTGCTTCATTCCGCACACTTTCTCCTGGCACTGACCGATTGTTCGTCCCGGGCATGTGAGTACAATACAACGCAGGACGAGGGATGGCACACGGAAGAGGACGAAACTGTCATCAAGATCAGGAATTGCGACCATCTTGTCATGATCTCAGAGGTATTCCATAGCTGCAAACATTAAAACAAGACTGAATTCGCATTATCTCAGGCACCGGAAGTGGGTGAGAGTCGAGTTATCGGCGAGAATATCGAGGAAGGCGAACTGAGGCGACTCCGAGTATTCCGACACCCGCGCAGGTTCGAAAAAGTTTTTGTAAGTCAGGACTTTTGTGGAGATACCGAAATCAGCAAAAAAAAATTTATGTTTTCGAAGGACTAGAAGGACTTTCTCTCGCTTTGAATGAGACGGATATTATATTGACTTGATTTACGTATTGTCACAGTTTAGCCGAGTTGTCAGACTATTTTTTAGCCTAATATCGGAAATCTGAAAAATAAGAATTCTCAATTTCCAATAGACGGTTGTTGTGTCAGAGATGAGGCGCTTCTATTCGCAACGTGGACACATTTCAGTTTCTGAGCAGTTTCCCCTTATTCCCAACTGTTTCAGAGTTTCATCTCTACTTCAACTGGCGACCATCGCAGTGCAGAGAAGTGGACGAGTCTGCGAGGAGCAGTTCAAGCTGATCGTCACCCGTATCCAAGTTCCTCACCATTGAATTACTCAAACTGAATAAAGCTCACTGACTCACGTTTTTTTCCCGACGAATATAAGATCATGAGCAAAATCGGGATACACAATTGTTTATGTGTGCTTAACGTGAGTACAGCAAAGTTTTTAAAAAATTGCGTGGAATCGATGGGAGAAGCTCAGATGAAAAATGAAGGGAAATCCGCTGTGTGAAGTGGGCGGCAAAGATTATCGAAGAATATCAAAGAAAAAGAGGAGCGAATGAGTGGGAAATTTGGATAAACTCTTCGATGTTCAACATATAACTTTCGTTAAACATCCGATAAGCATGTGTGTATTTTGAAGGGTCGTTTATTAAATCGTTTCACGCATAGCGTTTTCCGTTCTCTAAACGCCGTAATGCCTTCACTGAGTATTTGAATTTTACAATAACAGAGAAGTTACTTCATCCTAACGAAGGACATACTTTTTTGCACCCGAAATAGAGTATGCCGTATCCGAATCGTCATCGAGTGGGTTTTGCATACGCTTACTGATAAGAGTCATCACAAAATTGTTCTGGAATAGATCTTTATAAGCGTATCCCTTTATAAGCGTATAATTGTTCTGGAATAGATCTTTATAAGCGTATCCAAATATTCTTCAGAAAAGTTCTAATGATTCGGATTGACTTCTTATTTAATATTCAGTCTGTTCGATTAGGCATCTGCGTTTTTCATTATCCATTGTTAATAATTCACCTGAACGATAAAATGTACGAGCTCCGGCCGATCCATCATATCCACGAGATATTTAGGTTCCATGACATCCTGTTTTTATTATTTTCATTATTATTAATATTAATTAATGCCCTTCAATGGATGAGTTATGGGAATATCGACAGTGACCCTATCATTTTGAGTTCCAGCTGATACAAGTAATGTTCCAGCTGATACAAGTAATACTCACCAGTCTAATCGACTGTTGTGGATGAAGCAACACACCAATATCTCATCCATTCTGGTGAAGTATCGAATGAGGAGAGAAGTGGAATCCGAATCATCAGCAAAGGCGAAACAACTCGCGAGGATCGAGTCGATGTTGCTGAAAAAAAGGTTCAACATATAAAGAAAAATATTTTATAAAATAATGCAAATACCAAGTTCCGTTAGAAATGACACCCACCTCTCAAATTCTTCATCATATGGATTATTGAATAAGAATGTCAATGCATGTTCATCGTCCAGAATGAGCCCAATCGTCTGTAATTGGCTCACTATAATTTAAAATTGAATTGAAAATATGAAAGCAATTATTTTAAAACAATATACACACCAGATCATTTGTCATGTCGTGCATAAGGAAGAGCAACTGCTCTAATTCCGAATCTGAAACATCATCGATCACAGTTTTGTACTACCTGGACTTACTGGTGTAGTACTTGTCTTTTACATTGCACGTCTCATCATATTCAATCATCTCTAGACAGATTTCCATCGCAGGGCCGTAGCACTGCAAGTGAGCGTGCAACACATCAGATAGGGCTGGAAATTTCTATAAAAATCAGCTGTCTGGGACACTCGCGTGTCTCAGACAACATTGTGTCTCAAATTGAAAATGCACAACAAAAGAATAACAAAGGAATTTTTATTCTGGGACTCAATAGTGTCCGAGAGGCGAGATAGTTTTCTCATTTAGGTTTATTCTTGTCTGATAACTCGCGAAGGGATCTGTTATTTCGGAGACAGGTTACCAGCCCTACTACCGTAGTACCCACTCTTAGTATTTGGTCATAGTGGAGTGAGCAAGTGTTTAAAAGCGAGAGGGACCATCTTCCCATCTCATTCCCTTTACTATGGCCAATTACTGAGGTCAATTGGTCTCACGGTATGTATACTTTTAATGTGAGGAAAATAAATTTTATTGACTTTATGCTCACGTTATGCGTCCAATATTGCCTAAGATTAGCGAGAAAGATTCCGGAAGAAAAAAAAGAAGAGGTTCTGCGCCTGCCAATAGCTGATCTTTGATCTCTCCACTCACTTGTTCCATTCGTCTTGTGTTCAATCCTTCGGTGAAATATTCATCGTAAATGATGTCATTGAGTAGGCGAAGCGCGTCTTCATGTTGTTTTCTGGTTAGCATTTCCTGAAAAGGGCGATTTCATATTCGAACTGGATTTGGACAAGGATCTTTGACAAACTGATACCAAGATCGATTCAATTTGAAATACTCTTTCTCAATCACAAATGACAAGAAATTTACCCATATTTTTGCACTGAACTGTCCCTTAGAGAACACCCTCGCTATATGTATTGACTCCCAGTAGCTCTCTTCATTCTGTACACTCTGACCGGCGAGAGAATGTGCAGAATAGAGAGAATATCATTCGATACGGCTACAAAAAATCCAACCTTTGTCTTGAGTGCAGCTTGTAGAGATGTCATCAGTGCGAAACAGAACGTGAACTTGTGATTCCTCTTCGAATGATAGACATGACTCATCAATCGGATGGCCGTAGTTCGTACACTGGAAAGGTCACTTTTCTTCCCAGTTTATAAACCTTTCAATCCAAAGATATCTGTGATCTTAAATTCGTGGATATCCCTAAAATCTCCACTTAAATTCCGAGTTTTTCGATAATGCGATCAAAATTGTCTTTTGCGTGTTTCTAACGGTTGTGTGTCCAGCGTCGATTCACGCATGCAACTGATTACGGACAACGGACCAACGGATATACATTATCACCTGGCATTTTGTTTTTGCGAAAGATCAAGAACAAGGGAGCGCCAGATTTGGTGATTAGCCTGGAATGATGTAGAGTGGTTGTGGCGGATCGAATGATAGCTTCTGTAGATATTCTGTCAACCGCTACTCGGTGAAAGATAGATACAAACTGCCTATGGAATCTAGCTGAAGTTCCGTGATAAATGGTATCTCGCCTGTCTCGAGGATCGTTTGTAGCTAGGAAGATTTTCCCAGAAGACGGCGAATATCTTGTACAGAGCAACACTAGAAAATGAAAGATTGAAAGGTGCTCATCAAGTGCTGCCCGATCAAATAGAGCCCATTCAATTATGCGTACTCAGGGAGAGTGTGCAGAATGAAGAGACGGCTATTCGATACAGCATCACTAGTTGAGAAACAGTTGTTCGCAGCACTCGGCAAAGTTGAGAATCAGGGTGTCAGAAGGACGAACGAGTCATTCTTCATTGTGACTGTCAATAGATAAATATATTAGAAGCGATCTAACCTGACGCATTCCGGAAGAACCATGTCGATTATGATAGCGAGCTGGAGGGCGAGTGGCATCTGTGCAGGTGAAGATCAAAGATCAGAGATAAAAATCAAATAGTAGATATCTAAGATCATAGATCAAAGATCATATGTTAAATAGTGGAAGTCGAAGATCAAAGAGCAGATATCAAATTGTAGAAATTAAATATCAAAGGCCAGAGATACAAAAACATAAATTGATGCTATAAAGATCAACCCACATCAGTCACTATTTCCGGCTTCGGCTTCTTACGGATTCCTCGATCGACCAATCGCTTCTTGCCCACCTTGCGAGGACGCGCGGAGGGACTGTAGCAACCATGATTAGTGTAAGCTACTTCTACAGTCAGAGATATAATGTGGAATGGGAAGGGTTGAGTATGCGTCTTTCAGTTACCTGTACCTCTCGTGGAGGATGTGTTGCTAGTAGAGAAAAGATACCTCGAGGTATTCCTAGTGTTATTTCCTGGTCGAATTTGGAAAAAAAAATGCAAAGCTTAATGATCATGTTTTTATTTTCCAAAAAAAATGTTTCTCTTTATTTCGTTCCTCGTATGTCAGAGAAATTTATGAGAGTTTGCGAAAAGAGTAGAGTCATTTCTTGAACTACCTAATCGATCCTAATTCCAATTGATTCAGTTATCCGCGATCATGATGAATAAACCGATGAGGAATGAGTGAGGAGGAACTGAAGGAACTCAAACAAGCACTTATTCGGAATTATAAGAACATGTGGGACTCTGCATACCAGATGATGCTTTCCACAAAGGGCGCTGCGAACAATGGCGAAGACAAGGTTTAATAATTTTTAATTCGTATCATCAGCAATACTAATGACTAGGGTTGACAATTCAAGGAATGAAGGAACGAGGAAGGAATGAGGATGCAAATCGCCTTGCAATTCATTGCGCAAGGAGATGCAAATCGCTCATTCCTTGCGCAAGGAATGGAAAGCGCGGCATTCCTTCCGCAAGGAATGGGATTCCTTGCACAAGGAATCGAGTGCAAAACATCATTCGACGCCATTTTTTATTCTTTAAAGTAAATAATTTGCATAATTAGTCCACCGGACAAATCACAAGCATCATTGCAAGCATTCCTAAGATACAAAACCTACCTTTCCCTCCTTCCTCCTCTGGTATCTCACCTTCCTCCCCTATTTCAGACCTTCGCTGACCTACCCCCTCCTTCCTCCTCTGGTATCTCACCTTCCTCCCCTATTTCAGACCTTTCCTGACCTACCCCTCCTTCCTCCTCTGGTATCTTACCTTCCTCCCCTATTTCAGACCTTCCCTGACCTACCCCCTCCTTCCTCCTCTGGTATCTCCTCCTTTCTCCTCTAGTCTAGACATATAATGATCTATTATCCTTCAAACCAGTTCCCCATAAAAGAAGAGGAAGGTAAGATACCAGAGGAGGAAGGAGGGGGTAGGTCAGGGAAGGTCTGAAATAGTGGATGAAGGTGAGATACCAGAGGAGGAGCCAGGGAAAAGTAGGTTTTGTATCTTAGGAATGCTTGCAATGATGCTTCTGATGCGTCCGGTGGACTAATTATGCAAATTATTTACTTTAAAGAATAAAAAATGGCGTCGAATGATGTTTTGCACTCGATTCCTTGTGCAAGGAATCCCATTCCTTGCGGAAGGAATGCCGCGCTTTCCATTCCTTGCGCAAGGAATGAGCGATTTGCATGCCATTGTGAACTCTCCGCAAGGAAATGCAAGGATCCTTGAATTTTCAACCCTACTAATGACTGAATCATTTTTTGTGATTAATTTCTTACACAGTCTGCCGCTTCGGTCGCGTCATTCTCACTCGCGTGTAGCGTCTGTTATGCATTCAATCCTCTTATCTCGAAACACGGTTTACACGAAAAAATATTTTTCTTTTATTTTGAAATATGATGATTGCAAGCACTTGTATCCAATAGTGACTGCTACAGGTCACCTCGTCTGTCTCGCGTGTATCAAGCAGCTGCGCAACGATTCCGCCCCCGACGATGACGTCGTCTGTCCATTCTGTCGAGAATCGGGAAACACCGTTAGACTGAGGGAGTATCTACTCACGCCGGTACGGGGACACTGTATGAAGTGCTGTAGGCGAGAAATTAGAACTGTGTAATGATGTATGGTAGGTGGACGAGATCTGGAAGCGGATACGGTAGCAGAAACTGTAGTCTGAAAGTATGTAACAACGGGCATCTCCTGCATCGGTATCAGCCTTTCTACTAGTTATTTAATGATAGGAGTCGGAGATTAGTCGAACTTCCGAATAGTCTTGCGATGTTCTTCTGATTCATACTTCTTTCTCCCAGATGGACGACGGCGATTTCAACGGTGACGTCGTCGGAGACGTCAAACAGGGCACTGGAGTCGCTCTCGTCGAGAAGGGAGGAGTACGACGAGTGGGTGCTCCCGTCGAGAGTTCCTCCCTTCCATCATCGATGGCAATTGGCTGACGTGGCGGAGAGGAGCGATCAAAGTGACGCAGGTACTTCCAATCTAAATCTTCTGTCATTTCATTTGGAAATATCGTTGAAAGATTTTAGTTGTATTTAATACGTAAATGCGTCTAAATCGGGAATATTTACATAGTTGTAATCAACCGAGTTTCATTTCCTTCTCAGAGAAACGGTGCCGTTGACTTCTGGGTGTGTGATGAAGTATGGGAGAGATATAGGGAAGAAGTCATCTCGGTAGAAGAAGTGAAGGAAGTCTCGAGCGATGGAGATGATGTATTGGAGGCCACGACTCCTAGAGAGAATGGTGAGCGAATTGGGAAGAATTCCGAGTTCAAGGTTTTGCAACATTTCCTCTTTGTTCTGAATAACAGACAGGAGCTAAAGAAGAGGAGTGAATGGCATTCTGATCTTTAGATATGAATAATGCCATTGCAGATACCTCTGGTGACGAAGTTGACGAGTGAATCAGGAAAAAAAACCCTTTCATTCCAATTAAATAGCGAATAAATTACTTTCTGTCTAGTCAATCGTTAATTGCATGTACCGTACAGTCACATTATTCAGATTTTTTTCATTCAATGGTCAAGCATTCACTGTTGTATTCTCAAGCGGGCGATCGAGTGTTCAGACCCGAGAAAAACGAGGCAAAAGTGAAGCTCCTGAATATCGACCCGGTGCAGGGAGCTCCAAAATGATCTCAGCGGAATGAAACATTGGGGACTGGTAGGACTTGCCCAGTGATGCTCAAAACTGATTTTAACACATTTTTACCATTTTTGCTCCATTTCCAAATACATCGGTTTTAGATTGAATCTCTCGTGGCATGATATTGGATTATTTTTGGTCAATCTGCTCGAATCAGTATGGACACGATCATTTTTACCTTTTTTTTTTATCATTTAGAGTTACATGTGAAAGAAGGGGATGAAATGATCGATGTAATGTATATTACATTTTTTATAATGATACGATCATAATTGTGACCAAAGGATGAGACCGCGCACGTTTCACGCTAAACTATTCTCCGGTTCTGCGTATTGGAATCGCGCATATTCGAATTTATTTTCTTTATTTATTCTTTTGCTAAATTGCTTCTAAAGAGGTTCACACGCCCAGCTCACTAAGGAAATAGAATTAACGAATAACGTAAACAAATAATTTGTAAATTCGTCATTACCGGAACAGTTTATCCCCGGAACAACTTTTTGTAAATTTGTAATACAGAGTGATACAAAAGTATTGTGTAAAATGTTTGTTTAGACGTTACGAATTACATTCACTGAAAGATTCATCGTTTTGATAGACATCGATGTAATGATAAGACACGATAGAACAAAGAGAATTGAGAGCTTATGAATCCGTTGGAATGTCAATATCACTAAACAACGCCAACTACAGTATCTCATTCAAAGATCTCATGCACACTGCAATAACCACGTTGTACGGTCGATTTGTTGCCTGTTCTGCATACAGTACCGGAGCTCTCAGAATGTTTTGCAAAGTTGTTTTGAGATTCAATTGAATTTGGCATGTAAATTATGATTTATCTTTCAAAGCGCAATTGCTTTCGAATAGTCTACTGAGAACGGGTAATTTTGAATTTGATCTCCACGTATTTGCAACTACCGAGCTCGAAACGGTCAAGGAAAGTGGATCTTCCTCCATCCACATCGATAGTCGCACGACCTCCAGTTCTTCTGTTGATTATGTAGTGGAGATCGACATTGTTTGCATACTGGAAACATCAGATTCTGTCTATAATCACGATGACTTCTTCATTACTATCAGGGACAGAATAAAACGCTTGTGCGCGAATTATTAAGAATTAATGAGAACATGTTACCTCGTGGTCAGAATCGAGAGTGAAGGTGATATCAGAGGTTGACGATCCGACACGAATATCCACCACTTGGAGTGTTCAGAGGGTGCTCTGTGAGTGGCCAAGTAGATCTGTGTAGTCATGCATTAACACACGGATCAGTAAATTGGTGGGAAATTTATCGGATTTCAAAGAGAATAAATAAAGAAAATAAATTCGAATATGCGCGATTCCAATACGCAGAACCGGAGAATAGTTTAGCGTGAAACGTGCGCGGTCTCATCCTTTGGTCACAATTATGATCGTATCATTATAAAAAATGTAATATACATTACATCGATCATTTCATCCCCTTCTTTCACATGTAACTCTAAATGATAAAAAAAAAAGGTAAAAATGATCGTGTCCATACTGATTCGAGCAGATTGACCAAAAATAATCCAATATCATGCCACGAGAGATTCAATCTAAAACCGATGTATTTGGAAATGGAGCAAAAATGGTAAAAATGTGTTAAAATCAGTTTTGAGCATCACTGGGCAAGTCCTACCAGTCCCCAATGTTTCATTCCGCTGAGATCATTTTGGAGCTCCCTGCACCGGGTCGATATTCAGGAGCTTCACTTTTGCCTCGTTTTTCTCGGGTCTGAACACTCGATCGCCCGCTTGAGAATACAACAGTGAATGCTTGACCATTGAATGAAAAAAATCTGAATAATGTGACTGTACGGTACATGCAATTAACGATTGACTAGACAGAAAGTAATTTATTCGCTATTTAATTGGAATGAAAGGGTTTTTTTCCTGATTCACTCGTCAACTTCGTCACCAGAGGTATCTGCAATGGCATTATTCATATCTAAAGATCAGAATGCCATTCACTCCTCTTCTTTAGCTCCTGTCTGTTATTCAGAACAAAGAGGAAATGTTGCAAAACCTTGAACTCGGAATTCTTCCCAATTCGCTCACCATTCTCTCTAGGAGTCGTGGCCTCCAATACATCATCTCCATCGCTCGAGACTTCCTTCACTTCTTCTACCGAGATGACTTCTTCCCTATATCTCTCCCATACTTCATCACACACCCAGAAGTCAACGGCACCGTTTCTCTGAGAAGGAAATGAAACTCGGTTGATTACAACTATGTAAATATTCCCGATTTAGACGCATTTACGTATTAAATACAACTAAAATCTTTCAACGATATTTCCAAATGAAATGACAGAAGATTTAGATTGGAAGTACCTGCGTCACTTTGATCGCTCCTCTCCGCCACGTCAGCCAATTGCCATCGATGATGGAAGGGAGGAACTCTCGACGGGAGCACCCACTCGTCGTACTCCTCCCTTCTCGACGAGAGCGACTCCAGTGCCCTGTTTGACGTCTCCGACGACGTCACCGTTGAAATCGCCGTCGTCCATCTGGGAGAAAGAAGTATGAATCAGAAGAACATCGCAAGACTATTCGGAAGTTCGACTAATCTCCGACTCCTATCATTAAATAACTAGTAGAAAGGCTGATACCGATGCAGGAGATGCCCGTTGTTACATGCTTTCAGACTACAGTTTCTGCTACCGTATCCGCTTCCAGATCTCGTCCACCTACCATACATCATTACACAGTTCTAATTTCTCGCCTACAGCACTTCATACAGTGTCCCCGTACCGGCGTGAGTAGATACTCCCTCAGTCTAACGGTGTTTCCCGATTCTCGACAGAATGGACAGACGACGTCATCGTCGGGGGCGGAATCGTTGCGCAGCTGCTTGATACACGCGAGACAGACGAGGTGACCTGTAGCAGTCACTATTGGATACAAGTGCTTGCAATCATCATATTTCAAAATAAAAGAAAAATATTTTTTCGTGTAAACCGTGTTTCGAGATAAGAGGATTGAATGCATAACAGACGCTACACGCGAGTGAGAATGACGCGACCGAAGCGGCAGACTGTGTAAGAAATTAATCACAAAAAATGATTCAGTCATTAGTAGGGTTGAAAATTCAAGGATCCTTGCATTTCCTTGCGGAGAGTTCACAATGGCATGCAAATCGCTCATTCCTTGCGCAAGGAATGGAAAGCGCGGCATTCCTTCCGCAAGGAATGGGATTCCTTGCACAAGGAATCGAGTGCAAAACATCATTCGACGCCATTTTTTATTCTTTAAAGTAAATAATTTGCATAATTAGTCCACCGGACGCATCAGAAGCATCATTGCAAGCATTCCTAAGATACAAAACCTACTTTTCCCTGGCTCCTCCTCTGGTATCTCACCTTCATCCACTATTTCAGACCTTCCCTGACCTACCCCCTCCTTCCTCCTCTGGTATCTTACCTTCCTCTTCTTTTATGGGGAACTGGTTTGAAGGATAATAGATCATTATATGTCTAGACTAGAGGAGAAAGGAGGAGATACCAGAGGAGGAAGGAGGGGGTAGGTCAGGGAAGGTCTGAAATAGGGGAGGAAGGTAAGATACCAGAGGAGGAAGGAGGGGTAGGTCAGGAAAGGTCTGAAATAGGGGAGGAAGGTGAGATACCAGAGGAGGAAGGAGGGGGTAGGTCAGCGAAGGTCTGAAATAGGGGAGGAAGGTGAGATACCAGAGGAGGAAGGAGGGAAAGGTAGGTTTTGTATCTTAGGAATGCTTGCAATGATGCTTGTGATTTGTCCGGTGGACTAATTATGCAAATTATTTACTTTAAAGAATAAAAAATGGCGTCGAATGATGTTTTGCACTCGATTCCTTGTGCAAGGAATCCCATTCCTTGCGGAAGGAATGCCGCGCTTTCCATTCCTTGCGCAAGGAATGAGCGATTTGCATCTCCTTGCGCAATGAATTGCAAGGCGATTTGCATCCTCATTCCTTCCTCGTTCCTTCATTCCTTGAATTGTCAACCCTAGTCATTAGTATTGCTGATGATACGAATTAAAAATTATTAAACCTTGTCTTCGCCATTGTTCGCAGCGCCCTTTGTGGAAAGCATCATCTGATATGCAGAGTCCCACATGTTCTTATAATTCCGAATAAGTGCTTGTTTGAGTTCCTTCAGTTCCTCCTCACTCATTCCTCATCGGTTTATTCATCATGATCGCGGATAACTGAATCAATTGGAATTAGGATCGATTAGGTAGTTCAAGAAATGACTCTACTCTTTTCGCAAACTCTCGTAAATTTCTCTGACATACGAGGAACGAAATAAAGAGAAACCTTTTTTTTTGGAAAATAAAAACATGATCATTAAGCTTTGCATTTTTTTTTCCAAATTCGACCAGGAAATAACACTAGGAATACCTCGAGGTATCTTTTCTCTACTAGCAACACATCCTCCACGAGAGGTACAGGTAACTGAAAGACGCATACTCAACCCTCCCCATTCCACATTATATCTCTGACTGTAGAAGTAGCTTACACAATGGGAAATCCCTAATCTAACGGTGGCATTACCAGAGAGCCTACCTCGATGAATATTTGAGATATGTCGGCGAAATTGGAGACATGGGTATTGGTGATAGCCCCCATTCGATGAATGTCCGCAAAGGCACGCTTAAATGGGCGAATATAGCGGTTGTCAGATGAGATTCAATTTGACATTGAGATGCAATGTACGAAATTTAGAGATCCGTGTCAGGCTCTACTCTTGACTGTGGTCTTTAAAGCTCCCCTGACTCTTGAGGTTCATCATCATCGGTTCACCTCGAGTGCCAAGTCCTTGCGGCCCTTGAGAACGACCATGGCCTCTCTAATCTTCATTCCCACCTGCTGTTGAGTGAGACCTCCTTCGGTAGACTGAATAACAATCGTAATCGAAAAAGTTTCAGAAAGGAAATAAAGTAATATCCATCCGCGCTACCAATTTCACCTCCTCTATTCCCCATGCTATTTAAAACAGAATCGATTAGTAAATCGACCCCTATCGTTATCCAAAGTGTACCTCCAGCTCCTCAAAGAGACGAGTGTGGCCGGACCAGATCATGCAGTCGGGACACTCGATCATGTCTCCCTCCTCCTTCTCCTCATCGGCAGCGAGGCGCCCATCACAGCACTTGCGGCACACCGCGTGGCCGCACGCGGTCAGCACAACGCGCTCGGGCGCTCGCGGCAAGCGCGGCAGGTGCGTGAGAAGAGCGCGTACTCAGCCGAACTGAATTTGAGTTTGCAACATCAAAAGGAGGATAAACGTTCGCTGAAACTGGACTCAACCAAGAATATGCGAGAAAGATTTTGATTTCATCCAATAATGAAGGTAAATAAAGTACAAAGATCATCCACAATTCTTGTTTGTTTAAATATCCATCAAATAGTTTACCTCTTATCATTCTCAGATCTGAGCGATTTCACGCGGTATTTGGACACTTCTTCAGTGAAGCGCCGCTGCTTCTTCGAAATCACTGAAAATACCACGAACTTTCATCCTTGAACTGTGACCTTTGATCGATATTTTCACTGAAGTATCGTACCCTGGTCATTGATAACAGTTCCGCCCGAATAGTATATTTGGAACGGCGAACCATGCTTGATGGTGATCTGTGAAATATCAATTAATGAAATATGAGATATTTAGGGAATAAATAAAACGTGAAAGGAAGATTTCAGCAATTGAGAGAAATGATAATAGGGAATGATTTTGAGGGGAAAGAGTAGAGACTGCTATGTTTATCTCTCGCGTTTTTTTTTCATAGATTAACAGCTCTAATTAAACAGAGAATGGAACGATACCATTTTTGTCGTGCGCGAGCGACCACTCGGGAAGGTGGAGAGGCGAGTGAATGAATGGAAAGAGATAGGGGAGAGATCGCTCTCTCCATTATCCCCTCTCTCTCCCCCTCTCGGATTAGTGCCTGAGCGATCAGGCCCGCTTGGCGTTAAGCCAAACGCTAATAATTCGGTTTAAACGAAAATTGGCAACATGGGAGTTTCGCAAGTGTGATCGGGTAACGAATCACCACAACCTCCTCTATGGAACTCATCAAGGCAGGTGCCATCCCTTCTATAATTGTGTTGAAACAGACAGATCTGATTGAGAAGAGCAAAATTATGCCTTAGATGTGCACGATTTTCGAAACTAGAGATTTGGAGCCTACATTCGATTCTAGTCTCCTCTTGCACATTCAATAGGCCATAAACATTCGTGATTCCCCCTGATGGCGTCGCGATTAGGGTTGACAATTCAAGGATCCTTGCATTTCCTTGTGGAGAGTTCACAATGGCATGCAAATCGCTCATTCCTTGCGCAAGGAATGGAAAGCGCCGCATTCCTTCCGCAAGGAATGGGATTCCTTGCGCAAGGAATCGAGTGCAAAACATAATTCGGCGCCATTTTTTATTCTTTAAAGTAAATAATTTGCATAATTAGTCCACCGGACGCATCAGAAGCATCATTGCAAGCACTCCTAAGATACAAAACCTACCTTTCCCTGGTTCCTCCTCTGGTATCTCACCTTCATCCACTATTTCAGACCTTCCCTAACCTACCCCCTCCTTCCTCCTCTGGTATCTTACCTTCCTCTTCTTTTATGGGGAACTGGTTTGAAGGATAATAGATCATTATATGTCTAGACTAGAGGAGAAAGGAGGAGATACCAGAGGAGGAAGGAGGGGGTAGGTCAGGGAAGGTCTGAAATAGGGGAGGAAGGTAAGATACCAGAGGAGGAAGGAGGGGTAGGTCAGGGAAGGTCTGAAATAGGGGAGGAAGGTGAGATACCAGAGGAGGAAGGAGGGGGTAGGTCAGGGAAGGTCTGAAATAGGGGAGGAAGGTGAGATACCAGAGGAGGAAGGAGGGAAAGGTAGGTTTTGTATCTTAGGAATGCTTGCAATGATGCTTGTGATTTGTCCGGTGGACTAATTATGCAAATTATTTACTTTAAAGAATAAAGAATGGCGTCAAATGATGTTTTGCACTCGATTCCTTGTGCAAGGAATCCCATTCCTTGCGGAAGGAATGCCGCGCTTTCCATTCCTTGCGCAAGGAATGAGCGATTTGCATCTCCTTGCGCAATGAATTGCAAGGCGATTTGCATCCTCATTCCTTCCTCGTTCCTTCATTCCTTGAATTGTCAACCCTAGTCATGATAAGGGAAAGATGTGGGGAAGAGTCGGATAGACCGCCTTTGATGCCACGTTGGGAGAGAGGGACATTAACTGATATCAGCCTCGCTTCAGATCTCGGCAAACCTGTCAGTGTTGCTTCTCAGACTCTCGAAGCGCCTCTTCACATCCTCTGCTTTCGGACCGCTCACTTTTTGTAAACAAGCCAAAGTAAACTAACTCTGTTTGTCACGATTCTTGTGACCATTGCGAAAAGGGTAGACAATCGTGTTCGCATACCTCTCTCGTATCTGAAACTTCTTCGTCATCCTTCTTACTATTTTCTCTTTTCTTCAGATGCTGCATCGGCTGTTAGTGGCTGGTCTGCTGCTGATGGGCTGCGCCCTTGCAGCACCTGCTGCAAAGGTCTCCAATCTGGGTGAGGACGTTGATCAAACCGTCCAAATTCACATAGATATTATCAGGAGAGTTTCAATATGCTACAGATTAATTTGATTTGTCTAGTTCATCGAATACATCATCACCCCACAATCCAGAAACGTCCTGCTCCACGTGTGAATTCGCAGTGCGCGTGCTTCACAACATGTGGGGATCGGACACGATGGATGCTTGCGCTGCGGAATTCAGTGCGTTTCTTCCTCCGTTGCTCCACTCAATCATACGCGGTTGTGCTGGAAGAAATCAGATACAATAACCGTGTAGTACTGCTCATGACCAACCTTCTTGGAGGAAATGTTGAACAGTGAAAATCAATTTATGTCAGTCGTTTCGATTTGACGACAATTTTCTTTCAGTCGACGCGATCTGCGAGGAACTGCAGATCTACGATCACTTTGTGTGCACCGGCATTGCCAGTGCATTTGCCGTGAGAATTCTCATTTGTCTAAAGTCAAGCAAATTCATAAAATTTAATCAATCCTGCGGGCGGGAGTCGAACCTGCCTGCGTCGGCATGCCAGTCAGACACCATGCCCTTGACGAAGACTAGTGGTTGGGGCGCGCGCCTTTCCCTACCTCTTGCAAAACATCACCAGCGGGCGGGAGTCGAACCTGCCTGCGTCGGCATGCCAGTCAGACACCATGCCCTTGACGAAGACTAGTGGTTGGGGCGCGCGCCTTTCCCTACCTCTTGCAAAACATCACCAGCGGGCGGGAGTCGAACCTGCCTGCGTCGGCATGCCAGTCAGACACCATGCCCATTAATAATAAGACTTTGACGATTGTCAAAGCGATTGTCAAAATTGCTGAAATATATGGGTGATTCTGCAGGACGAAGCAGTGTGGGTCATCGGAGAGATTCTGATCGAACCAGAGGAGTTGTGTGGACTACTCATCGATGTGAGACTTTCAGTTTCTTCCGTCCATTGATTCGTTGATAAGAAACCGAAGAAGTACATCGGAGTCTTGTTAGAAAAAAATGTGAGTTTTCCAGGGCTGCGGCAACTTCGTGAACCCGCTGACGCAGTCGTGGAACCTCTCCATCGCTCCTAACAAACCTGCCCGCGTCGCTCCCAAACCCATCGATGTTCGTTCCTCCTTTTACTCCGTCGGAAGTTCGAAATATCTGCATCTCGCGTAGAGCAATAGTCGAATCAGAAATAGGCGCAGACGCTCGTTGATTCCTAGGAAATTTGCTGCATTTCCTCCCCAATCAATAATTTTCAGAAGACGAAGCCGACGATAAAGGTGCTGCATCTATCGGATCTCCACGTTGATAGGTGATCCCTCCACTTGTTATCAGTCAAATGCAACCATGAATAGAGCGAAGCGTCTCCATTTTCTGGTTGATCTTGCACAAAATTGTGCCGAAATTGTCAAGAAATGATTGCTTAGTGATGTGATGCCTTTTCCAGAAAGTACGCAGTTGGAATGGAGGCAAAGTGTGGCGAGCCCCAGTGCTGTCGACCTCTCGGAGATCCCGATGTGAGAATGTTGATCTTTGATCTTCGTAGTCTCGAGATTTAGTTATCACCTCTTCCTATCACCAATCACCAAGAAGCGTTCACATCATTCCTTGATAACTATTTCGAAAATTGCAGGAGGTAAAGAACCCCAATATCAACAATGCTGCAGACCGCATCGAGAAGCCTGCTGGTGAATAATTTGCTCAAAAATAAATTACTGCGATTTGCATTATGTTTACCTCCTTAATTGAGAAAACATTTCGCTTATTTGAGTGGTTGAATCGGTACACGTTATCCTCGCTTCGGGAGATTCATTGCCATGAAGAAAATTGCCATGATAATTAATTTGCAGGAAAATGGGGAACGGTTGCAGACTGCGATACTCCCTACTGGCTCTTGACCAACATGCTCGACCACATTGCGGCTACACACAAGGATGTAAAATATTTACTGAATTTCGCAAATTAAATATTATAATTCAGATCGATTACGTCGTCGTTAGTGGAGATCTGGAGTCGCACGCCGATTGGGATTACACGAGGGAGAGACATCAGGTGGGAATCAATTATCAACTATAGAGATTCGTCTCCTATCGACATGAAAATAGAGGAATTAGGGACGGTCTTCATATTCATATTTGCTGCAGGAAATGGTGAAGAACAGCTCTGATACGATCCGTTCCCGTCTCTCGAACATCCCCACTTTTTTCGCCGTTGGAAACCACGAGGGAGTCCCCATTGACAGGTTTGCTTTCACTTTCGATATTCGTTATGTTTATTTGTTTTAAAACAAATTTTCTGAGCTCAAGATGAACAATAAAAAGTAACGAAAACATCCAGTTTCGCTCCTCACTTCACTCCCGAACGCTTCCACATGGATTGGCTGTATGGGACGATGGCGGATGCCTGGAAGGGATGGGTGCCAGAAGATCAAATGGACACTGTTTGGTAGTAAGTCATCTCATAACTACTTCTTTTCTACTCGTTTGAAAATGTCATATCGTCTAAATTCGCATTTCCCATAGTAAATCTGCAAATTATCGACAATTTCAAGAGGAAGGGGAACAATATCGGGGCCTGGAAAATGCGAGGTCTCACCTTTTAAAAAAAATTCTATTCACTTTGCAGTAGCGGTTGTTTCATGCGCAAGCTCTGGCCCGGACTTCGCGTTGTCTCCCTCAACAACGGATACGGAGACCACATCAATTTGTGCGATTTTTATATTTAATTATCATAATTAGTCTAAATAATTCAGCTTCCTCTACGTTAACCAGACGGACCCCGACGGAACCCTCAGTTGGTTCCAGAACCAGTTGCTTGATGCGGAGAAGGCTGGAGATAAGGTGTGTATTGATGGATTAAATTATGCAATTGGAGACACCAGTAGGAAAAGCGAACGATCTCCTAGATAAAAAGTCGAACGTGGATAATCGTCATCATCAGACATGTTCAGGTTCACGTTGTGGCTCACATTCCGGGTGGATCGGGAGAGGCTTTGGAGGGATGGGCTATCAACTACTATAAGGTCGTCAATCGGTGAGGAAATTAATACAGTGATTAGTGAAATATTTGAATGAATAATCACAAAATGACCTTTGGATATAACAATGGTCGATCACACACAGAAACGATTGGATGACGATCGGAAATATTTTAGATTCGAGGACACGATCACTGCTCAATTCTTCGGTCACACTCACTCCGAAGAGTTCAACATGTTCTACGAGGATCCGGATGTCGGTCTTTGCTCTTCTTCTTCGTAACTAAAAAAGGGATTCCAGGACGCCTCTTCTCGTCCTACCGGAGTGACTTGGTCCGCTCCCTCTCTCACCACGTACTCTGAGTACTTCCCTGCCTATAGAATCTACGAGATCGAGGGGAAATATGAGGGATCCCAATATGTAAGTGGGGAGACCGAGGGAACTGCAGCACATACATTAATGATTCTGAAATATCTAGGTTTGTCTTTCAAACGTTTCGAGGAAGGGATATCAAAATAAATGCTGCGAAACACACTCATGTGCAAACAACCTTTTTCAACATAATTGATGTCGTAGCGCGTGGTGGACTGGGCTGAATACTACGTGAACATCACTGAGGCCAATGCAACTCCAGCCAAGGATCCCGAGTGGAAGACCCTCTACGCGAGTGTACTCGACGAGTATGAAATGGCGGTACGATTCACACAACTTTCTGATGTTTTTAATCGCATATTTATTGTGGAGGACCAATCGTTTAGATGTATCTAGGAATCAGTGGTATCAGTTTTCGATCCACCGTAACCTCCTCATTCCACTCAGGACGCTTCACCAGCTGAGTGGGACAAGTTCATCACGAAGATGATCACGGACGATAAGCTGTTCGGAAGATACAGAAAGTGAGAAATGAGCATTATTGAGATCTTGCTTTCATCGAACAGTTCACAACCAATGAAGCATTAGCCATTCCTGTATTACGAAATATTGCAAACTTTAATATCATTAGAAACACTCTACCCATCACAGGAACTTCTATCGCCAACTGGACATGGGAGACTGTGATTGGTCGTGTCGTCGTGGATTCCTCTGCTCGGCAAGGAAGAATCACCACTTCACACCCATCTGCGACGATATTCCCCTCGGTATTCACGTGACAGGATAAGGAAGATATTGAGTGACTTCCTAAAGACGATCTTAGGGCAAATGGGAAGTATTGGAGAGAATACGCAACCGAGTGGAACGTTTGTAAATATCTAGTTTTTATTTAAAGAAAATTTTTTTAATTGCAAATGATCCAATCTCTAAATGGCACATGGTCAGATCCTCCCTCGGGTGGTCGTCGTGTCTCCGCCCTCACCTCATCCTCTATCGAGAGAAAGGCAAAGAGAAGAAGAGTCACACCCACAGTCGAGAGAATGCCAACAAAGGAGGAAGTAACTATCATGACCATAGTTTTGTTTGAAACATCGTAGCGCCAGGCTTCAAGTATCAGCCGGATATATTGACTCACTCGCTTTCTCCTAGAGATCGAATAGTTCTGAAGAAAAAAATGGAGTTGGGTAGTCGAATTTGGGCTTATTTTTTTATATATTTTTTTTCAGGTTATTGAGCGTGCCCGAAATATCGTCTCCAAGCATCAGCTGAAGACCAATCGGGCAGATGCAACGTGCAATGTCTGAGAAGGAAATGATTATTGAGATGTACAGATAAATGATTGCTCTAGATTATTTGCCAAAGCGAGTAACTTTTTTGCGTGTGATAAACATTACTTTGAAGGGCCGGATCGAAGAAACCATATTCCTTCTTTCGTATCAAATTGGGTATTTATTTTTATATGAAAGTGCACAACTCATGAGGAATTGACTAAATTATTTAATTCATTCAAACTTTGAAGAATACAATTTCGATAGAACCAGAGCCGGAACAAGCAGAGAGTCTCATCCATAATTTTCGAAGATTACTGTCGCAAGAACAAAAATAGGTGGTATAATTGTTATGGATTATATTATGCATCTATTGCCGTTATTAAGACATGTTTATAGACGGTATACTACTACGATAAGAGGCGGATGGCTCAATGGCAGCGTTGTATCGATGACGACGAATACGACAGCCAGAGAGAACCTGGAGATTCGCTTGTTTTCGAAAGATAAGATTCAGCTCACAACAGCGATCTAATAATATGATGACATTTTCTATTTTTTTTTTTAGATCTTCTGAGTTGAAGCAAACCTCTTTTCGGAAAAGCCTCGATGTGAAAAGAAGAAGGAGAGGAGGAGCGAAGGTAGTCAAAGCGTTCGCCAGATTATACTGAACATGTATGGATTTACTTGTGTTCCTTTGTGTGTTCCCCAGCAATCATCTATCCGCCAGAATAAGCTAAAACTGATTGAGAAAACTATAAACCATGCTTGTCGCCAGACTGAAAAGTGGATCATTGTTCAGTACCATCGTCACGAACCAGAAGATCTGCAACGGAATAATTACTTCCAATCATGCCAATCTGATTTTTGATCTTTCCAACCTGCTGAGCACTCTTTATCACATGAGCTACAGCGATAGCTATAGTGTAGAAGAGGAGCGATCTCTCATGTTTGACGAAAGCATCCAGCTGGAATTGAAAGAGGGGCTTCATACTCAGAAGAATTTCTAATACAATATCACAGATTTTCTGTAATATTGTAGGAAAGCTGACTACAGAAAAAAAAGTGTGCCTCCGATTTCTATGAAACTTTTGTTATTAACTAAAGTGAGGACGGGGAGAAAACTGTCTACTTCATTTGGCCAAATTTGCATATTGAGCCGATCTGTGATCTACCAATTCAAAACGCTCTAACTCGGTCAGTTTTTGACCTACAGAGTCAGATTTTTTTTCAAAAGATTTACCTTTCCGAGATCTACAAATAACTCAACTGTGATCTCATGCGTAAATGTCGTCTGTCATGTGTTCCGAGCGAAAACGTGTTTTTTGACTTGTATTATGCTATTTTTCTCGAAAAAATTAGTCAGTGATCTCGATTTTTATTTTAGATTCTGATTCCCCACTATGGAATTGAGGTATTAGCATATTCCATTAGCCATAACTCTGTGCCCCCGATACCGATCCTCAGAGTGGAGTTCCAGATTTAGTCGATTTTCGAGCCTTTTCTCTCACTCAATATGTTTCTGGTCGTATCTCGCTTCAAAATCATCTTTTCGGGCATTTAAAAAAGACATCGATAGCTCTTGTTGAGCCCGATAAAAAAGTTTTAGTAGTCCATGTCGACAATGTTGGCCATTTTCGAGATATTTCATAATTACTGTTTTTATTCGCCTGTTCCGCTGTTCTTTGCATAGTAATTAGCGCCTTTTCGATAGAAACAGTGCTTTACTTCTGAATAACATTGATTATAAATACAATCGGTTCACTCGTCGAAATTTCCGACATCTGGAGTCTAATGAACGATGTTGTGAATCACTCCGAGATAATGAATGAGAGTGGACTGGCGATCAATTACTGTTTGCCCACACCAATCGTCTCTAGCCAGTGCACTCTCGTTCCTTTCTTCATCCCGAACGCGAAAAAAGATCATATCTTTTTTCGCGTTCGCTCACTTTCACTTTCACTGGTTCGATTCGTTTCCGCCACTGTGCAAGCAGAGAAAGAGTGGGGGATGAAGAAAGGAACGAGAGTGCACTGGCTAGAGACGATTGGTGTGGGCAAACAGTAAGATCGCCAGTCCACTCTCATTCATTATCTCGGAGTGATTCACAACATCGTTCATTGGACTCCAGATGTCGGAAATTTCGACGAGTGAACCGATTGTATTTATAATCAATGTTATTCAGAAGTAAAGCACTGTTTCTATCGAAAAGGCGCTAATTACTATGCAAAGAACAGCGGAACAGGCGAATAAAAACAGTAATTATGAAATATCTCGAAAATGGCCAACATTGGCGACATGGACTACTAAAACTTTTTTATCGGGCTCATCAAGAGCTATCGATGTCTTTTTTAAATGCCCGAAAAGATGATTTTGAAGCGAGATACGACCAGAAACATATTGAGTGAGAGAAAAGGCTCGAAAATCGACTAAATCTGGAACTCCACTCTGAGGATCGGTATCGGGGGCACAGAGTTATGGCTAATGGAATATGCTAATACCTCAATTCCATAGTGGGAAATCAGAATCTAAAATAAAAATCGAGATCACTGACTAATTTTTTCGAGAAAAATAGCATAATACAAGTCAAAAAACACGTTTTCGCTCGGAACACATGACAGACGACATTTACGCATGAGATCACAGTTGAGTTATTTGTAGATCTCGGAAAGGTGAATCTTTTGAATAAAAATCTGACTCTGTAAGTCAAAAACTGACCGAGTTAGAGCGTTTTGAATTGGTAGGTCACAGATCGGCTCAATATGCAAATTTGGCCAAATGAAGTAGACAGCCGTTCTCCCCGTCCTCACTTTAGGCAATAACAAAAGTTTCATAGAAATCGGAGGCGCAAATTTTTTTTCTGTAGTAAAAAGTCTCGATTTTCCTACAAAATTAGAGAAAACCCGTGATATTAGTTTACATTGACGATTAGCGCTTTTCGCAGGTGATAAATCGACGCGGCACACATAGGAAATGAAACGATGATGAAGATTATGTAGGACGTAGCCGAAATTAGCTTGCTTAGCTGAATAATTTTGAGAAATCAACGCGTAAAAGCGTAAGATTGTATTTTTCCAGAGTTTTCGAAAGGGAACAGAAATTTAATAACAAATCACTTGCTGTGCCCAGACATCCACTCCGCTGTAGACTTGCCGTCCTGATGGATCGATTCTGAGCGAATGAAGGTAAGAAATCCAACCAAAGCCAGGGCTGTCTGAGGAAAGAGCTCGTCTCTTCATTCTACATACTCTATATACCGGTCGAGTGAAAATAGATTGTGCAGAGTGAAGACAATGAAGAAGATCCCTCTGACAACCCTAACCATAACTCATTCTACCGATAGTTTGCCTTGAGTGGAATCATGAATGAGTAGAGCAGAGCAGGAATGAGGAACATGAGGAAACCAGCGAGTTTCACTCGGAATGATGTCCAGAACTGGAATTAGTCAATATCCGACGAAACTATCGTCTTCTCTAACAAAACAATACTTACATTTCTCATGGGATAGCAAATTTCGTTGAATCGACAGGCGATGATAAAGGTCTGATGATATTCTTTCAGAATATTTTTACTATTATTTTACCTTGCCAATAGTGTGAGATAGCGAGAAACCGTGCGAACCAAACACGAGTAGTTTGAAAATTAAATCTAAATTAAAATAATTATAATTATAAGATATTATTCACGGATCTGATCTCAAATGCGGGTAGGAAATCATTTTGGAGTGTTATGAGGGTGATAACGAGCATATTTGCACAAGATGCGATGCCTGAGAATTGTTGACAGCTCGATTAATAAATTTTAAAAATCTTACCACAATAAACAAAGAATCTGAAGAAGGGGCTATGCAGTTCAGCGTATTTACTTCTGTAAATGAAATTATCAAAAGGAATAAAACAATAGGACTGCCTCTTTATTCTCCAGAGCAGCCATGCGTAGATCAAGCATAGAAATGGCTCGATGTAGTAGATGTAGATCAAGGTTACGATAACCATTGGACTTAGGGTAGACATTCCGTAGCTGTGATCTCGCCAATCTACTATGCGCTAGTGAGTCTCAAATTTCTCCTGCGGTAATAGAAATGGCTGAAAAATTCCAAACTAGCTGGTATTTAGAAGGGGGATAAAGATAGGGTATTGCACTTGCTGCAAACTGCTTACTTCTATGCTACAATTATATCGTTCTCGAAAACAAGAAATGACAAAGTAATTGGCGTACTCTGAGGGAAATTATAAGGGAGAAAAAAGACAATGAATTGGGAATCGGTTTTGCATCCCTAGTGAAGAGTCTTGAATATGACGGCTAGAATGGTTCGCAAGCAGAATGTAATCAACTTACTCGAGCTTTCGAAGCTAGACAGATGTATAAATGACTTCTTAGAAATCTTGATGGATTCGTCAAATTTGATTTATCGTTTCATTACTAGTGTAAATTTGACACATTTTATTCTTCAATGACTAGATTACAATAGAATACATGAGAATGTCCATCAGGGAACCCGTGGTACGTATGAATGATGGAATGACCACAAACGATCGTTACATACATATTGCATAGAGGGGGAATAGCACCGTAGTAGAGAAGGACCATCACAGGGCAAAGATCAAAGATCAGACTTCCATTCGATCGGGTAGAGCAGAGACAACGGGAGCGACCAGGTTGTCCTTCTTGGATGCAGAATGAGAGCAGACTGATTTGCCCCTCACAGTGATCTCCAGGAAGGCTACCAATTCAACCTGAAATGATACTTTGATTATTTATTCCGAGCGCAATGGGTTTCTTCGTACCTGGAATGCAAAGCGGTTCGATCATTTTTTTCATACAAAAAATTCGAAAAAAAATCTCTCACCAGACAATACATGGTGATGGTGGGCCAAGACATGAGCCAATGGAAGATATCGAAGAAGAAGTTCGTCTTGTCACGAGCTCCGTTAGGGAATGTCTCAAGAACAGTGGTTTTCAAACAGAAAATATTTGCATCTATTCAGTCTGCATTATAAATAAACTCCATGCTTAATCGATGTCAGCTAAGTTTCCGCATTTTGTTCGATGTTCGGTTTGATTGAATAAAAAGAATGCTCACTCTTTCGCAGATGCGGTTAATAATGAAAACCATCAGGAATTCCAGATACATCAGTCCGAGGAATCCCAGCATTATCCATGTGAAGACGTTCTGAGAGATCGAGTGATTAGTCGAAATGCGGTTCACATTATTTTCATTTCATGCTCTATCTCCTATCATTCGTGGTTCGTGTGGAATCAATCCATTGCTTAGGAGATGAGCGAGAGATCAAAGATTACCTGACTGGGAATGACGAGGCCTTGCACCGGCTTTCCGGTAGCAGTGAGCATGGCAGGGGTCTGCAAAATTATAACAATAACACGAAACGCGAAGCAATATTGAACACGAAACTACCACACAATTTCACCCCTACCAGCTCGCCCGAGCTTCCATAATACCACCTACCCTACCTACACTTCCCTCCCGCTCCCTAATGCGTTGGTGAATAAAGAATATGAATATGAATATAAATATTCATTTTTTAAATGTTTATTATTTGTTTGCAAAATAAATTACCACAAAAGGAGCGATGATTCCGTAGGGTGAGGCGATGCACAGCAGGAAACCATAGTAGAAGACGAACCTACATTTATGTTTTGATATTTTTGATAATCTAAAAAAATGTTTAAAAACTCACTTGGCAGCAAATGAGATGGACACGCTGACGGGAAGTCGGAAGAATTTGATAGCGAAGTAGTGGAAGACCTGAAATTTCCGTTATTTTGTGATTTATCTAAAATATAATATTTTTATCAATGATAATTCCAACCTCGGCCGCTCCGATGGTCCATCTCCTGATCTGTCTCGCCCACTCGTACCATTCGTCGATGTAGTTCTTACCGGATGTCGGACCTGCAAGCGAGATATGAGTAGAATTAGGGAATTGATCAAGAAACAATTAAATCGTTCAATTTTCAGCTACAAAAAAAGATGCCTTTGCATTCTATTTATAATTTATTTGCATACCCGAGAGAGTGGCGACAGGAATGGCTCTGATGACACACTTCCTTCGAACAGCAAGCGACCATCGAATGAGGGCGATGATATCATCCATCTGGAAAGAAGGATGATAAAGAGAACTTCCGCCCATTTACCATGAAAATGATGACCCGTTACTAGTAAACACAAGAATTTGGCAAGACTCTCTATTCACTCGTATTTACTTGATATCCGGGATGGGTGTATTCTCCCTCCTCGAATAGGTCAAGAGTGAGTGAGAAGATGGACATTGTGTTGATATTCCACGGGATGAGATACCCGATCATGAAGAATGCACGGAGAAGACCTAAATTATTTTTAATAATTTCGAAAATCGGCTTCTTATTCTCTCCCTTTTCACAACATACCGGTAACTCTCACAAAGAAGGGCGACTTGTGTAGGTTGATAGCATAGAACAGAGGCGACTGCCACACGGTCGATTTACGGTCCTAAGAATAGTACGGTAATCGATGATTGGGAGAAAATCAATAATAACCTTCTCAGACACTTTCCAGTAGTCCTCTTCCAGGGCGTCGAAGTATCTGCGAAATGATTAATTATTTTTAATATTTTGTTTTATTTTTCTTCTTTTCCTTCTGAAAAGGTCTCGTTCTTACCTCTCTCCGAACACTGAATCACAGTCTCCAGTGGTCACCAGCAGTTCGACCTGCTTGCCCGGTTTGTCCAGTGGATACTCCTGCGAATATTTTGAGTGTTTATTTATTTGATACTCCTCAAAATCCTTGAATCACTCATTACTGTTTCAGTTGAATGAAGGAATGCATTTTAATTCATTCTTCGTTCCTCAACCCATTCTCCTCCCCCCCCCCCCCCTAACATCTTGGTTCCTCTCTCGGTCTCTGCTGCTCTAATGCACGTGTGGAGGGAAGAACGAGCGGCAAAATCCCCGGCACAAACAGTTCGCGGGGCTTATTACTGATGTTGAGTTTTGAGTTATCAGAGCGGGAGCAAGGCGGAGACAGTCTAGCGGTATTCTTAGCTAGCTCAGTTCGGATTGCGTCATCACTAGGAAATTTAGTGATATTACGTCATCATTATGTAATGAATGGCATCATACCGGATCCGATCTCAGCGCCTTCACAGCCATCCTTGAAGCGTAGTTGAAGTTGGAGCACTTGCCCGGAATGTCCCCTTGCAGACCCTAAACAGATCAATTAGGAACTAAAATAAGATATTTTCAATAATAATAATAACAATAATGTACCTTGGGATGGAACGTGACGATGAATCGCTCGAAGATCGGCTTGTATCTCGCATAAAGATCTGCCTTCGCCTGAAAATCCTTCATTTCCGCTCAGTTCGAGGAAAAAATGTGGTTTGTTTGCAATTCTCTGTTACAATGACGACATGGCTCAGTTCCGACACCCCTCACTCAATTTGAACTTTTGAAAACAGGTGGCGTCTTCTGATGTCCCTCGTGTGTGCAAACTTCCGCAATGTTTTCGCTAACAGTGTAGGCGTGGGGGAGGGGGAGGGGGGAGGGGGGAGGGGAGGATGAATAGGAGGCGATCCGATTTCGATAGGCGCACGATCCAATTCAATGCCCATTTGTTTGCTCAGGCGAGGTCAGCTTTGAACGCCTCGAATTCCGCACAATCTCAGTTAGAGAAACGAGAGATTGAAAGAAATGAGGAGAATATATGCTTTTCCTTCATCCACACTGTGTTGGGGAATCAAAAGGGGAAAGAGGATGGGACGTGAGCCGACGAAAGTATAGGAAACGCAAACAAAGATGCAGTGAATGTCGTTGTGGGATGATTCAGGAGGAGGGAGAGTGACCCCTGGGGAAAACACCTCTGATCTTTGAGTTACCCCTAAACATGAATAATACTGCTTGATCATCCTTCACCACATGATTATGCATGAATAGCTACGCCCCGAGTAAGATAATCCCATTAATCTATGATTCACTATCACGTCCGACAGTGTTCACATTGTGATTCACAATGAGATGAAAACTGTATTCCCACCTTCTCTTTATCGGGTGTTCCCTCCTCCATTCCGATTACCACAGAGATTTTATCTTTGGCGGAAGGCTGAGAGGCGATGGAGTCGATTGTCTCTTTGATCAGAGGGATCGGCTCCTGCAATCAGAAACTTCGTTGGTACATTTTTGATCTCGAACACGATTCAGCGAAGGTTGATGAGTATCGAAAACCCAAATGTCACACCCAGAATTATCGATTACCTTGTACATGCAGATGCCCACTAGATGCTTGACGATGAGTCCGTGCGGGTTTTCCACCTGAATAATCGATATTTCACTTATCGATTTCCTCCTTTATCGTACCTTATTCAGCTCGATCACATGGCTCCTGAAGCGAAGCAGTTTCCATGTGTAGCGGAGCGCGTTGAAGATCGCGATGAACCTGAGAGGATAATCTGGATGAAGATCTACAGTAAACCAAGAAAGAGTGCCAGGACTCACCACAGCAGATGCAGCACGATATGGATGATGATGACGATCTCGAGCGAGAACTTCCAGACCTGAAGATTCTACCGTAATCTTGGTCCTACAGTAACCACAGTACCCTGAGACTACCGTATTCCTCACCGCTGGTATGCAGGGTATCCAGATGCAGGAGGAGAGGAAGAGGAAGATGAGGAAGGTGAAGAGGAGATTCCATCGGATGTACGCATTAGCCGGCTTGGAGATACGACCCGCGTATTGAGAAACTCTGAAGTTAGATATTGATGAGTTGAAATACGAAGAAGAATGTTGAACTTCAGAAAAATTTCTACGCATCCATTCCGCAAGCGCGCAGATAATATGGCACTTATCATCAGCAAGGAATGAAGCCAATCAGCATCCCTACCGACTCATGCGGAACGTCTCTCGCTGCGTGCTCATTCTCCGCCAGAACTTCTTGCCCGACTCGACCGACGCGGCTCGCAGCTCCTTCCAGCTGGCCGCACGCGACCGACGCGGCGCCGCCGCCTCCGGATCGCGACCCACGCTCGCGTCAACTTGCTGCTCCTTGACGCTCATTGCCTCCGTGACTATGCCGAGACGGGGGAGTCTTTATAGGAGAGAAGAAGGGGAACTCCCGAATACCAGGGCAGGGCAGGGACTGTTGACCTGGAGGGAGGGAAGGCCTCTTATCGGGGATGGGTTTGTGTGATGGATGACGGAGGGAGGGCGAGCGTGGTATGATAACTCGTGTATTTGGATGATAACGAGGCTGGATGACGCAGTCAGCGAACACCCCCCCCCCCCCTTCGAGAGCGGGAGAGGTCATCGTAGACCAGAGCCGATGGTGTCCCAGATGTCAAGTTTACGTGTTCCGGATGTCACACAGAAGAGCAGGCAGAGTTCAGCACAAGTACAAGTGCCAACGAAACACCCCCACGGATGGAAGAACGAGAAACTCTTTGATCTCGGGAAAAGCACCTACTTGCTGATCAAGAAATCACGATGAAGTTCAGAAGTGCCTGGACTCATCGATGTTTCGAAAGTTTCGAAATGGGCTATCACCTCCCAACTCCTTTTCTCCAATTGTTTGATATCTACGATCCTCGCGATCTGGATTCTTGATCCAAACGACAACGGTGTCACTTTGAACAGTGTTTACATTGGCGCGATATCGTTGCAATCACACAGGGAAAGAGCGCTTATCATGGCCTAGGTCAGAATGGACAATGAATATGATCATTCAGAAGGTCAGGATAACCGACTTCATAGTACAAAGTATTCAAATGAACCCACTCGCTGTTGACTCAAGAAGCGGCGTGCCTGGGACGGAATTCATCGATGAAATCCCACTACTAATGAGTGTCGGAATGAGATATCATCTCCCACTTGCCCCAATTGTTTGACGTCCTAGATCCTCAATGAGGATTTCAAATCCGATCAGAATTCGTGCCTATCAGGATGAAACCCCATCCAATTACAACAGTGTTTGCATTGATGATAGCTCTCGCTGTAACTCGAGAGAGATAGGAGTGAGGAGTGAAGCATTCCCAACAACTACTCATCAGTTAGTAAACTATATGGGTCGAGTCACATATTCTTGTCGAAATATGTCACAACATTCTTGTACCAAATTCCGTTGCACCTTGTGCATAGATGAAATATGCGCATACGTGCGCACAAGCGGGGCGTGCGTATTCAGACACTTCACAAGGATCAATGACCCAGATCTCATGAGGGCAAGTATGCGCACTCCCGATAGTGAAGATAAGAACAGGGGAAGATCATCCTACACAACGTGTCATCGGTACAGGATACACGCAGGATGAGTGGGATGTTCTGAGAATCTAGCGGGATAATGACCGTGTTCTGAGAGATTTCTCCTAGAAGATTCATCAACACAAGGCCTCGCTGAATGAAAAGCTTTTCGAAAGGAAACACAACGATATCGATTATCTTCTCTGACTCTGGGATGAGTCCTTTCCTGTCAAAGATACATAGGAATGAACGGAATGAGCTGATCATCGAAGCAATCTAATTATAATCCAATCGAGCTGTTTACCAATGTTCAAATCTGGGAGAGTCGTTGCTTCTCTGATCAATAAATATCGGGGTCAGACAGATCACTTACATACTACATGTTTGCTCTAGTGATTTCTCAGCTTGATGTCTTTCTGAAAGTGAACACTGATAGCGAAAGTGCACGGAATTGTCAGTATTTGAGAGAAATGAGTGGGTGTGGGGGACTTGATTCAACCGCTAACCAGAACATCAGCCTATGCGTCATCCCAAGAATCACTAATATCACGTTTAGACTCTTCACTCTTCGTCTCAGCAAGATCACGATCAGACATCATATTTTTTATCTTTAGACTTCACTCTTTGTCTCTGCTACATCACGATCACAGATCATAATTTCCACACAAGGGGATTGGAATGGAGATGACGAATCAACTGTCAAAATGATAGATGAGAGGATGAGAACTATTTGAGAGGGATACAGCATCGAATGATTTTGAGGGGTCTGAGAAATAAATCTACCCATCTGAACTATGCTTTTATTTCCTGTGCGTTAGCCTCCGTTCATACACACCTGGTAAGCACATAGTGGAAGTGGAGTCGATAAATACCCAATAAGAATCGCGCAAGTTTCCGGCAATAGAAATTGAAATATAACTCACCGTTTGAATGTCTTCCTGAACTCGCTTGAGACCTTCTTGAACGTCCCTCTCTTTTCTCTCGCTGCTGTCCCACGGATTGTTTTCTGCAAGAGGTTCCTTTGGAATAGCCAATTTCATCTATAGACCTCTTGTGCTCAACAGGGAACATGATCTACTCTACAAATAGCCGGGTATCTCGAGGTGGTACACTACAGGACTCTCCTATAACGTTGACCTACCTTATCTCCGAATGGCCGGATATCGTGCATGTTTCCCGTAGCCTCAGTGAGGGGATCGTCCAGTATCACGGACGCCTTGCGCAACTGAGAAGAGGTTTGAAAGTAAACACATGGTTTAGATTTATCTTGATTGCAAACAATAAATATGTTTTCTAACTCACAATCTCCGGATCGAACGATGTCTGACGATGCTGCAATGAATAACCAATCAATAATTATATAAAAACAAGTTTTCCCACAATCGACACAGACGAAGTTTTGGTATTGGGTGCCTAATAAGAAAAATCTAAATGGTTCTGCGGAAATAAAAGCGCAGGGATCGGGACTGAGGAGGAATCTGCACCTGGCAGATATGAAATCAGTATGGTGAACTACAGACGTAGCTTGCAGAAATGCCCATGCAATAATTCGCGAATAAAAAGAAGACAATGGTAGACTGCATCTGTTTTGAGTCTCACCGTTCTGGGTGGACTCTCAGCGAAGGAGATGGATAGTCGTTTGTTGCCGGCGATCTTGGCGTTGGGTGCATATCCTAGCTCAGCTGGTTCGCCCATTCTAAATTTATTGAATTAATGAACACCTTATTGGCATTCAATAAACAAACATTCGAAAAAATAGAATGGATCTAAGAGAGAATAAATAGGCCGACGAATTCCTTCGGCGTATAAAGTGCAGATTGAAAGGTTGGAATGATTTAGAATTTATCCCAGTTGAATGCTTGATCACGTCTCTGTGGGCTTTTATATGAAACGCAGTAAGGGAGGAGCAGTTCAGATTAGTTAGAGGAGGTGGAGGAAGAAGAAGGATAGGTAGACAACCGAGGGTTTGAGAGCAAACGAGAGGTGAGGACAGTAGGGTGTGGGTGGTGTAGTTTAGTCAGTGACCAGGAACAAAAGACGGAGATTATTCCCTTGTATTCCCCCACGCGTTCACTATTCTGAATATGAATTCGCACATCATTCTGATATGCAGTCAGTGCGAAACTCGAGGTTCACTGCATCGAAAGAAAGTAATCTGCTATTATTTTATCCTTATTCTTCACTTCACAATTTATTTATAGAGGATGAATGAAGTCAGCAATCGCTCCTCATTTGTCTCACCATCTCGCTTTTCTGAACTATGAGGAAACATTCGCAGATCATAAAACTTCAATCCGACAGCTTCCGACAGCTTCCCTTTCTTGATTTGACAAATAAGGTCGGACAACCTGAAAATAATCTTCTCAAAATTCAAAGAATCCACTGCAATCTTCTGAAATCCATATTCATGCATATATATCAAGCATACATATTGTCTTAATCGAACTAAAAAATAACAGTATTTGGTGCTTCCCCCGGTCTTTGCAATTATCAAGATGACGTTGACTGGTGTTCTGACACTTCTACAGACCAACATTTCATCGTGAATAGTCAAGCAAATAGTAGGGTGCACTCCTCCCCCCCCCCCTCCTGATGATGCCATCCCTCCCCTGCAAGTGTGGAGTTTCACGGGGAAGGAGGGAGTAATCCCATCGTTGACGTCGTCCAGAGAAACGGAGAGAATGAGTTCTCGAATTAGCAAAAGCGGGTGGGCAAGCAAGGAGGAAGACAGAGATCGAGTACAGGCCAAGATGGGGGGGAGGGGGAGGAATGTCGGTGTTCACTAGGGACCTTCGACTTTGACAAACCAAATGGATTGATGCAGCGAAAATTTGAGATTTGTTACATCATCAAGAAATGATTTATCTTTTTGTGCATGCAATTGTGAGGGCAAAAGAGTAATGATGAGTGTAATTGAAATGTGTAACTATTATCGGTCTTTCTTCACATTCGTCTCTTCACATATCCATGCCTGATTTTGATCATATTGTTGTAGAGATGTATCTCGTGCTCTATCACTTCAATAACTTGGTTCAACGAAGAAATATATTCGCGAAATCCTATTTCAGTAGTCCAAGCAGAGGAATAGACTTTGAAATAGCTTAGAATAGTTTGTTGGTCATTTCGATTGTTGCCAGTCCAAACATCCAGTCCACAAAAGAAAAATAAATGAGAATGTCCGAATGGGCTTATTCTAGTCACAGTCGATTGTTGACTTTTTCCCTCCCTACTCGACTCCTGATATGCTAGACATAAACTAACTGTATCTTTAATGGATATCGATTTTCCTCTCCGCCTTTTTCACAAAGATGGATTGACTGAGGTGAGAACAATGATCGTCGAGTGACAAACGACTTCCTAATGGCTAGAAATAAACACGAATAATGAAGAAGTAAAGCTTTCAAGTCTTCATTAGTCCATAACGTACAGCTCATCTTATTATGGTTATCTTATCTAGGTCTAAACTCGCTGAGAGAAGAAAGAATGAAGATAAGAAAAATTTCATTCTCAACGCAACTCGCAGAGACGGAGATGTTCTTCTTATATTCAGATGAAATCCCAGAAATGGAAGGAAGTGAAAACAAGTATGACTTCCGAAAGAACAGAAGAGTTGCAATCTAGATAAACAAATCGAAATAAGAGTTCGTGAGAAGAGAGAAAATTGAACAGTTAGGTAATAACTCCTATGAGTATGTACTAATGGATAGAGAAAGAAGAGCAAAGATCAAAACAGGCCACGCAATGTGAAAATAGAGGATGAGAAGCCACTCAGAAGAGATCAAAGATTACGCTAACCCCTTCCCAGTTACGAAGATACGCAGGATCGCCGAGTAGAATAGTATAAATCGGATGATTGTTATTTCTTTATCATAAGATGGTTAGTTTCTTCAATAGATCGAGTAACGACGCCACTCTTCTTACTTCTTTCTCACTTCTTCTTCGCGTACTGACCACGCCCGTTTCTCGGCTGCAATGATACCTTAGTATGAGTCATTCAAGTAAACGATGAACCATCGCCAGACCAGAACACATTAGGTAAGAGAAACAGCACCAAAACCCCTGTACGATTAGGTCCAAAATAGAACCCAATAAGGCCAAGCTGACATTATGAGACTTAAGGTGTGTGTTGTGGGACTAAAGGTTAGGAAAAACTATGAAATCCGATTTGAAATCAATCTCACACGTAACAATATTTCAAGAATAACCAACCTGTTTGGGCTTCCTCCTTCCCGCATTCTCCCTCTTCCCTCCCCAAGCCTTCATCACAGGCTCCTTCTTCTCATCATTTTCCTTCGTCGATCTCTTATCCTTGCATGATTTCTTCTCTTTAGACGATATCTTCTTCGTTGGACCCTGCAAATCGATTGTTGGATACAGTAATTATATCTACCCAGTCAGTTATCGATCGATCGTTTCTCGCCATACACTACTGTACCTCAGCAGCACCGATCGATCGTGATTTTCCGGTCATCACTCTGACGTGCTGAGAGGAAAGGGGCACCGTAATCGACTGTATCCCGATTGGAGATCGGGATCACGAGTAATGATCGTTTGAAAATAACCAACCTGCTTGGGCCTCCTTCCCGCATTCTGTCTCTTCCCTCCCCAATTCTTCTTCTCCTTCTCAGGCTTCTTCGCGGAACTTCTTAGCACCGGTGCCATGGTGTAGTCGTGGTGGTTGAGTGAGCTGAGAACGAGAGAACGAGAGAATGGACGATCGATCCCATTCTATCCCATTTATTTATTGATTTGACTCTATGCAAAGAGGTCATATTGGTCTAATCTGATTGAAGTGAATGAATGAATGAAGAAGCGAAAATACACACGTCTCTGTAACGATGCACTTGTTATCAGATAGTATCAGATCAGTTTCATCCTCTATGAAATATCATATTCTTTATGTGAGAGTGTGACTATCACTAAACTTTTATCTCCTTCAATCTACCCTCGGTGGACCTCATTTCATCCATGCTTACATGCTCTTCCGATTCTCATTGATCTTTTCATTTCTTCCATGTTTCTCTATCTGCAACTTTCTTATAGTTTCCACTTCGTATGCCTCGATTAGGGGATAATATCACCGGGATATGAATATACCACTGAGACTAGCTGGATTCACTGCTCTGATATTCACAGTATCCCATTTCACTGCTTCGTCATGTGAGACATAATGAAATAGCTTGGCCATTTTGATTCTTGTTTGAAAGGTAAGCCGCAGTTCCAAAAAATGCAAATTCATGAGAATGGCTGAATAGAATCATTCAACCCAATCACTATCGACTATTGGCTCTCTTTCTGATACCTTGCAATCTAGATGAGAAGAGGATTAACCCCAAAAAAGTTTGTGAGTAGAGAATATCGAACAGATTGTACATGACAACGATCAGAGATGAGTAAATGGGTATATAAAGGAGGACAAAGATTGAAACATGACATGATGAGAGCAGATTTGAAGGATGAGAAGAGACTCTGACGAGATTAAAGATTACGTTAACCCATATCCCAGTTATGAGATTACGCAGGAGTATTGATTCTTTATTTCAGAATAAAACAGTAAAAATCACATGAAAAATACTTAGTACTTGCCATAGTTTATGTTATGACGTAACTTGGGTATTTCTTCTCACTTCTTTACGACTAATCGCATCTGCTTCTCGTATCCTTAGTGTTCCTCAATCGTCTTGTACGCTCATTCTCCACTGCGCCACACCACACGCACATAGAGGTCTGCAATAACAAACTTAATGCACCGAAACTTTCAAAACCATCCTCTTTCATTGATTTGCTAAAGAAAAAGTAGCAGTCGCAGACTGTTGTACTGTGGGTCGTGTGCACAGGTTAACCATGGACCGCTTGCCTGCCAGTGGGGCGTTTTTTTCATCCCGAGCAAAGGTCAATGGAATTTAAAATACCGCCAATATCCGAGTGCAATTCCTATCTGCACAATCTAATCACTTTGTCACTAGGGTTAAAAATTCAAGGACTATCATTATGCATATTATCTCACCGGTCAAAGAAGCAAAACATCATGCAAAATGAGGAGAGTCAAACGTTGAATGACCAACCCTACTTGTCACACGCATCTCTGAAGAATGACTCCGACGGTCGCGAGTTCTATCCCATTATCTCTCTTCCGCCTCACCTCCATCACCTCCTCTCTTCGAAGTTCCAATCGTGAGTAGATGATTCGCGTACTCCGCCGATTGATCGAGGAGAGAGAGCAATATTACAACCTGTAAATTATGTAATTATTAATTAATAAAAAAAATTATGGTATACACCAAACAACAGTAGTAAGTGTAACCTCTTAATGGATAGCTTTTCTAACCATTTTGTACTTTGTATCAATCACTCAAAAAATAATAGATACATGATGTTGCATTTTCCCCGGTCGACGTTTCTCACCTGACGAGATGACGGAGGAACGGCATCAGATACTGTAGTTGCCGAGCGCGTCGAGGCAACGTTCAAGGATCTGGAAACATCAGGTAGGTAATATTCAGAGACAATTCCGAAGATCTATTCATTGCCGCCACATCCAATCCAAATATACCAAGCGGTGAACCACGAATGTTACGGATGCAAAACGCAATCTTCGCCATCTGACTACCTTTTATTTTTAATATTTTAAAATTTCAATCGCCAAAATATTATACGTTGAATATTATAACTCTATCTAGTGATCCCTTGGCATATCTCAAAAATACTATAAACAAATTTCCAACTCACCTTGAACAATCCAGTGTGATGTGCGCATATTTCTCCGTCAGAGAATTGTCCACCATTAGCAACATTCCTCCGAACTCCTTCTCGACGACTCGTGTCGTGACGCCCTCGAATATAGTCTGCAAAGTGGTGGGTTTTACGGGAGGGCGACGTATACTAGTCCAAAATTTCAGCATGAAATAATTCATTTTCTCCATTTCTCTTTTCATTTCTTTGTTTGTTTGTGCTTAAATCAGTCTTCAATGGGAGCAGGAGTAAAAAACGGAGTTATGAAGAATGAAATAATCCAAATAAACATATAAATGAAAAGAAGAAACGGATATATTAGTTTTCCTACAGTAATCCAGAACACAACCCAGATTATTGACAGTGCAATGCATGTTGAGAAAATCGGCCAGTAATCGCGCACTGCACGTTGCGTTGAGAAACCGGTGAGTATCGGTGGTGCACCGAGTGCGTCTAACCAGTCGCCATTTCTCACCTTCTGTATGACTCCCTCTTGGAGAGCGAGCTGCATGATGCAGGCTGCAGCCATTTTCGGGGGGCATTCGATTGACTCGCAGAAGAGAGTCCTGGTGCTGTAAGATCGGTAGTGTTGTGAGAGCGACGTTCCCTACTTCAAAGGTTCTAAACTAAGCAGCAAGTAAAATGTTTAGTGTGGTGAGTTCGACGTTTTCAACTTCACTGTTTATATTGATTCGTCAATCTATGTGGGATCCTAGTGAGAATGAGATAATTGAATTTCGATGTCTCCACGACATGTGAAATGTGTCGGGAATAGGTATACTAAAAACGTTAATGGGCGTTGTGAAACGATTATTAACCACAGCTCTTCTTGAAACACTATTTTCAGTTGAATAGTAATTATAGCTCACCTGTAAACAGCGACATTTGCATGTAGGCGGAAATCTTCTCGATTGAATGTGGAAAGGGAGAGAGGGATCACAAGGTAGTGGCCTGAGATCGTTCGATTGCCCCTTGATCAGTGATTATCGGCCCTCAGATATCAGATGGTACTCCCTCTAATAACGGCTGTAAACCCCCTAAAAAAATCGAATAGTGAATAAATAGCGGAATATTGATTTTCGACCTCATGAGCCAGCGAAATATTAGCGTCCAGACACCCACAAGTATCGGAGTAGAGTTAATGACTGTGAATCAATCGATTGCTCCTTCAACCTACCGTAATCTGTCATTCTAACGAAATCCCAATGCTCACCTGACTCCAGGAATGCCTCTCCCGTTGTGACCATGGCAGATCTTTCGGGGCGATCTGCAATTGATCGATTTGCAGACCGACCGTAACCATGGATTGATCTACCGTATCGCTCACACAGCGTTTCAGAAGCATGAGGAGAGTGAACATAGCACGCGTGCCGCCTAAGATTCAAGTAAAATCGGAGGGTAGTTGGCACATTTTTTGACCCGTACGTTTAAATACATTTTTGGATAGCCCTTAGGGTCCCTCACAAGATAGCGTCGAGTTTTGTTACAAATAGTCGATCTCAACGACGAGAGACGACGTCAACATTTTCAGTTTCCGAAAATGGCCATTTTCCAGGCCAGTTACCTCAGTCCAGAGATGTTTTGGTGATCGATGGTCAGCAGATAAAATGTGGCAAATGTTCCGGAGAATACGCCTGAGCAAATGGCCCGTCGATACTTTCATTGGCATTTTCATAAATCGATTAAAATTAATAATGTTCACCACATTTTCGGGCCAAAAGGAATTCTAAGTGCACCCGATAGAGCTCGAAAAGACGGTTCGAATGGTTACTCTAACCCCTAGTCTACTTTTGTGAGAACGATGTCAAAAGTGCAATTGTAAATCCGAACGAGCACGACATTTCATGCTAACCAACATGGATCTCTGGCTCTCCTACTCGAGTACGCGCTCCTCGACCATTCCACGCATAGGCTTTGTGGCGCAGTTGGTTAGGCGAACGTTTTTTACCGTTTGCATTTTCTAAACGTGGAAGGTTCGAAACCACAATCAGCAATTAGTTTTGCAATATTTTTCGCTTACGACCTCCATTAATATTTTTACTGATATTTCGTTTTTAATATGTTTAAAAATATATATATTAACATATATGGGAATGATCGCCATAGTGGTATCCCGTGAGATGTGTTGAGATGGCGTTCGTAAAGTAAAATAATGACGCATTTATAAAAGTGGCTGGAAAATACATCGTATACGAGCCACAATTTCATAAAGCACAAGTGGGGAATCGATCGTTCTTAGAGAACAGGGAGGTAGGTTCTCTAAGAACACTAGTTGACTCTCTCGTGTGAAAGGTCACTGAGAGGACTCCGCAAATTTTTTTAAGGACTCCGCAAATTCGGACTTAGCAAATTTAAGGACTTAGCAAATTCGGTTTCTACGTGCAAAAATACGCAGGAAATCCTATAGGGACATCACTTTGATGACTTTTCGACCAAAATTTGACCATAAGGTGAAAAAATGAAAAAAATTCGAAAACATTTACATCTCGTAAAAATATGCCCATAGGAGATTCTGGTGTATTTTCCCATGCTGAATCCGAATTTCTATATCAGAACGCATGAAAGCATCAATGTAAAAAGTTATAATTGAAAAACACCGGGACGTATGGAACCCAAGCATGAGTAGGTCACGGATAAGCAGTGATCGGAAAGTATGTCAAAATCGACATGAGAAAAGTTTTTTTTTTAAGTGTTGGAAGCCGATTCCTTATTAAATTCTGCACAAAATATGTCAATTTGGAGAGGTAGAAATCATGACTTCAGGGGGAGCCGTATCGATGTTTACCAAAAGTGACCGAATTTTTCACATTTTGAGTCATTAATCGCGTCGGAATAGCTCAAATCAATTTTCCTTCGGCAATTTAACATAATTTTTTTATGCTCGTTCGAATGTAATGCTTCATGATTCCGAAATCTGAAATATGAAATAATCGATTTTTGGAGATCAAAGATCAAAATTTTTATGAGAAAACTTTTTTCAACCTCTAAGGGTCACATACCCAAAATATGAAGCCCGTACGACAATTTAACCAAACTATGCCGCTATAACCCCTTTTTTCCACGCTATTGTAGTACAGAGAACGCGTTTTAAATACTTTTGCCGGCACTTCTATGGCTAACTTGTATACTCATTCGAAAGCGGGGGTCAAAATGCACCTACAAATTATACCCTCATCGAATTTAATTGTACCTTTAGACAGTATTCAAAAGTTTGAAAAAACGTAACATACCGGTTACATACTGCCAAATCAGTGCGTAACATTGCTAATAAAAATGGGTTTTATGCGTACTTATACGTGTTGTGGGTATAATTTAATGAATTCCCAGTTTTTCCGTCATTTTGATTATTTCGGCGTCAAATGTAGTGAAGGAATAGCTGAGATATCAAGCCTCAAATAATCACAGCGTTGATTTGAACAACGAAAAAATGTGTATTCTCTGAGCGTGCGCTTCCCATGTGGTGGCTTTTGTCACACTTTGTATTCGTTCCTTGCTCATTCTTTATTATTTATCTCTTCTTTCAATGTATTGGGGTGTTCCGAAAGTATTGATCATCTTGTTCTTTCATTTTTTTCTTGTGGAAGATAATGTCCAATCTCATTCACTCTTTCATATGTATTGAGGGTAACTTTGAACTATTTCATGCAGTTCTTAGATTGACCAATTGGAACCTACTGATGATGAAAAAAAATGAAAAAAGCGCCTCTTTTGATTTCGGAACCCCAGATTTGAAATTTCCCAACTCAGTACAGAATTAGAGGGGGAAGAGGTCACACTAGCAAATAAAGTTGAGAAATATGATTTATACCGTACCGCAGGAGAATTAGGTCAAATTATTTTCACATTTTTTCATTATGAGGAATTGAATTTTTAAATTTTTAAATTTTCTGAACTTCTTGACCAGTATTAGAAACTCTGTTTAAGATTATTCTTAGTCTTATTTTATGGCGCATTTTTTCTAACTATTATTGGGATCCAATTCTATCATTTGTATAAATATGTGTGGGAAATGAAAAATTTCGTAATGATGATGAAATAAGCCGGGATATCGTGCAAATAGTTTATTATTAACTCTAAACTCTCATGAGATGGTGAACTGATTTTTACACATTTGGTAAAGTGAGAATTTAGAAAAAGTGATTTTTTGATGTCTGGTCTGAATGAAGTGGTTTTTTGAAAGTGAATGGATTTCCATGCATCGAAATCGTAGAATAATAGTGGCTCAATCCAGCGCAGCATAGAAGGAATCGTTTCGTGCAGTACCAAGTGAAAAATGTATAAGTGATCAATACTTTCGGAACACCCCAATACGAGGAAACATTATTATACCTTATTTTTACAGCAAAACATCACCTGCGGGCGGGAGTCGAACCTGCCTGCGTCGGCATGCCAGTCAGACACCATGCCCATTAGTCAGACACCATGCCCATCTTTCACGATCTTTCACGACGCGCGTTTCTCTACCTCTTGCAAAACATCACCTGCGGGCGGGAGTCGAACCTGCCTGCGTCGGCATGCCAGTCAGATACCATGCCCACCATGATAAGGGGGATTGTGAATAAATTGTATTATAAAATCAATATTCAATAAAGCCGATACCCTCGATTGGAATGATGGTTTGAGCGATGTCTACCCACCGACTGACTGACATAACTGGAAGAGTGAAAACTCCGTAAACTAAAGTGATGAAAATCGATGTCCCAAAAATCGACGTCCGAATGCACGCGCGCGCAGCACGATAGTCTCAAGGGTAAGGCGTAGCTTCAAACAGCCATGGCCTACCCGGTAGGATGCCAGACTTGCAAACGCAAGGCCGCGAGTTCGATTCCCGTGCTATGCAATTTTTTTGCCACACTTCGACAACACTTCAGTGACTTCGAACTTCTGATTTTATCTCATTTTACTCAACATGGAGTCGTTACAGCGCCATTTTTCATATTTTATATTTTTTTTGACTGTTTCGTGAGGTTGTAGAGCATTGACCTCTCCTTCCCATATTTCGACATGTTTCGCAATCACTGCGCTCTCCCTGTTGCTGCATCAGTCGTTGTCTCACCGTCCCAATGGATCACGAGTATTTGTACACAATGAACATCTCTTTCGGAATTGCTCATATGTTGGAAGCCATCGTTATCGATTTACCGTTGCTATACGTTTAAAATGTTTTTTTTGCGCAAATGAAATTAATTCAGAAGTTGAAGTCACTGAATGGTTATCGAAGTGCGGCAAAAAAAATTGCACATGGCGGGCATCGAACTCGGGACCTTGCATTTGCAAGTCTGGCATCCTACCGGCTAGGCCATGGCTGCTTGTTGGACGATACGTCTTACCCTTGAGACTATCGTGCTGCGCGCGCGTGCATTCGGACGTCGATTTTTGGATCTTGGTAGATGACTTTAAGAACTTTTGAATATGGATTTGTGCATTCCTCGCGATGCCTAAACTGCCTATGACAACCGACTTCAAATTCGTTTCCGTGGACTTTGACCATTCCCTATTAAGAATACATTGAATTTGGTATAATCATTTTTCGTTCTTTTTGAATGTTTGAAATCGTACGCAGCATGATCGGCAAAATTCTAAACGAATTGATCACTATTTTTCGTAAGCAGCTTGGATACATAAATAAATGCTGCTATTACTCGGATACGAAACCTATCTGCAACCTAAATTCGTCTGTTGGGGTGGAATTCCTCCTTCATTTTCGGTTGAGCTGAAAAAATATAACGGGAAAAAATTTCGAGGTGCCGAAATTCTTTCATCTTTCATCCCATTTCGTGTTCTTCGCCCACACTCTGTCCCTCGCTCAAACAGAGCGCGAAGGTGAAGGGGGGGGGGGGGAGAAAAGATGGAGGAAAAGGTAAGGTGTACCTTTAGGTCTTCATTTCACATTATCCCATTGCTATTAGAATAGCGATGGGATAATGTGAAATGAAGAGAGCCTTTCCGTGTTCTCTTGTCGATCAGATAAACGAGAGATCACGCGAAAAGATGAGAGTCGGGTTCCGATTTTCCTTCACTATGATCTACCGTGTGATGAGGGAGGGAGAATGGAAGAAGGTGAAAGGAAATAGTCAACGACCGTTTGGAGTGGGAAGGAAAAATAAGGAGGGATCAGGGAGGGAGGAGATAATGGAAGGTAAAAGAGTCACACCGGTCAGCATCCTTAGTCCATCTTCCCCCGTCCCTCCATGAAGATGCTCGTATCCTCCGAGCGCCTTCGCGCAGGCTTTCTCGACTAGAGAAACCCACAACTGAAATATAAAACTATTAAATTGAATATATTGATAAATATTGAAGATCCCTCGATCAGGAGATCCTTTTAAGAATATAAAGTAAATATATATAATAGTATTGAAGAGGACAAAGAAAGTAAATTCAAACATAACGTTCACTGTACGCAATAGGATAAATCCGTAAGCCGCATGCTCAACAAATGTGTTCAACTTTATGCACACCAGTCTATAGACAGTATCCCTCTCACCTGATTCCTTCTCCCTCTGCGAACGCCAAAGACAGGTCCTCCTTGCACGGAATTTGTTGACGTGTGTGATCTATAGTTCGTCAAATCTTCACATTCTCAGGCAGATGATGCACTACGATCAATGACGAGAAAATAACAAAGCCAGCTTACCTCTGCATCCTTATCGACGACAGAATTCCGTGCAAGGAGGACCTGTCTTTGGCGTTCGCAGAGGGAGAAGGAATCAGGTGAGAGGGATACTGTCTATAGACTGGTGTGCATAAAGTTGAACACATTTGTTGAGCATGCGGCTTACGGATTTATCCTATTGCGTACAGTGAACGTTATGTTTGAATTTACTTTCTTTGTCCTCTTCAATACTATTATATATATTTACTTTATATTCTTAAAAGGATCTCCTGATCGAGGGATCTTCAATATTTATCAATATATTCAATTTAATAGTTTTATATTTCAGTTGTGGGTTTCTCTAGTCGAGAAAGCCTGCGCGAAGGCGCTCGGAGGATACGAGCATCTTCATGGAGGGACGGGGGAAGATGGACTAAGGATGCTGACCGGTGTGACTCTTTTACCTTCCATTATCTCCTCCCTCCCTGATCCCTCCTTATTTTTCCTTCCCACTCCAAACGGTCGTTGACTATTTCCTTTCACCTTCTTCCATTCTCCCTCCCTCATCACACGGTAGATCATAGTGAAGGAAAATCGGAACCCGACTCTCATCTTTTCGCGTGATCTCTCGTTTATCTGATCGACAAGAGAACACGGAAAGGCTCTCTTCATTTCACATTATCCCATCGCTATTCTAATAGCAATGGGATAATGTGAAATGAAGACCTAAAGGTACACCTTACCTTTTCCTCCATCTTTTCTCCCCCCCCCCCCCCTTCACCTTCGCGCTCTGTTTGAGCGAGGGACAGAGTGTGGGCGAAGAACACGAAATGGGATGAAAGATGAAAGAATTTCGGCACCTCGAAATTTTTTCCCGTTATATTTTTTCAGCTCAACCGAAAATGAAGGAGGAATTCCACCCCAACAGACGAATTTAGGTTGCAGATAGGTTTCGTATCCGAGTAATAGCAGCATTTATTTATGTATCCAAGCTGCTTACGAAAAATAGTGATCAATTCGTTTAGAATTTTGCCGATCATGCTGCGTACGATTTCAAACATTCAAAAAGAACGAAAAATGATTATACCAAATTCAATGTATTCTTAATAGGGAATGGTCAAAGTCCACGGAAACGAATTTGAAGTCGGTTGTCATAGGCAGTTTAGGCATCGCGAGGAATGCACAAATCCATATTCAAAAGTTCTTAAAGTCATCTACCAAGATCCAAAAATCGACGTCCGAATGCACGCGCGCGCAGCACGATAGTCTCAAGGGTAAGACGTATCGTCCAACAAGCAGCCATGGCCTAGCCGGTAGGATGCCAGACTTGCAAATGCAAGGTCCCGAGTTCGATGCCCGCCATGTGCAATTTTTTTTGCCGCACTTCGATAACCATTCAGTGACTTCAACTTCTGAATTAATTTCATTTGCGCAAAAAAAACATTTTAAACGTATAGCAACGGTAAATCGATAACGATGGCTTCCAACATATGAGCAATTCCGAAAGAGATGTTCATTGTGTACAAATACTCGTGATCCATTGGGACGGTGAGACAACGACTGATGCAGCAACAGGGAGAGCGCAGTGATTGCGAAACATGTCGAAATATGGGAAGGAGAGGTCAATGCTCTACAACCTCACGAAACAGTCAAAAAAAATATAAAATATGAAAAATGGCGCTGTAACGACTCCATGTTGAGTAAAATGAGATAAAATCAGAAGTTCGAAGTCACTGAAGTGTTGTCGAAGTGTGGCAAAAAAATTGCATAGCACGGGAATCGAACTCGCGGCCTTGCGTTTGCAAGTCTGGCATCCTACCGGGTAGGCCATGGCTGTTTGAAGCTACGCCTTACCCTTGAGACTATCGTGCTGCGCGCGCGTGCATTCGGACGTCGATTTTTGGGACATCGATTTTCATCACTTTAGTTTACGGAGTTTTCACTCTTCCAGTTATGTCAGTCAGTCGGTGGGTAGACATCGCTCAAACCATCATTCCAATCGAGGGTATCGGCTTTATTGAATATTGATTTTATAATACAATTTATTCACAATCCCCCTTATCATGGTGGGCATGGTATCTGACTGGCATGCCGACGCAGGCAGGTTCGACTCCCGCCCGCAGGTGATGTTTTGCAAGAGGTAGAGAAACGCGCGTCGTGAAAGATCGTGAAAGATGGGCATGGTGTCTGACTAATGGGCATGGTGTCTGACTGGCATGCCGACGCAGGCAGGTTCGACTCCCGCCCGCAGGTGATGTTTTGCTGTAAAAATAAGGTATAATAATGTTTCCTCGTATTGGGGTGTTCCGAAAGTATTGATCACTTATACATTTTTCACTTGGTACTGCACGAAACGATTCCTTCTATGCTGCGCTGGATTGAGCCACTATTATTCTACGATTTCGATGCATGGAAATCCATTCACTTTCAAAAAACCACTTCATTCAGACCAGACATCAAAAAATCACTTTTTCTAAATTCTCACTTTACCAAATGTGTAAAAATCAGTTCACCATCTCATGAGAGTTTAGAGTTAATAATAAACTATTTGCACGATATCCCGGCTTATTTCATCATCATTACGAAATTTTTCATTTCCCACACATATTTATACAAATGATAGAATTGGATCCCAATAATAGTTAGAAAAAATGCGCCATAAAATAAGACTAAGAATAATCTTAAACAGAGTTTCTAATACTGGTCAAGAAGTTCAGAAAATTTAAAAATTTAAAAATTCAATTCCTCATAATGAAAAAATGTGAAAATAATTTGACCTAATTCTCCTGCGGTACGGTATAAATCATATTTCTCAACTTTATTTGCTAGTGTGACCTCTTCCCCCTCTAATTCTGTACTGAGTTGGGAAATTTCAAATCTGGGGTTCCGAAATCAAAAGAGGCGCTTTTTTCATTTTTTTTCATCATCAGTAGGTTCCAATTGGTCAATCTAAGAACTGCATGAAATAGTTCAAAGTTACCCTCAATACATATGAAAGAGTGAATGAGATTGGACATTATCTTCCACAAGAAAAAAATGAAAGAACAAGATGATCAATACTTTCGGAACACCCCAATACATTGAAAGAAGAGATAAATAATAAAGAATGAGCAAGGAACGAATACAAAGTGTGACAAAAGCCACCACATGGGAAGCGCACGCTCAGAGAATACACATTTTTTCGTTGTTCAAATCAACGCTGTGATTATTTGAGGCTTGATATCTCAGCTATTCCTTCACTACATTTGACGCCGAAATAATCAAAATGACGGAAAAACTGGGAATTCATTAAATTATACCCACAACACGTATAAGTACGCATAAAACCCATTTTTATTAGCAATGTTACGCACTGATTTGGCAGTATGTAACCGGTATGTTACGTTTTTTCAAACTTTTGAATACTGTCTAAAGGTACAATTAAATTCGATGAGGGTATAATTTGTAGGTGCATTTTGACCCCCGCTTTCGAATGAGTATACAAGTTAGCCATAGAAGTGCCGGCAAAAGTATTTAAAACGCATTCTCTGTACTACAATAGCGTGGAAAAAAGGGGTTATAGCGGCATAGTTTGGTTAAATTGTCGTACGGGTTTCATATTTTGGGTATGTGACCCTTAGAGGTTGAAAAAAGTTTTTCGACGGTTGTCGCGATGGCATCGGGAGGGCCGCTCGACTCCTTAAACAGAAAAAAAAATTTTAAAAATAAATAACAAAGTAGCAGAAAAAATAGTTTCAATTGAATAAAGGCTGATCAAAGCCCGTTGATGAGCACGCAGTAGGTGCATGACTACCCCCATGCACTCACCTTCTTCAATTCACCGGAGCCACCCATTGAGACGGAGACAGAAAGAAGACTGTGACGAGTTGATTGTGAGAGGAAGGAACCTCTCAATTAAAGGAGTGACCCGAGGAAGGAAGAGATGGAGGGTTGTACAGATATATTTAAAATGCAATTCATACATTTCAATCTCGCGCTACAGTCTACGTATATGCCGATATCATTGTTTATCAGTTAATATGACTACACGAAACAAGGAAAGATTACAGAAGACATGGCATTATGAGTGCAGATAAAGGATAAGAAGAAACTGACGAGATCAAAGATTACGGTAACCCTTATCTAAGATACGAGGATACACAGGTGTATTGATTCTTTATTTCAGAATAAAACAGTATAAATCACATGATAAATAGTTAATACTTGCAATAGATCGTGTATTGACGTAACTTGGGTGTTTCTTCTCACTGCTTCACGACTAATCGCATTCAACTCCTTCTATTATCCCTCTTCTCCACACTTCTCTGTCTCATACGCTCAATCTCCACCACGCCACACCACACGCACGTAGAGGTCTGCAACAACACATTTATTACACCGAAACTATCGATACCATCCTAATTCATTAATTCGCTAGAGAAAATAAAACCATACATAAGGATCATCGTAAGCTAAGACGCGTAAGTTGTCTTCTGGATGAAGAGACTCGCATGCCTTACATGTACCCCACGAGAACTTTTCCAAATTATTGAAGTAGTCTGAAAGAGACATTGAATAGTATTACTAATGATATTTGCACTCACCATTGATGTGAAAGACTCTCTTCATATTCATTACTTCACCATAATCATACTCCATTTTACAGAAGTTGCAGTAGATCATGGACTTGCCCGGCCACCACGTATTTTCTGTGAGATGATGTTCATGGCAGATGTGTCCACATCTCAGAATTATACACTTTGGATAGTTGTCTGCAATGTATTCAATAAAACATATATTGCAACGATAAACGAAGGTGTGTCATTTTAGAACTGTCGTTTTAGAACTGGTCATTTTAGAACTGGAAAATGTTGCCTTAACCCAACCCGATAGGCTCAAGGGTGGTTCTAAAGTAATCAAATATAACCCTAAGGCATACTGAAGCACTTTAAGACCTTTAGGTTGGACCTTGGGGGTAAAGGTAAATTTCAAAGTTCTAAAATGACAGTTCTAAAATGATACACCCCCCTACAAACGTGATAATACACCGAAGAGAAAACTCACGTTTGCGATCGATTATCCGACTCGCACAGCTACAACACTGTGCTATGATTGCGCTTCCGGCCTCATTGTTTATCTGCTTTCGATCTATCGATTTCAGTCGCTCATCTGCTGCTTTATTCGGTGGCTGAAAAGAGCCTCTTCAACTGTTAAATATCAGTAGATCGTCGAATCGGGTACCTACCACATGGCCAGGATCGATGATTCGAACTTCCTGTGAACTGCTCTCGTCCATAGCACACCACACACATATGTATGAATCACCATCGAGGTCTGACTTGCTTACCCTGCAATCACCAAGTTCAAAGTGAAGATGAGAGACAATGTCTTGCCAAACGACAGAGTTGTATTTCGGATGCAGCCCTTTGCAGGTCTTACAGCGATATCCATCCTCTTCGACTAAGATGAAGATCCCTCAACACCAACTCCGTTATTCACAATTATTCGAAAAGGTCCTCTCAAGAATTATGACCTACTTCGGAAGATCAAATCCACAATGAATGACATCTTGACTGCAACTGCAATCTCCTTCAGTTGCTTACAGTTCGCATGATCGCATTTGAAACTGGTCTTAGTCCCATTCGTATACGGTTCGGCGCACTGATCACAGATGTAGTGACCACATCGAGCAATCAAGGGCAACTTGTCTGCAATACAATCTATTAAGAATACAAATGAAATGTCTGTCAGAAGCAAACAAGTCTGTGAAATAGATACATTAACTACAAAGAGGAAATATACACCTTTTGTGAATTCCTTAGAGCATCAATTGCACTTCATGGCCATGAATTTAGCAAGCAGAGCTTTAGAGATGGATCGACTGTACGCTGCCTTCTTTTGCTTCTGGAATAGAAAGGTTGAGAAAAAAAACGGAAGAGATACGCAACTGGACTGGAACTTTCTGCAACGTAGACAATGAATTCAAATACAAATTGCGTTTTGCCGTTCAAAATAATGTTGTAAACAACGAACCTGAGATTTGAATTTCGGATTCTTGAAGGAGACAAGCATATCATAGTCGGGAAATTGTCGAGGTGTTGTAATAGAGGGATCCACGAGTGGCTGGGAGACAGACCCAGGGCCACTCATCGAGACGGAGGAAGAAAGGAGACTGTGACGAGTTGTTTGTGAGAGAAATGAAGGGACCCATCAATCGATGGAGTGACCCGACGAGGGAAGAGAGGAAGAGTAGATCATCCATTCGTACGTGACTTTTCCCTGTAAACGTGAATTTCATGAAAATGGAGTAGTGTTTTGATGGTTGATCATTTGATCGATCTTCGTTTATGAAATGAGGACTGGGAGGCAGACACCTGTTCCGTAGAGATATTTCAAATGTAATTGATACATTTCAATCTCTCATTGCAATACACGAAGATGCCGGGATCATTGTTTATCTGTTATTATGACTACACGAAACAAGGAAAGATTACACATTACTTGATACGAGGAGATAAAGCATGAACTAGCATGAGGAGAGACTCAGAGGAGATCAAAGATTACGGTAACCATTATCTCAGATACGAGGATACACAGGTATATTGATTCTTTATTTCAGAATAAAACGGTATAAATAACATGATAAATCGTTAGTACTTGCAATAGATCATGTATTGACGTAACTTGGGTGTTTCTTCTCAATTCCTAAGGTAGCCAAGAATTCTTCCGTCTTCCCGACGTCTTCCCTTGTTCCTTCATCAAGTCATCCCGTTGTTTAGAATCATTCTTCTCTACGACACACCACACGCACATCGACTTCTGCAATCACAAATTTGTTACACCGATGCATTCAATATATCTATTTCATTGACTTGACTAGAAAACATAAAATCGTACACAGTTGTCGCTTGGATGAAGCCATCCGCATTCCTTGCATTCACCCCACGAGAGCCCTGTCAAATCTTTCAGGTATCCTGAAAGATAATATCGCACCAGTTGTAATGATAATTTGCACTCACTGGCGTAGTCAAAGACTCTCCTCACATCCCAATTGTGTTCTCAATTGTCAGTGTATTCCCTTCCTTGGCATCCTTGTCATGGAAACTAGAACAGAAGTTGCAGTAGACATGACGTTCCCTGCAGTATAAACTCGTTAGGCTAATTGGTGAATCACACTCACTTCTCATCGAGATGTTTTCCATGGCAGATGTGTCCACATGTCAGGAATACATACATTGGACATTCATCTACAAATTCCAATAATAATAAAATAGCAACGAAAAACAAGCAAATGCATCGCATTTGAAGATAGCTTACCTCCGAAATTGAACATCGGATCCGCACAGCTACAACACCGTGATAAGATTGCACCTCCGGCATGATCTTCTGGTCTTGCAAGATGTATCTGCTCCAGATCAATCGATTTCAGCCTCTTATCTGCCTTTTTATCCGATTTCTGGAAAAAAAACCTCTCGCAACTAGTTGTCTCTTAAATATGATCACATCACAATCAATTGAGGTAAGGAAATTACTGAATGAGGTACCTACCTCATCGTTATGAATGATTCGAAGTTCCTGTTTACAGTACTCGACCTTAGCCGCACACCACACACACAAGTATGGAGGATCAGAACCGACTTTTGAACCGTTTACGCTGCAATCGCCAAATTCAACTCGAGATCAGCGATAGTCTCACAAAACGACAGAATTGTATTTTGGATGCAGCTCTTTGCAGTCCTTGCAGCGATATCCATCCTTTTCGACGGCCTCGAAGATCCCTCAATACACTCAATTATTCGCAAGTATTCGAAAATGACTATAGATCCTACATCGCAAGATCGAATCCTCGATGAACGACGTCTTGACTGCATCGTCATAAGCATAGATTCTACAAATGCCGCATGCGAAGTGAGTCTTAGTCCCATTCTTATACGGCTTCTATCGACATTCACAAGCTATTGTTATAGCTGAGATAGAAAAATGCGGGAATTCAAATCAAAGATCGGATCTTTGCTTTTTTTGACAGGCCAAACATAGAAGATCCTATATTTTTGCCTATTTTTAACACCACATTAAACCTAGTACCGTGCAAAACAGTAGAGAAATGGACAATAATGTGAACAACTAACCTTATCTTTGATGTTCATGTTCACGATGTTGACTTGCTGATCATATTTGCGAAATTGTAGCGCAGTTCGAGGTGTTGTAGTAGGGGAACCCAGGAGTGATGAACTGGGCGGAGTCACCCATTGAGACGGAGGATGAAAGGAGACTGTGACGAGTTGTTTGTGAGAGGAAGGAAGGGACCAATCAATCGATGGAGTGACCTGAGGGAAGAGCGGGAGGGTAGATCAACCATTGGAACGTGTCCTTCCCTTGTAAACGTGCATTTCATGAAAATGGAGTAGTGTTTTGGTGGTTGATCATTTGATCGATCTTCGTTTATGAAATGAGGACTGGGAGGCAGACACCTGTTCCGTAGAGATATTTCAAATGTAATTGATACATTTCAATCTCTCATTGCAATACACAAAGATGCCGGGATCATTGTTTATCTGTTATTATGACTACACGAAACAAGGAAAGATTACACATGACGCGGTCGAGAATCGATCCTCGTATCGGATAGGATGCTAATTTACAATATAGGGTACGGTAGTTGGGAAGGTATACCACTGTAGCGATAATATTACCGAAAGGGTAGGGAAGACTGAAGATGATACGTAACGGGACGGAATAAGGTACGATATATTGGATGCAAACACAGTAACCTCGAATAAAAAAAGACCTCGGAATGATCTATGGGTTACAGTAGCCGATGTTTTGTTGTTTTGCACATAACGGGATCATATCTCAAATAACACGGGATATGGAGATACAACCAACTAGTCATAAGAGGGGGGAGGAGATATTTTAGAGTTAGTGCTATTTCGCAAGTCGAGTAGGAAAATGGAGAAAGGGAGACGACTAAGGAGGACTAGGATGGCTATCTCTTCAACTACGGAACTCATCTAGACGGGATGTGTACTTACAATGTAGAGAAGGAAGGAAGGTGGTCTACCGAATACTCGCAAGTGAGTGAACAACGGAGACACAAGGAGGACATTACAGTGAACTTTTGTACAAGAAAATGGATGCTCAAACTAGTGCAAGCAAGAAGGCATAAACAGATTGCATCGTCACATAGAATAACAAACGAATATAATCCCCAGGTAATATCAGTTGGGGATTGAGGCAGACATTATCAAATGGGGCAATAATCTAGTCACTAATCAGTCATTCCTCGATTAGAGGATCAGCGAGGATTACGGTGGTCCGGGATTACGGTAGTCGATTATGCGTCGCCGGCCGCCAGTCGGTGTCTCTGTTGCGAGGGAGCGCGACACGCGTCATTGCGGACGGTAGTCGGCTTCGGAGGATCCTAATCCATACTATATAATAAAGCGCAAACGTTTGTCTGTCTGTCTGTGTGTTCAGTCTGGGCGTCCCGTCTACTTTTGGAAAAACAGGCCTATTATAATAAAATAGGCCTATTTTTCGTGATTTCGTCATAAATGAAAATCTATAAGCTTATGAAATTTCGGGGGGAAAGAGAGAGGGAGAGTGGGGGGAGTAGTGGAAAGAAAGAGAGAGGGGGAGACAGACGATGCGCGAAGCACCGAACACCGCCAGAGGTGTTCGGTGCTTCGCCGCTGGTACTAATATAATTGAAATATTGATCGTTAACAACGAACACCATTTTTATAGAAAAAGGGGAATTCATTCAATCTAGAGAGATGATTCGAGCAGACATTCCAAATCCAACTCGTTGTAAATGGGAAAACATGAGGTGAGAAATGAGATCTAGTTTCATCCATGCTACCGTATTCCTCCCCCCCCCCTTCTCCTCTCACCTCCACATCATCGAGAATGGAGAAATCGAGTTTCCTCGTTCTGGGCGAGTCCAGAGTACGAAGGGCAGATCGACGGAACTGGCGAGTGTTCAGTGATAGAGAGGCACTGCAATGGATTACATCATTATTATGAAGATGAGTTATAGATGGTCAAAAATATCTGTTTTGGCAAATTCTTCGGTTTCTAGCCCATTTTGCGACCGCTCAGATGGAAATGAATGTGATGGTATAAAAATATGGATAGGGGAAGTAGAGAAATCAATCGCAGAATTGCCTGGACCAGAAACCGAACAAGTGCCCAGTTTTAGCCAAACACCTCACCTAATGGGAGTGGCGGGCGTTCTGGCAATGGTGATGGGAGTCTTGGCAGTGATCCTCTCCTTCTCTCCCTCCTTGGCTGCTCCCTCATCGCTGTCACTCTCCAATTGCAGCCGACACAGCGGAGCCACGGCTGCAGCTGCTGTGCGACGCTGCAAGAGGGGGGATCACTTTCTGAGAATAAAATAAAACAATAAAATAATGTATAAAAGTCAAAGGAAGAAAATAGAGGAAGCAGTATGTCGAAAATCCCTTTCTAGCAGTTTTTAGAATTCAGCAAATTGTTAAAATTTACAACAAAAACAATAAGCATAATAGATACGCGTCCGATGCCGATCATGGGTGCGGAAGCAGCGCCTCCAGGGTGCACGAAGAGTGGAAAGGCCGGAGAGACGAAACTGCAATGATCAGATGGATAGAAGGTTTCGCAAAAAAAACTCTCGCCAGTCAGATACTGTAGGCGATTACGGTAGCTTCGTTTCTGCACAAAAAAATCATCAATAACTGTAGTGGTTGAGGCAGGAACTGGACCGATTGACCAACCCAGTGGGACTACCCCTGTCCGTCCTCTCTTCCCTCAGTCGCTGCTTCTCCAATCGATCACGATTCTCATCGTACTCCCTGCAAATATTGATTGACCATTCGTAAATCGAGGAAACTCCCATGATACATTGGAACAACAGCTTGTAAAAAAAACAATGGTGCTACCGATTATAAGCATCTGTTTGTGGATGAATGAAGCTGTCGTAAGTGCAACAACAGTACCTGAATGGGGAGTCACTTGGCTGCAGTAGGGGAGGGGCATCGTCGGAGTAGAACTGATCCGTTATGCAGCGAGCAGAGACCATCTTGTGGCGAGAATCTTCTGGAAAAGTTCCCATTCTTCGAGGTGGATGGGTTTTTAATGTAAATGGAATGAATAAAGACAAGTCCATCTCTAGTTTTCTTCTAAAGGAATCAGTGACAGATCGTTCTAAATCAGATATCGTACCCTCATCCGAGAAGCTCGAGTCGTAGTCCATGGGAGAGGAGGTCTCGAAGCAACGTTGTCGCTTCAGATCAGGGGTTCTCGACTGGAAATAACCTTATCTCAACATTAATTGCAACATGAAAACCTCACCTCGTCAGACACTTCTATTCTCGCCCTCTTCTCTCCCCTCTTCCTCGCTTGCGCAATCATCTCACCGAGTCTGGAACTATAGTATAATAATAATTTAACTCCGACACGGACAGTAAAAGAATCACCTTAGGATAATCAACTATATATTTTATTTCTTAATTAAATAAATTAAGTAATTACCTAATGATGGGTGCGGTGATTACTCGCCACAGTATGCCTGCCCACGTGGATAGGAAGCTGAAGCGACCAGACACCAACGACACCTCAAAGAGAACGACAATGAGGGATTAATCTCTCAATAATCTCTCGCCCACCTTTAGGGATGCACTTTAAATCAATAAATATCATTCTACAATCCTCAAATATACCTTCTGTGTCATTTCCATGAGTGATCTCCTCTTAAGGAATGGCCAATGAACAGCGTGGTCGGCGATGAGTTCCCTGGCCGTCGGTCTTGCCTCGGGAATAGGATCGATCATCCACAGAATAAGACGACGCATATCCTCATCCAGCACTGCAAAGGGGAGAAGAGAGGTCAATGAAAGGACGTCGCATTCTATCGTCATATGTGTGCTACAGCAGCTTCTTCGCGTTTTGCGCAATTAGATTGTGCGAGGTCAGATGTGGATGGTAGGGATTTTAAAACAATTTTCGACTGAAAACTCAGCACGGTTTTGACAAGATCTTGGATACAGAGAAAGTGGGTATGGAATGTGTCATGCCACTCACTGGTAAGGAATCTCTCAGGCACTCTTCTGCTCCTCAATGCGTGCCAATTCTCTCCCGTCGTGGGCAGATCCATATTAGTCGAGACCTCAACGACGAAATTTTTTCAATGAGATTGGAAGGAAGGCGGAAGCAGAACTCTATCACGTATCCAATGTTGAGATGGAAAATGAAATAATGGCTCCATCGAGTGTCCCACACCTCACCTCGAGTATGCTCATTCCTATACTGAAGATGTCTGCTGCTTGGGTGGGCGGATTGTTGAGCACCTCGGGTGCGAGGTACTTGCTGTCACCTTCCTCCACCGTAGCCATGTGGTCCTGACAAGATGAGATATCGGGTTACGGTATTACTAACAATCGATACTCAACGAGCAGTGCATTACGGTATATCAATCTAAACCGAGGAAAGCAGAAAGGAATGGAAACACAGCAACAACTAACGTGCTTGAGGTCGAACATCAGTCCGAAATCGCCCAGTTTGCACACTTTCTTGTCAGTGAGGAAGACATTCTCTGGCTTTATATCCAGATGGATGAGGTCCTTCGAGTGGAGGTAATCGGTCGCCTGAGATGATACGACCATCAGTAAGAAATGTCAAGAAATAACGTAGATTATTCGAGACATAAATAACTCACATTAATGATGTCATAGAAGATGTCCCATATCTCGTTGTTAGGCGGAGCATCATATTTGCAGTAGTCAGCGAGTGAATTAGTGCATAGCTCAGTCTGCACAATTTATCAGCTTAAATTCCATACCCACATTCGAGACCGAAATCTATTTATGCTTTTCGCCCCTACTAACAAGGGGATGGTCTGAGCACACATATCCCGATCTTAACGAAACTTTGAGGGTAAACTAATTCGACTACGCTGATCACAATGGCGTTTTCTAAAGCTCCGAATATAGCCGTGGAAGCGAAATAGTATTTTCGGCTAGATATGACCAGCAAAACAAAACAAAAAAAGCATCATGGGGAATCGAACCAGCGTCAACTGGATTGATACTCAAGGGCCTACACCATTCGGCCGCTAGCAATGGAACTGGAGCTTTCGATACCACTTATATCTCACCGAAAATGCTATTTAGCTTCTACGGCTTTATTCTGAAATTTCGAAAACGCCATTGTGATCATCGTAGTCGAACTAGTCTACCCTCAAAGTTTCGTGAAAATTGGGATATGTGTCCTCAGACGATTCCCTTGTACATACAGAAATTTTTCCCCCACCTGAATGTACAATCGTCCTCTCTCCTCCCACGCTCGGTGAAAATAGACGAGATTTGAATGAGGAGTGAGTTCTTCGTGTTTTTGTACCTTAGGTATTATGTTTTACTTGCGTAAGAAATTTCATGGATCGTTGCTATATTAGTCTATTACAATTGCTACGAATCGACACACGGGAAAAAAGCAAAATGTTTACCTCTCTTAGTTTTATGGCTCTATCCGAACTAGATCTGTATGGCTCGATCGCTCGCTTCACCGCATAGACATGTGCGTCCTCACGAGATTTGGCCTGCAGTTTGTAACTCAGTTTCTCCCCTCCTTGACGTGACCTTATCCGACGGACCGCGCCAAACTCCGCCGGGTGTGGAGAATGGCGCAGTCCGTCGGATAATTACTGCGTCTCCGACGGAGACGCAGTCCGACGGACTGCGCCAAATTGCACCAGCACAAAATTGTCCCTAATTTTCACCACAGGCAGGAAAATTATGTCTTCAAGAGTTTTCATTGCACATCGATTTATCTTTGGGTCTTCATTATTCACTGTTTTCCCTCCCATTTCTCACTTGTTGAACAACGACCTCAGTCTATTGTTGTGATATGAATCTGAAGTAGAATCAAAAGTTACAATATATTTACAGCCTGTCTGTTTATAAACTTATCAGTGTGTTTCCTCACTAAGCTGAACATCTCCTGAGCGACATATTTGCCTAAGCCTAATAAGAAGAAGAAAAATCTTTTTTTTTGTGTTTCACATTGAAAAAGATAGATTTCTTGTAATTTTACGAATCACGTCACGGTACGATTCTTCTGTGTTCTAAGCGTCAAAGACGTGTCCTTATCTGACGGATTGCCACTTTCCACCAGGGATATTTCTAACCATACTAACCACTAGGATTCAATATTGGAGGTTAGGCTACTCATCTCAGAAGTTAGGCGCCCCATCGTAACAACCAAGCTGCGTTAACCTAAGCACTAAGCCTAAGCATATCTAAAATAACCAAGGATACTTTCTAGAACATACTGTTTGTGTTAGCCTAACGCCTGTCTCTAGTTGTAACATGTGCGCTGAGTGAAGAAATGGCTCGCTTTCAGTCACGGAAAAAAATACAGGTCAGACGAGATTAAGTACGATTGTTTTGGGTGAGATGCAGATAAAAACGGTTTTAAGCAAGATAGGTGTGGCGAGAGTCTAGAAACAAATGGGGTCAGAGACACAGAGTGAGAGAAAAACTCAAGATCTAGTCAAAATAATTATCTTTCACTAGTTGATCTACCAACAATGTGTGCGATGCCATAATAGGTAGCGATTCCTTCTTGTTGTTAAACACTCGGGAGAGAAGGTTAACGGATTTCGTAATAGAATAGTTCCATATGTAAATAAGTAAGGCAGGTTTTTAAAAGCTGGTGGAAAATGGCAGTCCGTCGGTTACGGACTGGTGCGTCAACGCTCATATAACAGAGAGAGAAAACGATAATAAGAAGGTAATGTACGAGCTAATTATTTTGAGCTGCCAAGATTCCTCGCCTTAAGACAAAAAAAGAATACGCGCATAGTATGTGTGGCAATAAATTCGCATTTGCATCGTTGTTTCAGAAATAAAACCTAATGCGAATCAAAAATGATAAAGAAATAACGCGAGAGAACACGTCAGACCAATTTCACAATAGTTGTTTACATAAACATTTTGGGCGGGGTTTTAAAGCCGGCGGAGTTTGGCGCGGTCCGTCGGATACGGACCGGTCCCTCCTTGACCTCAATACATTTCAATGAGCTCAACTCGACCGCCGCAAACCCTATTTAGATGCAAATTAAGGCTCTTGAGATGCATAGGAGAAGAGTTCTGAGTGAAATTTTGAACCTGGAAGACTTCTCCAAATGAACCTTCGCCCAGCTTTTTCTCGATGATGAAACACTGCTCGAAATAGGTGGCACGCTTAGTGATATCGTAATGAGCAGACGCGATCGGGACTGCAAAACAATGAATCTCTTCCGGGACACTAATAATGAATATGCAAGATCAATAAAAACAATTAGTAGGATGAACCGTCAAACATCTCGAACCTGAGACACACTCGTGATCCGTTTTGCAGTAGGCGTTCTCGCTCATCTCAAACTTGACTGGACTGGGCTGCAATTACCATAATTAACCTATAAAAGAAACCTATCGGATTTCAAAACTAAGACACACGACAGTGCATCTCTGTTTGACATGTCTCCCAAATAAAGTCAATACTGGAACCACACTAGGAAAGAAAGTGCCAAGGTAGTGTGCGCTTCGAGTTGACAAACCGAATTGGGCGTGTTGGGCGGTGTGTGGAATATGATAGCGTGAGCGTGGGGCGCGACACGGTGCTTCTGTCGCTGGACGATGGGCGCGGATCGAACGACGCGCGAGAAGAACCGATCTTCCGTCCCAAAGCGAGACGTCGGCCGACTCTCCATCTGAATTACGTCATCATTATGAAACAACAACAATCACCACTACTCTTTACCTTGCAAACTGTCATTAGCATTATAAGTGCGTAACAAACCAAAGATATTTGATTCATAACAAGACAAAAGGACTTACTCGTTCGCGTTTGGTCGAGAGTGGCTCGATAACAATCTGAGGACGGTTGTCCGGCGAGACCAATGGATAGTCCGGCAACCGCGCCGAGTCCGTGCTACTCATTGAGGTATTCATCCTGGAAAACACGCGCAATAAGTATACAAAGAAGTCAAAGCATAGAGGTTCGCGAAAGAAGAAAATACAAACACGTTTCAAACATTTAGAAAGTTGGAAGCTTCCTCAATGCATAGAGCACCATTGAAAGCCTCCATAAGGAGCAATGCCTGCGGGTAGGTGCTAGTTCCTATTTGTAACGTAAATTATAGAAGAATAGTCGACTAAAAATCAATAAACGTGAGAAACGTGAAAACGAATTGTTTGAGTGGTTTTCCCGCCAAAACACGTACTGGATTTAGCGTCCATGTGCTGTAATTTTAATTTCTGCAGCGCATCCTGCCTGTGCGATTTCGTGCTTTTGCTTTATCGCGTTTGTAATTCTTTCTATTGTCCATTTCACTCCATTCTTTTCCCATTACACCTGCCCTTACGTGCCTTTCACTTTACATTAGCCCTGGGATGCCTTGCTCGTGTGTAAAACATGCTATTTGTCTTTTATTCAACGACCAAATTTGGGGGTTGCAAGCATTTTATTCGTTCTTGCTTTCTCTTGTGATAATAAGTTAGAAATGGGCTCGCTGATCTGTTTAAGATCTGCGGTCGGGGCAGGGGCAGTAGTTGGCATCGGCACCATGGGCTCCGTTCTCGCCATTCTCTCCGTGCTCTCCGTCGCATCCGGCCTTTCCGGGGAATCCCTTGGGTCCCTGGGGTCCCTCCTGTCCGGGAGTTCCGTCGCGTCCGGGCTCTCCGGCCTTGCCAGGCTGTCCATCGGGGCCGGGCCATCCGGTGGGTCCAACGGGTCCGGGTGCTCCGGGGTAAGCGACGATTCCGTCCTGTCCAGCCTCTCCGGGGAATCCGTCGAAGCCAGCATCTCCCTGCTTTCCGGTGTTGCCCTCGAGTCCAGGTGCTCCCTGATCTCCGTCCTTGCCAGGGGGTCCCATCTCTCCAGCGGCTCCGGGGAATCCGGTGGTTCCCTCGGGTCCAAGGGGTCCGGGAGGTCCAGGGGGGCCGGGAGGGCACTGCACGCATCCTCCGGGCTGGTCGAAGGTGGCGGCGAGCGACACTCCGGAGGCACCGGGACGTCCGTGAGATCCAGGGGCTCCGTTGTCTCCGCGGGCTCCGGGAGCTCCAGGAGGGCCGGGAGGTCCGGCGGGGCATCCACGGTTGCGCTCGTGGCAGTTGCAGGTGGAGCCACCGGCGGAACGCTTCTCTGCAAGGAATGGGGTTAGGGTACTGCCGATTGAAACTAGTAGATTATCTCAGTCAATCCATCCCTAGATGTGCACTAGGTGCTCTGATACTTACGACGGGCGAAGAGAGAGGCGAAGTTGGGAGGGGCCTCGGAGTTTCCGTTTGGGTTGACGTGGAGAGCGAGGATGCGCACCCAGGTGTCGTCAGCAACAACGCGGAATTCGCCCATGCCGCCCATGATCTGCAAGTACCGTAATGCATGCTTTCCTCGTAGAACCAAGCGACCTTCAATTCCTGCCGTCATAATGTCGATAGGATCTTTTGCCGCAAGCACGGAAAGCGAAAGGACTATTGCGCCGTTTCCGAGAAACTTGCTAAGCGATTCGCGGCCGGCGCTTTTGTCTCAGATTATCATAGGTGGATCTGGTTTCACTCTGGTCTATATTCAGTTTTGTAATGGTGGGTATCAGTAAAAGGCGACAGATGTGGGCGCACTCTGGTGGTGTGCCTCTACAGTACCTCGTCGTGCATGTTGTCGATGTCGGAGACGATGCGGCCGACAGCGATGAGGGCTGCGAGAGTGGAGACGAGTGCGACGACACCGCCGAATTGAAGGGCCAGACCCATGATGCTGAAAGGAGATGAGGGTTACGGTAGTCTATGGGTACTGCTACACCAGAAAAGAGGGCACGTTAACTATTGAGTTACGGTAGTCGTGGGTGTTACAATAGGAAGAAGGGGAGGAAAGGATGAAACAAAGGAAGGAATGATGGTGTAAGCCCGGGCGGTCGGCCTTTTATGGGAAGGGCCGGGGCGGGGTGAGCGACTCCTTTTTGCGCGGCCTGGATGGGAAAGAAAAGAATTAACCTGATCGAGCGTATCCCTGACGGGTGAGAGAGTGGGTGAAAGTAAGAGACGGGAAGAGACGAGGGAGAATGAGATAGTGCGGGAGAGAAATAGAGTTCCCAAATGAGTCGAGGACACGAGTTTAGAGCCTTGAAGGGAATGGCAGTGGTGGAATAGCACCCTATTATGATGATGATATCGACTCGTGATTATCGATTGATTGGAGTAATTATGATCGAGTATCCCATTACAGTATCTCGAGATGTCATCGGAGGAGGCCTCGAAGATTCAGGAGAAGTTCGATCGGGTGAGTAGTATCTCCATTCCATTCGTCTTATTCTCGCCAATTCCGGGATTCTCTTTACTTTTTGCGTGATGGATCTCCTCTCATTAGGAGGGATCTCGATAAGGATAAGAGAGGAGACGAGTTTCATCCTCTACTTATGGAACATTGTTTGAGGAGAAATACCTGTTCCTAATCTCCTTTATGGACTCCCCAGACCTTTTCGTTTGACTTTCACTTCTCATTAGAAGAAAACAACCTAGAATATGACCATTTTTTCGTATTCAAAAAACTTGTTAATTATGGGAAGATGACGTGCCGAATCTGAATCTAAGTACAACGAAGATTTATTTAAGTACTTGCGCGTGTTCCTAACTTTTCAGTACAGTTGATTGATCGATATACCACACCCCCACTACCCAATTTATATTCCCGATGATGCACTGCTTGATAACCCCTCTTGTTTTCGTTTATTTCAATCGATAATCATCCATATTACGGTATCTCTTCCAGGTGGGATACCTGACCGAGGACCAGTTCTGGGAGCCGATCAAGGACGAGTACGTGGCGAGATTGGCTGCACTCACGCCAGAGGACGTATTCCCTTCCCCCAATCCAGGTCACGGCGGACTGAAATCCTACCGACACCCGGACCGCATGGCTAATAGTAAAAATAACGAGCATCGAAAAATTATACTCAGTTTGAACCTACAAAAGGCGCGCGATTCAAACGGTAGAAAAATCAGGTTTCTTTGACAGGACCAACCATTATATCAGGGTCAACGTTTTTGAATTCCCTGAGAAACGCGGGAAAAATTCAAATATTTGAACTTATGATGTGTATGTTCTCGAAATCTTCGGGGGACGCTGGAGCACTCTCTATGTTTAGCGGTAGGGGGTGGAGCTTGTCAATAAACTTTCTATCATTGGTGGCAGTTGGGCGGAGCCTGCCTTACAAATTTTAGCCACGGTTTTCTGCTCGGGTAGGATTTCTGTCCGCCGTGCCAGGTACGATGATGTGTTGCTGATAGTGAGATTACATGCAGTTTTGTAGTTTGACTGATATCAACAATTCGTTTTATTTATTCCAATGCTATTCTAAGGCTTTCATTCTATTGATTGGTATTGGCATAATTCATACAATTTAAATACTTGAAATTAAGTTGTAAATACGACGTTCATTCCAGGTCCCTCAAATCCGGACGGATCCGTGAACTTCGAGTGTCACTGCGTTGGTCATCTCGTTGCATCTCCATGTGGATGGGAGTTCAGAGAAGCCATCTCCTGCCAGAAGGTACGCTAGCACATGCAGTATACGGTATCGTATCGATTACTATTTGCAACGGTAACTGAATCATTTATCTATCACGATTTTCGCTAATCATCAATGGAAAGTAGTGATTCAAACTTACTAGAACTACTGTATCTCTCGGCCAAAAATCGATTGACAGGCGGCGACTACCGATGAGGACGACGGACGATGCGCGGAACAGCTGATGCGATTCATGGACTGCGCCATCAGGACGCAGTGCTTCAAGAGTGAGTCATTCGGGGGAATACAGTACCCATAGGGGATCGAGAACTGACTTTTATGAAGGATAAGCTCGTATTCACTAACTAAGAAAATAATGATGGTGTGATTAGGAAAGAAATGTGGTTTTTTTTCATCAGAAAACAAAGACTCTGAGGACAAAGAAGATCAGAAGGACGAGTAATGGAGATATCGATATGTGATGATTATCGATTACGATGCAGTCAATTGAGTTTGCAGATTATCGAATTTTGTTGCTTATTAGGAAGTTTCATTAGTGTGCTTCACGTTGTTCTGTTATGCCTTATAAATATTATTTTTAAAACATTTTATCAACAAGTTACACACTGTGAACAAAATTTGGTGACGAATCATAACTAGATATGAGATTTGAGGGGTGAAATTATGCCATCTGGCGGATTCAAATGCACGGGTGTCCAGTTCTGAACAGGAGTGAGATCACATTTGGATTTTATTTTTTCGCGAACTGGGTTTGTCAAGTGGAAGTCTGTATGAACAACCGTATAGAACTGGGTCAATGGCGTGAGCATCGATTACACGAGGGTTACGGTAGAGAGCCAACGGAAAGATTACGGTAGGTCAGTGATGAATCTCAAGCGATGAGCAGAGAGCGAAATCTCGTATTGAAGAGCAGGGGATTATCACGAGGAATGTCGGGCGTGGGAGGATTGGGGGGGGGGTGGGTTACGGTAGATAGAGGATATCGATCGGCTCATTCGTCGACCACCTCTATGTCATCCGCAGCCGCGGAGTATTGAGATCTGAAAGGGTATGCATCATGCACAATTGAATCTCCTCATTGATTTTCATACGTATTATCAGCGAGAAAAGAGAAAACGAGAACAATATCATCTTCATTATTCCTCAGGATGAAAACCGCTCAGTCACCTCGCAGTATTGTACAAGTCCAGCGTCTCCGTAGAGGGCATCACATTGCCCAGTGGGGGTACGGTAGTCGATCTGCAATCGATATTTGATTCCTTTTCTTGTTCAAGACTACGGTAAATTACTGTACCTGCTCGGAGATCGAGACGGTGACCTACTGGGCGATCGATCCTCGGCCGAACCATGCCTCCGTCGCGCGAAGCTGAGATACGGTAATGTTATGATATTGTAGCCTGGTACCGTAGTCAACAGCGACCGTAATCACCCACTTAGCGAGGAGCAGGGGTGTTCTGCCGTTATCGAGTAGTCGGGCTTGTGCCGAATGAGGAGGCGAGTTGCGACCTACGTTAGTATTGGTAAATTGATCTACAATTTTCTTGAGAACTGTATTCGTCTTTGTTTTCCGCAACAGTATAGTAATTTTCTAAACAAAATGATGGCTAAACTTGACGAACCACTTCCGGTAACAGATGCAGCTGCTCGTCCGAGAAGAATCTCGAGAACAACATCCAACTTCTTGTCTAGTTTGTCCATCTGAATCAAATTGAACTGATGTGCTAAAACAGTGAAGGAAAGCGAACAGAATCACCCTTGTCTAGTACATGAAACGCAATTCAGGATATGGTCTCTTCAATCCATCGGTGTAAAGAGTGAGTGAGATGAAGAGAGTACTAAGAGAATGGCGCACTCAACTCTCTAGATGTCATCATCCCTACTCAATCTCACCTGTCTCTCCACATGCATCACTCTATGCATCAGTGGAATCTTCACTTCATTCTTATCGATTGGCTTCCCCACGATCAAATCGAGTCTGGAGTACGGTACTTCTTCCAATCAATCGATAATAACGTCTACTCTGTCTAAGAGGATCGAATATTCGTTCTTCACTCTCTTTAGTCAGAGAAGAGCGAGAGAGCAGAATGAAGATCGCCACTCGATCTGGAGCGACTACCATACCTCGACTGGACACTCTTCACTCGTCCCTGTAGGTCAACGTGTCCTGCGGAGTACTGCTCGATCACGTCCTTCACATCATACGGTTTGAGTGCCTGATTCGATACGGTACAATCAATCGATATCTCCCAACTACGGTACCTCCTTGAACTTCCGCCTCGCGACCAGCAACTGGATCCGTCGAATAGCCCGGATCGCATTCCGCAGCACCGGCGTGTACTCGTCGATGCTGCGCGGCTGCAGCGACGCGAATTCGTCATCTGAACGACGGCTCTGCACTTTCCGGCTCTCTCCGCCTCTGACCCGGCTGACAGGGGAAAGGATAGGTGGGGAAAGGAGGCTGCGGGCAGCGAAAGATCAAAGATCAAAGAAGGCGGAGCCTGGGTGGTGCGGGTGACCCATTGGGGGATAGGGTGATAGACTGGTCAGGCACTGCCACCGCCCCTTCGTAGCCCATTGCCATGAATGATGGTAGTTAGGACTCATTAATCGGTTGTAAGAGAAACGAAGCGAGCACAGAGAAAGAGAGTGAAAGATTCAGCGGATCACGAGGGAGCGGTTGTGCGTGCGGTGAGTGCATGCGTGAGGTGCGACGTTTCCTATTCGTCGTAAGCATGCACAAGACAGGGGATGCGTGGTGTGTGAGAGAGAATGACGTGGACTCTATACCCGAGTAGAAATCGTCTCCAGAAGATCGTTGAAGGGGGGCGCATCCCATCCAGTCTCCATCATCCGCTCCACTTCCTCTCTTCATCTGATCTGCCCATCTCGCGAATGGTGCCACCATCAGTGAGTAGCCCCCGTCATAGGACGACGCCAGGGGGTCGAAGTCGGAGGGGGCGGGGCCGGTACCAGATTGACCGTTGGGTCCGTTCTCACCAGCACCAGCACGAGACAGCGACTTGGACCGACGCACGCGCGCTAAAAGAAGGACACGCGCTGAGAATGGAAAAGCAGTGGATAAGCAGAAGGGAAGGCGCTAGATTGGAAGAGAACATTCGGATGATAACCATTTGCTTCCGAGAGACAACTGTTACCTAAGAGACGTTATTGCGAAATAGTTCTCTTTCAGTAGGTCATCATCCAAATGTTCTTACACGACCTAGTACCGAAGGGAATGGGGGGGGTCATGCGGAGTACGGCACAACTCTATCTGCGAATGGACTAATCTCTCGGGGCAGTGGCAGCAGGGGGAGGGGCGATCTCAGTCGGTTGACCTACCGTACTCTTACCGTAGTCCGGTGACCTACCTAGCTCGAGGGGCGCCGAGTTGTTCCTGATGGCGGAATCATCTCGGGAGCGTGGTTTGGAGGTGGAAGGTTTGGCCCGCCAGTTGCCGATTGAGAACCCCAGTGCACCCAGACCGTCCATTTCAGACATGTCCGAGACTGAGACGATGCTGGAAGGGAGAGGGGTACTGCGGGGTGAAGGAGTACGGTAGGGAAGATAAGGTCGTGGCTGGATTAGAGAGCACTATTCATTCATCCCGTCACGATGAAATGGATTATTATCGACTGAATTGAAACACAAAAGGGTTGAGATACGATACAAAAGATCAAAGATAAAAATTCCGTACCTTATATTATCTGAGGCTTTCGGCACGAGCAAGCTGTGGTGCATGTCTCTGTTCACCGCAGTGAGATCTAAACACGGAATATTTTGAAACCAAAAAATGACAATCGAATAATTGGCAATCTGACGCAGAGACACAATGTGTACTCTTCTCCTGGTGCCTTACGATTGACGATTTGATAAGGATTTAGCAGTCGATCTCTCACCATTCTCATTTGCTTCTTTTCCATTCGATCTCTTCTTGGTACTCTGTCTGATTCGATTCATCAGACTATTCGTGCCGTTGCTGCCGCCTACCTTCACTCTGAAAATGGGGATTATTAATATTTAAATAATTTTCAAAATATTGTTAATGTTATTAGTTAGTTGCTTGCCAACCACAGCCGCACGCACCACTAGGGTGGAGAATTCAAAGACGACTTTCTTCACTTCGTGTGCTATCTCGTCGATCAGAGAAGCGAGAGAACAGGCGAAGTGAGGAGACGCAGAATTGTCTACCCTCCACACCACTCGCCACCACCGCCATTTCGCTGCCTTTTTAGATAGAACGAATACGAACATTTACAGGACAAAGAATAGTCGTGCGTTATTGATTGGTTTGAAATTAGTATAGATATGGGCTAGCCGCTCAGGTCGGTGGTGTGTTGGTGTGGTGTTGCGGGTGTGCTTGGTGGGTCGACAAATTAGTAATTACACAACGGGTTACGGTAGGACCTTCGGCCGCCGTCTGACAGGAGGGGATCGGAGAGTCGACGGGCGGTGGATACTGTAGACGAGGGAAGAGGACGGAGACACCATTTCAACGCCTTCGATCGCTTCTTCGAGAACGACGACGATTGCGTGCGCTCGCTACAATTATCGATCGATGGAAGACTGTGTAGCAGTCCCCACGGTAGACTGTGTGGCAGACCCGTAGGGGTGGTGTACAGAGTGGTGTTGGGAGGGGGGGGGGTGGGGTGCATGGGTGAAAGGGAAACGCAAGCAAGCGAAGCAACGGCGGGGTGGCAACGGAATGATGGTTAGCGATTCTATTCGATGTATCACACCAACACTCGTGGCAGAAAGTGATGAGGAACTGCCGCTTAGAAAACAGTTCCGTTCCGCTAAATTTCTGGACGACAAAACCTCATCACGAGTAGGGTGAAATGGGAGAGTGAGCATCCGCATTCTACATTGTCCATGTGTGAATATGAGGAAAAACACTCTTCTAGAATCCCGGACGACTCCCATTCACAGGATACTATCCCTGCATTCGTTAGTTCATCATATTGGATGCTTGAAACTACACAGAGATGGCTTCTCAATTTGTGGTCTCTATATTTCATCTCCAGACATATTGGAGAGGTTATCAATAACCAGATAATCAAGACAGCCATATCTTGAGAAGCCATTCATATCTCAAACATCCACAACATTCCCCATCACTCCGTCTGCGATAGGGATGGAAAATCGTATCCCGACTCTTCTCTCTTCGCATGTTCTCTTGCCTGTTAGAGGATCGAGACAACACGCGTAATGACTTCCGTTTTGTTATCACTACGTCATAGTCCTCTCCTCTTCCCCTCCCCTCCCCTCCCTCCCTCAGACTCACACTGGAATGGGTGGGGGCGGGGCCACATGGACTCTCCACGTCGCAATCGAGCACGATTCGGGGGCGGCAGAGTAGTGGCGCCAGTGGCATTGGATCAGACGAGCAGCAGGAACGCGGCGTCTGGAATTGAGAGGAATGAGCAGAACGAGAAAATGGAACAGAGAAGAACCGGGATTCCCTTCCTTTTCAGCTATCGTACTGAACTCCGCAAAGAATTATGGATTGCTCAAAAGTGAGAAAATTGGAAAAGCGATTACAGCGTCGTATTTCAATCTTCTAAACCCCACCGAATGAGGTGCTTCTGACGCTGATGTTGCTGCACTTTGAGAGCGAAGCCACTGCCGAGAATACCCTGAATTTCAATTAATTAATTAATATTATTGCAATAATTAGCCTACCGCAGGCAGGGCGAAGAAGGAAATGCCGAGTAGGGCGCAGAAGGCTGCTATGATCTTGCCCGGCCAGGTCTCTGGCGTCTTGTCACCGTATCCAACAGTGGACAGCGTGATCTGAATTTTCAATTATGAAATAATTAATTTATTTATTTATTAATATTTTTAAAAAAAACTGACCACTCCCCACCACAACGCGTCGGCGAACGTGCTGTACTTGTCGTTGGTGTTCTTCTCGCAGAGATACCTGCAACCGGAAATTAATTTCGGGCTAAGTCCAATCCTGAAATTAATTTGAGGATAGATAAACGAACACGAGGAACGACGAGAAGATGAGACCGAGGAATCCGATGTAGACAGTGGTCAGAAGTTCCTGAAGGGAATCAGTCAAATATCTACAGTATCCTCCATAAGTCATCGTCCTTTTTTCATTCTTTCATATCTTTTGACTCGTATGAGATTTCTTGCTCATACTTGGTCATGACATAGCACACCCACCGAGTGTTAGGGATATGCCATTGGGATATCACAGAACGCCCTGGTTGTTGCGTAGTGATGAACCAATCAAGCAATACTTTTTCAAACAATCAAAATTCTAACCTGTATTTTTCCTCAGCCTTCCTACTTGGTGTGATAATAGGAGGCCTCAATACCTTTTCGATGAAAATATGTACTCATGGGAGGATGACGTACAATGGCTTTAGACTATCTCAAAGTAGGGTACCGAAAAAATGGATTTTCGTTCATAGACATGCTAGAAACTCGTTCAAAAGCTCAAAATGATCATTACTACAATTCCTGATGATTCCCAAAGCTTGATAACAAGCTCTTAATTTGCCCTCAGGGCGTGAATTTTTCACTTTTTCACATATTTTTTTCTCCCTATTTTGGATGATCACAGTTCCAAGGCCGATTTTTGTTTAAATCTCTTTCCTGGACAGGCGAGTTGCAAATCCATGGAATATACGATTCCCAACTTTTTAGAGCATATGGATAACTTTCCCGCCCGCGGCAACCGAAAATCCGAGGTCAATCGATTTTCAACCCAAAAAAGACCATGATAGTTAGTCGAAAAAGTTTTTCTCTCAGAATTTCCTGGCTAATTTTTTTCCTGCTATATTTTTGTGTGCTGAACCCGAATTTCGATATGAGAGCCCATAATATCATTAATGAAAAAAGTTAAAATTCATTATGTCAAAAAATAGCTGATTTTGAAAATCGATTGACCTCGGATTCTCGGTTGCCGCAGGCGTGAAAGTTATCCAAATGCTCTAAAACGTTAGGAATCGTATAATCCATGGATTTGCAACTAACTTGCATTTGAACAAAAAAGACATTTGAAAAAAAAAAAAAAAAAAAGACAAGAAAGACATTTGAACAAAAATCGGCCTTGGGACTGTGATCATCCAAAATAGGGAGAAAAAAATTATGTGAAAAAGTGAAAAATTCGTGCCCTGATGTCAAATTAAGAGCTATCGCTATCAAACTTTGGGGATCATCAGGAAATGTGGTAAGGATTATTTTGAGCTAAAGCTACTGTACGTCATCCTCCCATGAGTACATATTTTCATCGAAAAGGTATTGAGTAGGGTTGGCGAATGCAGAGGGCAAATGCAGAGTTTCATTCTCTCACACAAAGGCGAGGTGAGCTGCGTCCCTCTTCACGCAGAGGGGAATGACTCGGCACCCTCTGCATGCAGAGGGGCGCCCTCTGCATTCCTCTGCATTTATTTTTTTCACGAAGAATCGCCCTTCAAATGTGCGCAATTTACATGTGAGGAGAAGCATTAGTATGGATCAATATCCAGACGCCTTTCTGCATGGTCTGGAGACCATGTGCATCGTTTACGATCATTTTGTCGCTCTTTCAGTGGTCCAAGGCGTTGTTTTTGGTTTAATCGTGAGCACGGCACCCGGAACGCCGAAATAGGGATAAAGAAAACGTGCGACTATAAGCTAGAGCTACAAACTTTAAAGCTCCACCGTAACGGTCTCAAGTTTCCTGATTTTCACTCTGGGGATAATGGTCCAACAGCGAGGTCTGCTAAACATAGAAAGACAGCGAATCGCAAACTAACTTAACCCTAAAATTAGAGTTATCGCTATGAGACCAGTGCTAAAATTATCGCGAACTGATTTATCTTGAAAATCAGGCAACCTGAAAATACTGTACGGGTTTTGGATTCGCGGGCGGTTCCTGATTTGACCCTGATGAGCGGGTACGCTTTCCGGTTGGCCTATGTCTTCGCTCCGGGTGCCGTGCGTGAGGTTAGGGGTTCGATTCCAACCACGGGTAAACACTTTTGCCAAGCCATGAGGGGCTAGCATGAAGTAGCCTAGGCATTGCTTAATCCTCAGTGCGCGGCAAAATCTTTTGTACATGGTGGGATTCGTTGTTGTAGTACATGCATTTCCCGGATTGCGCACTAAAAAGCCAATAATTCTGTTAATTTCGACTTTACCAGGACCCCGCTTTTTTCTGAAAGCACAGAAAAACATCATTCTTGAACATTTCGATATCAGCTCAGACTGTCCTCGCACTTTGAATTAGCCTTCCTCTGAATTGGAGGCGTTTTCAGCCAAACATTGTGGTAGCCACCCGAAAAATAGACAACGCTCGTCATCCTTTGATAGCACCAATTATAGTTTGTTCACATCGATAGCAATGCGTTTTCTGCACGTCACACATTAATTCATTATTGCCTAACTTGTGTGTGGAACTAGCCCTACTCTCGATTTGAAGCAGATCGAACCTCAAAATCGCACAATACCTTTGAAAAATAGACGGTTCTCGGCTGCTTTTGCTGCCCTGTGTTATATGCACAGGAAACAGTTTTGGAATATCGTCTATGTATTAAAGGAGACCAAGGGGTAGGGGAATCGAGACGCGCGCGCAATGAATCGTGACGAGCGAACAATTCGAAAAATGTCGGATAGTTCGCCACAAACTAGAACTTTTAGAACTATACGAGGCGAGAGAGAACGAGGGCGAAGCGCGGGCGTATAATTTAAATCCGAAACATAACCGGCAACACTAAGAGGGTACGTTTACAAGATAATAACTGTGAGGTGTCGAGTCCGTAAACTAAGGTCCGTAGATTGTGCTATAAATATGAAAAGCAGACCAAACAAGCCATAAACATTTGCTGGGGAAGAAATTTTCATATTTGAGCCATGCAAAACCATTATCATCAAACTGTAGTCACTGGTGGGAGTGTCATGACCTACATGTTCTATCCTAAAGTTTCGAGGAAAAATATTCAGTGAAAGTGAAATTTCTGTGAAAGACCCTCTGCATGCAGAGGGGGACCGACCGATTCACTCTTCACGCAGAGGGGAATGAACGACCGCTCAACTCCCCTCTGCATTTGTCGAATTCCTCTGCATTCGCCATCCCTAGTATTGAGGCCTCCTATTATCACACCAAGTAGGAAGGCTGAGGAAAAATACAGGTTAGAATTTTGATTGTTTGAAAAAGTATTGCTTGATTGTGTCATCACTACGCAACAACCAGGGCGTTCTGTGATATCCCAATGGTATATCCCTAACACTCGGTGGGTGTGCTATGTCATCACCAAGTATGGGCAAGAAATCTCATACGAGTCAAAAGTTATGAAAGAATGAAAAAAGGACGATGACTTATGGAGGATACTGTACGTCTCCACAGAAATTTATTCTAGATATCTGAAATTATCTAAAGCTCGATTCACTGTATCCAATGAATGTTGATGACTGCGAATGTCATGAATACTTTAACGAAAATGACTCGAACCTGTCTATGTGCCCATACTACACTGCCCAGCAGCTTCCATGTGCCGGCTCTGAAGTTTAAAAAAAGTTAAATCCATTAAAAAAATGTATTTTGGGAATTATTGCGAGAGTCAAACAGATGACGACGATTCTATGGATGGAAAGTGAAACTATTGAGTGAAATTTCTGACCGTCGATCAATTCTGAGCATTCTGAGGATCTGGAAGAAGCGCAGACCACGGATGGCCGACGCAGCGAACACCTGCGAATGGACAATAATTTTGAATTATATAGTTCTAATTAAATTTAAATTAAATAAAGTACCTGTCCAGTTGCTCCGATGCACAGTACTATGATAGAGGCGAGGATGACGATGATATCTTAAAAAGAGAAATTGTTCCTCGAGGCCAAAACATTCGAGTATCAGCTATTTTGGGAAGGCGCTAGGGTTGACAATTCAAGGATCCTTGCATTTCCTTGCGGAGAGTTCACAATGGCATGCAAATCGCTCATTCCTTGCGCAAGGAATGGAAAGCGCCGCATTCCTTCCGCAAGGAATGGGATTCATTGCGCAAGGAATCGAGTGCAAAACATCATTCGACGCCATTTTTTATTCTTTAAAGTAAATAATTTGCATAATTAGTCCACCGGACGCATCAGAAGCATCATTGCAAGCATTCCTAAGATACAAACCCTACCTTTCCCTGGTTCCTCCTCTGGTATCTCACCTTCATCCACTATTTCAGACCTTCCCTGACCTACCCCCTACTTCCTCCTCTGGTATCTTACCTTCCTCTTCTTTTATGGGGAACTGCTTTGAAGGATAATAGATCATTATATGTCTAGACTAGAGGAGAAAGGAGGAGATACCAGAGGAGGAAGGAGGGGGTAGGTCAGGGAAGGTCTGAAATAGGGGAGGAAGGTAAGATACCAGAGGAGGAAGGAAGGGGTAGGTCAGGGAAGGTCTGAAATAGGGGAGGAAGGTAAGATACCAGAGGAGGAAGGAGGGGGTAGGTCCGGGAAGGTCTGAAATAGGGGAGGAAGGTAAGATACCAGAGGAGGAAGGAGGGGTAGGTCAGGGAAGGTCTGAAATAGGGGAGGAAGGTGAGATACCAGAGGAGGAAGGAGGGAAAGGTAGGTTTTGTATCTTAGGAATGCTTGCAATGATGCTTGTGATTTGTCCGGTGGACTAATTATGCAAATTATTTACTTTTAAGAATAAAAAATGGCGTCGAATGATGTTTTGCACTCGATTCCTTGCGCAAGGAATCCCATTCCTTGCGGAAGGAATGCCGCGCTTTCCATTCCTTGCGCAAGGAATGAGCGATTTGCATCTCCTTGCGCAATAAATTTCAAGGCGATTTGCATCCTCATTCCTTCCTCGTTCCTTCATTCCTTGAATTGTCAACCCTAGAAGGCGCCCAAATCAAGCAGACTCGAGAGACGTCTACCTTTCTATAACTGGAAACTCTGTTAGTCTCGGTCCTGATTTGGCGCTTGTTGGTTCATTAGTGGAGAAGATAACAGAGCACTTGAGGCAGAGTTTCTCGCCTAATTAGGCCAGAAATACTCTGTTGTTTTGGATAAGGAATACTGTAAACTGACCAATGACGCAGTAGGCAGAGGAGGCGAAGCGGATGCGGCCGTAGAGACCGCGATATCGTGACCTACAATGATCGTAGAAAATCGATAAAGGTTCGAAAAGATCGAACACTTGTAGTGGAGGGAGAATGAAAGGATACTTGGAGTGCTTCACTACATTAAAAAGATAGATACTAGCGCTAATCGGAAACAATTATGTAAGTGAAAAAAATCATTAAATGAAACGATACCGGCATCCGGAGCTCCAGACTCGGCAAACGTACTCGATAGCCAGCCATAAGACGAACACCATCTCCTGAAAATCAGAATTTTTCAGATTTTTATAGCATCTCAATCGATAATCTCTCAGTCACCAAATCATTGCTTCCTCAGCTAACTGGAAAAGGCATTCCAAACACAGCCTTCACCACCTTGAGCCAATGCAGATTTCCGTCTGTCCCGAGAATCTCAGCGACTAAGGCGATAAGGCTAAGCTAGCTACCACAACGGGGATACTAGGCTTTGTGGAATCTGATCTAAGGTAGGCTCAATGTGAGGGTCTCAATAGCATCTTTGCTTTTGGACGTATGTCGATATCGCACTTGATGCACGGGCGGGGATTGTGGCCCCTATCCATACCCATCTTCGCCATCCGTACAATGAGAGGGACGATTAGAGAGAGGCAATTCTCTAACGATCAGAGTCATTATCCTACTGCCTCCGGGAGAAGAAAGGCGATTATCCACAGGTGGGCACTAGCTCTTCCCCCGTTCTCGGATTGCTCCCTGTTGTGTCCACTAAAGATGTCAACCCAATTCTTTTCTATTGTTTCGGCAGACCCAATTACTTGGGATTGGGTGAAGGAATTGGGCCCAATTACTTGGGGTTTCGAGCAGGAATTGGGAATTGTTTTGACATCCCTAGTATCCACTACTTCCTAATTACTTTAGCTCGGCAGTAAATCGCCAGCGGTAAAACAATCATCTTCCGCTGAAGCAAATGACTTTCAAAGAGTTGAACATTGGTCACATGCTTTCCACACCGTTTCCATTTTCCAACTTTCACACTGCCGATTATGCGTCATCACAAGACTTTGTCGTTTCTCGTTTATCCTAGGCAGCCCGAGAGACTCGTCGACCAACAAAGATGGTTCTCCTCGACCCATTAGCTCTTTCTACTAGTTCAACACCAGAATGTAGCTTGAAGAGAAGACCTACACAGTAATATGCCGGAAATCATATGCACCAACTAGGAATCATATATCTGCGCATCTTTCCATCATTGGATGCCATTTTCCGGGTGAATAGAGGGAAATTGGATAGGCTATGGTGGCTACGTAACTCAAACATTGGATACCCCAGCAGAAGCGCGTGAATTTGTTCTTTCAATTAACACCCTGGCACCTCGTGACTTGGGCTATGGTAGCGAATAAGTCCAACATACCGTATAGTAGAGCACGAAGGTCGCATAGTCTTCTGTCTCTGGCATAGTGGAGAAGACAGAGAGCACGAGACACATCAATACCATCACCAGACTGCAATGTTGAAAAGTTTTCATTTGTCGTTTGGGGTTTCGTGTGATTTCATGAGCTCGACTAGGCCGAAGTTCTCTACGTCAAAACTAGTAGATCAAACCGATAAGTACTAAATAGGTAAACCCCTCGACTCACACGGACAAATGGTAGGAGGCCGCTTTCCATCCCCGTGGTCGCTCAAGGAAATTGTGCATTTGCGTCTGCAACAAAACATTCAAACATTCTTGTTTTTATTCCTTCAAATGTGTTCTTGCAGTCAATGAACCTTGTGAATATTTGGCAATATTCCCGAATCCCGGACGGTTGCCATTATAAAAAAAAAACGTGTGATCCGGGAACGATGGATTTGTCTTGCCAATCTTGCCCGGGATTCGGAGATAATCTTCATCAATCGTTACCTTAGTTGATGGAGTATTTACCTGTATCCTCCTGAACTTCTGATCAGTTCGATAGTTGCGATAAGCCAACGGCTTACCCACTAGAGACATCTTGCGAGCGCTCTGGAACATTTTTAGTCAACATTTTGCAATGAAAACTTTTCAATCATCAGAACTGATCAATTCTAGCGCGTGACGCCTATTAGCAGCGACAAATCTATCTCAATGGAGAAGCTTGGATGATATTAGGGAAGGAGGAAGTGGGGAGTGAGCAGAGGAGGGAGGGGGGGGGAGGGGGGAGGCTCCTCTACCTGCTCCCCTTTCGCCCTCTCCCCTCTTCTCTTGACGTTGCCAGATGGGTTGGAAGTAGCTCAGACCCGCCTCTTTCCACTGACGTCAAGAACGACCCGCAAAGAGTAGTCATGACCCACTCTTCCTATCTATTGACGTGCAGTGACGTGACTTCCAATATGACCAAACTACTTGCAAAAATCTTCTCAAAATGTCTTCAGCTACGATTCTACTAAATGTGTTGTGATCCTTACGGTAGAGTGGAAGGAGTTACTGTGATGTTCCTTGCACGAGCGATTCGAGTGATCTCCTGAAGGAATTTGCTATAAAAAATGATCTATCAAAATTGAATTAAAAATAATAAAAAGTTAATTAAATAAATACCTGGTGGGTGGGGCGAGGCACCCCCGTGAGGCGATTGTCCGCCGTCGCTGAGCTCGAGTCTGGCTAATTCTGAAGTGGATCGAGTGACGTCACAAATCAAACGATGATACCATCTCATCTCGCGACCGTGCTACTTTATGAACGCAAACAATCGCGAATCGGACTATTTTGCCCCACAAATCCACAAAGTCGAGAGGGGCGAGGGGGCATCTTGATTGAATCAATGGAATGGCGGCTTCGTGACAGAGACACCCCTTGTAAAAGTAGTGTACGAGGGGCTTTGATGGGTCTGTTTCGATGGGATCTCAGTGGGAAAGTCCAAAATCAATTCCAAAGATAGTCTAGACAACGACTTCTTCAGGGTCGCGCCGTCCAAAGAAAAAGGATATTAGAGCAGATAATGAAGGAACTCGACTCGCAAAGCGCATAATGGACGTAGATCACAATTGATCGCATTTTGATAAATGGACAAGAGTTGGCAGACTAAACTGCATAACTATGATATTCAACGATGAGAGTTGCTTAACTGTCGTTCGCGGGGGAAGAAAAATGGGCCACTGAAATAACCACGCAAACTCTAGTGAAGCTGTGCAATCTAGCGGCTCTTTGAAAAATGGTTGTCGATCAAGCGAGAAGCCATTCATCATGCGATAGTGTTGAAAAATGCGTCACGAACTTCGTACGCTACTGAATTTCCATTACGGATATGAGATGAGAGCGCGTTGTCGATCGGAAGAGAAAGAGAAAAGGAGGGGAGAGAGAGAAAGAGGTGCAGCTGTTTACCCATTGATAGTCATCGAAGACGACGTCAACATTGATAATGTAGCCTGTGGGTATAGAGGCATTTCAAATTAGAATAGAATATTAGAGATCATGATGAATTCAAAAGAAGAAATCGAATTCATTTTTTCGTCGGAACATACACTGAAATGAAAATATTGTATGGAATGAGCAATCTGGTGCGGTACATTCAAATGACGAAAGATACCCAAAAAGTTGACGCATTCTAACCCAAAAAGGGTGATTGACGTCTACAGGGCGCGCTGAAAAGGTCTCTAACGAGTTCAGAATCATCGGCCTGGTCTACTAAATGCGGGACAGCTCAACGCTACTCTAAACCTCGTCATATTTCTGTTGATTCACATCTCGATTCCAGAAAGTGTGGACGGCCGAAAAGTGTACGGTCGTGCGAAAACTCGGGAGAATGGCGTAGTTTCGCGTGGGAAAATCGGACGAGTGGACGAATAAAATCAGCGATTGAGAAGAGGAGAAGGAGAAGGGAGGAGGAAGGAATCCCTATGATATGAGAGAATATGAAGAATGAAGCCGGCTGCGATGATGATATCATAGTGTATGGACTAGTGCAAAGAAGGAAATTGAATGTAGAGAGGAGGAGAGGGAATGGATTCGAACACTTCTATCAAAGGAGAGGATCGAGACATGCAATCGAAGTGGGGGAAAGAATTCGATTTGAACAACAGAAACAACCGATTCGACATTATCGACGGATCTCCGTTGTCTCTCGTCCATCTCATGATAATATATTGCACTTTTTCCTTGAACAGAATAAAAGGAATGAATCTAGTGCAATTCATGCTCAATCATTCCAAGCGTGTTCAACTTTAAATTTTCATACCCGCAAAAAGGACAAGATCCGAAAAAGGAAAAGAAGGTGTGCAGAGAGGGATCGCGTGTCTGCTGAGAGAGAAGGAAGGGACTGAAACATAAGGGAACCAGGGTGAAGGCGGGAGATTACACCATTCACTCCGTGTCAAATGGGGGGGGGGGGATAGCCCTCCCGCCTATCACGCTTACCCTCAGGCAAGGGAATCGGAAGAGATCTTATCAAGTAAGTTGGCGCAAACCACAGTCAATCAGAATCGAAAATGGTTTTTCGAGAATAGTCATCAAACTTCTGAATGTTTCAAATGACCAAACTCTCGGGGGAATGGTTTTGCATGGAATAACTGCCGCGGAGTGATGGAGCAGAGAGAACTGAAGCAAGGCTATACTTCAGAAATGTCTCTAATCGTCAGGTGTCAGTGTCCCTTTTAAAGGGGTTTCTGGCCTTAGTCAGCAATGACGCAGATCCGACGTGAAAACATCTGATTTGCAAGCGGTGTGCGCGCGTCAGAAATAGCAATTGAACTCGAGCGATTTCGACATCGACGTCGTTCTGCTGAGTATTTCCATCATCGGAAGAGGGAGTGGATAGGTCGAGATAGAGAGAGAGAGACTGATGGGATTTCCTGGCGGGGTCAGTCAACGAGGCACACTAGATTTTAAACAGTTGTGCTTTAGAGGAGAGATCTCCCGAAAAAGAAGCGAGGGAAGAAGAGGGAGATGCACTGAATGGCGCTCGCGATGTTTGATATATCCTTCGTTCACTGAATAAAGAGTCGGAATGGCGGGAAGCGGGGGGGGGGGGGGGTTAGGGGGGGGGGAGAGATTACACCAGGAGGAGGAGGAGGATCTCTTCCCCTTTACGAGTTCAATATGATGAGAATGTTCCTCGCTCTTCAGCTTGTGTAAGAACATCAGAGGCAATGGAGTGAGTCCAGCCTAGAGACGGAGATCATGGTATATGGGCACTGATTGACTCAACTAGAGACGGGTTAACCTGGCCCGTATGACAGAGAGACACACCAAAAAGGGCGCACCCTTGGCAGAGTCCATAAAGTCAAATGGGGCCTGAATGTGTAACTGGAGAGAGAAGAAACAAGAGACTCTTTGCCCCTCTCTTTCTCCCTTTCTCTCCTATGGCAAGGTGAGAAGCCTCTCTCCAGAAAAGGGATACGGAAGGCCGAAAGGAGGGGTGGCTTGGCCATGGCACGATATGTTTGTAAAGGAAGGTGGATTGCATACATCAGGGGTTGCTATGAGCATCGCCTTCAGTGCCAATTAAGTGGAGCGAGAAGAAGTAAATGAGAGGTTGGGGAGGTTCCACCACGTCTAGAGAGAACAACCACCGATTGACTCCTCTTCGCAAAATATCTTCAGGGCTCAGTGAGAAGCCACAGTCTGTCGTTCCCGAAAAAATGGGCTACGTGCATTCATGAATATGGAATACAACAGGAATGACAGTCGAGGATGGGGATCGGATGGTGGTCTGAAGGGGAGGCACAAAATAGATATTCTGATGGACTTTAGAAGTGCCAGGACGTCAACGATGTTATGAAGTTCGTGGTCGATGATGTAAATGCGTCACTCCATTAGACTTTGGCCTCTACGATTCCAGGATTGATTTCTTGTGAGAAACGCAAGCTTTGCTCTTTTAGATACCTCTATCAGTGACAAAACGAAGAAGTTATCAAGGAACCACTCGAAATCTGAACCTAGACCAGTTCTGCATCAGGCCGAATGGCCAGCAATACTTTTCCAAAAGATGATCGATTACGATGCTTTCCGTTTTCTCAACACAAATAATTGACGCTTTGATTTTCAGCTCTGTGAATTGGTACAGACGGAGGACAAGCATGGCAATGGATCCTTTCTTTGCATACTAAAACATGTTCCAAAATTACCTTGTTTGTTTTTAATAATAAACAAATGCGCAGCAGATAATAGCAGGAATGGCGCAACGACAGCTGAAAAGACAACAAAAAGGCGTCGCTGTCTCCTATTATTGTCGACTTCTACAATTGACTTCTACTTCGTCTATCGATTGGGAGAAAAGACACGACAGCGAGACTGCGTCCATTCCCAGGCTATTCCAATCCATGGGAGAATCGAAAGGGGATTACGGTAGGATTGATCGGGATTAGTAATGAAGAGAAGGAGAGAGAGATGGTCACTTGATACACCCCCATGAGATGCACAATGAATCCGCCCCCCCCCCCCACATCTCGCATGCAGAGATATGAGAGAGGGCAGAATGAGGAAAGCGTTCCCACTGCCAACTATAGCAGAAACTTCGTAAGTCGAAGAGACAAAATGAGAACGCTGTCGCCCTGGTTTCAGGATAATAATTGCATGGTTCTTTCCCCAGTCATTAATCCAGTTGCGCTTTACTACGCACATTGTTCAGTTTGTGCCATGAATAGGCGCTCGTTTCTACTACTGCGGAGGACTGAGCAAACCAACGTTTCTGCCATTTGCTTGTACCCGTGAGGAAGATAAGGACAGGCCAATATCAGCACTTCTAAGAACATGTGACACTCAGTCCATCGGAAGGCCGGATAGCAGTGCAGATGAGAAATGTGTAGGAGGGATTATCTAGCGTCTATCTTGAAGGACCGGGAAGAAAGAATATCATTATTAGTGTGCTATTAAAAAGTCCTGCAAGTGGGAAGTTCACGAAAGAAAAAGTACAATGGATAAGAAAGAGAAGCGACCTGTGGGTGGAGGGAGGGGGGGGGGTTGGTACTCTGAACTGTGTAAATATGAGAGGGATCAGGAGGAAGCAGTAGCACATGAGAAATGGCTGCTGCTGTGGAATTCAGGAGATTGAGAAGGGGAGGAATGTTTCATGAGGGGAATCAAGATGGATATTGGGCACGGAATGGAAAAGGAGATGAAAACTGACCCGAATCATCGAAATTGACACGCCGATGCGAGATTTGAGGCTCGAGCAGAGGTTGCTCCTCAAATAAAACAATTTATTAACATAATAAAAACGACATTTTGAGAGAAATCCTATTGATTTTCCTGGCCGATGAGTCTATGTCTATGTCTGCCTTACCTCCTCCCCATCATTCCTCTCTTGAATGGCCGATAATTTTCTCGATGCGTCTCTTCCATTCACAGTAGGTGGCGCGCGACCCGGCGGCATTTTCGAAAATACAAACAAGTGAATTTGAAGAGCGCGAAAAACTCCGAGAATACGCAAAATGGAGAGAAGAATGATTGGTTTCAAACGTGGGCGCGAGTGTTGATTAGGGCGAGGAGAAGACTTAGAAGATTTGTATCATAGGGAGGAGGGAAATCTATGGAAACCAATCTATGAAAAGAAAACAACATCGACTGATGCAGTTCCAGCGTGTTCGCTAGCAATAAAAGAATGAAGAAATGAGACACTCCTCATTCCCCCCCTCCCCTCCCCCTGATGTCTCTTTCTTTTCCGGGTCGTTTCCGATGCAAAATGACCAATTATTCAGAGATGAGACGAAGGCACTTTGACCGGGCATCGCAGCTACGTTGCAGAAAGCGCATAAACACTTTTTCAACACCGGGAAATAACCAATTCCTCGTGTTTTCAGGAAAATCTCAAAGGTAACTATGGCACGCGGCTAGTATCGGAGAAGAGGAGACAACATCTTTTTGAGAGAACTAGAGACATCGTCATGCACACGCACTACTCCGTATCAGCTATCACGCGAAACTAGGGAAAACAAACGTTCTCCTCCTCACCATCATTCTTCCTCCTCCTTCTCTTTCTTCTTCCTCTTCCTTCCTCCGCCTCCTCAGTCAATGATGATATTCCCTCGACGAGTCACCTCTCCACTTATTCTCTTTGCATCGAGTTATAATGAGCGCTGAATAGACGAAATATCTATTAAAAAGTATACGAAAGAAAAAAAACACGACTGTGACAAAATCACGCTCAAAACGAAATCGTAAACTGGAATGTGAGAAAGCCACTGAAGAGAAGCGGAAGAGAGTCCGCTAAGATCAAGCATCGCGACACTCCTAAAATCAGTGGTAATGAGGCCTTTTGCCTCGTATCTAGAGGTGATTCGAAAGAGCTTCCAAAGAGAGGGAGGTCTGTCGACGATCAATTGAGCTCGCAACGAAATGAGCGCGGAATGGAATGATATTAGTGCGGGGAAGGAAATGACTTCCCCCACTTCTGCCTCGGATCTATGATTGGTAAGAGAACAAGGGACGAAGAGGTGGCTGGTCATATATCTGGGGATAGGTGTTGGGAAGATGAGGAAGGGGGGAGGGAGGAGAGGGAGTTGCACTTTACAACGATGGGAGGTGAGGGAGAGGTTCTCCTTTTGGATAGGCACCCTCGACTCTCTCGTTTTATTCGGATCAGGCAGGATCTTTGCGTATAATCATATTAGACAGCTGAGGAAGACAGACAGGAACATAAGATGAGTAGACTTACTGTTGATCTACTCGAGAGTTTGAAGAGAGAGAGAGTGAGCGAGGCAGCTCATTTGCGAGGATAAAAGCGCGGGAGGCTCGATGAGAGGAGGAAAACCAACAGAGAAGAGAGACGTTTCAATAACCTTTGCGAAGAATGACAGATGTCAGAAGAAACAGACGGATAGAAGTGAAAGAAGTTCAAAGAACGAGGTGAGAATGAGAATGAACTGCATATCCCCCAATATCGAAGAAAGGCATGACTCAAGGCTCTTACAATATCAAAAAGTGTGCTCCGGCTGGTTTCATCAAATGTGAAAATGCAACAAGTCGGAGGGAGAAAGGGGAGGGGGCAATACAACTGGGACATTTCGCGAAATGAGATGTGCTAGTTGAGGCGAGAAGGGAGATCAGAAGGATAAGAGGAGAGGGATCTCAAGAGTCGACGAAGAAGAACGGAGGGGACCTCTTCCCCCCCCCCTCGAGATGAGCTGTCACAGACCACTTTTAGAGAATGATAGGCATTCGATAAATGGTTCTGCCTTTTAGATTTCATTTTTCGACAGTTCAGCAAAGAGGGAAGGCATGATTGAGAAAAAGGACGTGAAAAGGATTGAAGGAAAAATGAATAAAGCGGTATCCGACCTTTACGTGAGTTTTAGGCGTAAATTGAATCAGAGAAAGGCCATCTCACGTCTCATTTGGAGAGGCACGAGAGCCGTTAATGAAGCTCATTCTTCTGGCGGCGAGCACACTTTCTACTCTTGTGACAAAGCGCAAGACCAGAAATTCGCGGCTTTCTATCAGGTTTCAGTTGCGTATTCCACGTATAAAGAGTCGAGTGGCAAGAGTGGAGTTCCGGTGGAGATTCCAGAAGAGAAGAAAAAATAGTTCTTCCAATGCACCAGAAGCACCCAACATCACTTCTCGGATGCAAATTGCAATTGAATTCGACTCAAAACATGCGTAATCAATGGAGATGTGATTGGGTGCAGTGTACCTCATAGTCAACTCCTTTACTGGAAGAGAACAAAGAGTGATCTCCTGGATCTCTCTCCCCTATCAAGAATGCATTGGAATTTGTGAGAGAAGGATGAGGAATGGAGGGAATCATGAGACAAACAGCGAATGCCAGAGTGAAGAGAAGCCATGGGGGAATCTCACCCTTCGATAGGGAGATGAACGCAAATTTCGAAAATGAATCTAGTTATAGACAGCTTATACCTACATGTTTGAGAATCACTGGAAAAGCAGATGAGCCGAGCCAAATAGAGTAGTACTACTCTCAACATATCACAGCCATAAAAGGATAGTGAATTGCAAAATCGCTTTTTAAGATAGAGAGGAAAAACCTCGAACGGGGATCGTCTTCTGCTCAATAGATACTGATATCCATGCATGGTAGACAAATGAGAGTAGAGGGGAAGCAATTTGAGGATGGAAGGAGGAGCTAGTGCCACCTGTGGATAAACGCCCTTCTGCTTCACTGGAGATAGTCGGCTAATGACTCTGATCAATAAAGAATTTCCTCTCTCTAATCGTCCCTATCATTATACAGATGGAGAAGATGGGCGTTTATCCACAGGTGGGCACTAGCCCTTCCCCATCCACAAATGCATCTACTCTACTCGTATGGACATCGCTGGAGGGACCACATGATTCAAAAAAAGGAATCATGTGGTCCCTCTGACGAGTCCAATAACCAGGTTCTTAGTGGAGCAATACGCTCCATTCCCTATTCGTACTTCTTTTCTGATAGAACAGCAATAACTCATCCTGTAAATCTGTTCATCGCTTAGATACATTTCTAAATGAAAACTATCTATATTTGTTGGAAGTTACCTTTCTAACCAGCACTCTTTTCACTTCTCAAAGTTGATCATAATCACCCCCTACGAGTTTCCAAAGTTATCAGAGGAACCCGTCAAGATAATCATACATATCAGAATACTTCTTACCTCGGCTTCTCGTCTTTTTTCGTAGATTTTTTGTCTTGTGAAAGCTTTATCTATCGTTAAAAATGATCTTTCTAATGCATTTGTCAAAATTGAGAAAGTTTGAAGCGAAAACGGATAATTACGTAAGGATGATGACATATATCGTAATGAAGGTGAAATTTTTGTCAATTTTGAAAAGTTTTGAATTACCGTTACTGACACACGCACGGACGACGGAAAGCCAGACAGACATTAAGTGTTGGTTCTAACAGAAATGGAAACAACGGGATGATGGCTTTTTCTATTACATGAATACTGGATGGAACCACTCTCTCTCTCTCTCTCTCTCTCTCTCTCTCTCTCTCTCTCTCTCTCTCTCTCTCTCTGACGCATCTTGACATGTGCGCTCACACCTTGGAAAACGGAGAGATGAAACCTAGTCGGGAGGGGTTTCTAATCATGTCTCCATTAGATGAGGAAGAGAAGTGAGATGGAAGGGATGCTAATGAGGAGGGAGGATAGACTTGCTCAAATGGGTGATGAAATGTGTATAGTACAAGGATGCAGGAGTAGGTCAAGCAGATAAGGTGAGTATGTCAGCTGAAGATTATATAATGCTTAAATATCAACGGTAGCAGAATACAAGACAAGGATCGATGAGATGAATGACCATCTGAATAAACAGATGGAATGGTTACAAGCCATTCAGACTATTCTGACGAGAGAAAAAGAGATGTTGAACGGGATAAATGCAGTGATTACGGAATCGTGTGGTCACGCTGTTGACAATCGCCAGATCTCCAGGATTATTACCAAACTCAATCAACTAAATTAAGGGATGAAGGAAAGGGGAAATATCATATTCTGAGGAAGTGTCATAGAAGGAGAGAATTGTGTGCGAATGGGAAATGGAGTAGTAGGGCGGCATACAATAGAAGAGAAGGACTACATTCTTTCGCTACTGAGAATCGATGGAGAATGAAATAGCTACATTGTACAATGTCTTGCAGCGACAATTTATTTTAATTGGCTAGTAACGCTAATGAATGTTTTTCCTGTTGCTCACTGTGATGGAGCAAGTCTAAGAAGCGACTAATAGAGAGAGATGGATAAAAAATAACGAAGGAACTTTTGAAAACGTCTCATAAAAATTAGTGCGGAACAGGGAAATAACTCTTTGCTTTCCTCACTATTTGCACTCTCACATGGTCAATGCACTGAACTAAAGAGATCTTGGTTCTCTCACTTATGTATACTCACTTGTCGGGCAGAAGACAGGATAGAGTGTGAGCAGAATTGAAAGTACTAAAAAGAAGACAGTAATACCGCACCCTTTATTCGAGACAATTTAGCATGGAGCAAACAACTTTCGAGGATGATAATTCGATTGACGAAAAGAGAGACATAGACAGAGAGGGGATCACGCAAAATGGATAGTGAAGGGGGGAATATTGAGGGGTTCGTGTGTGAGCCAAAGGGGAAAACTCGACTCTGGGAGAGAAACGGGATTTAATATTGAAAGATACAGGGAATATCACCATGGAGACTTTCTCTCGCTAGACGCCTTTTCTTAGTTAGTTGAGGGGTGAAGGAATGAGCAGCCCGAGCAGATTTCGTTGGTCACCATGGTGTTATGGATACTCTTTCCCCATTTCAGAAAATTCTTTGTTCGGTCAGATGATCAATGATGAGGCTATCACTCATCAGAAAAGCATGAGAACAGGTTGGAGCGGTCTAACACGACAGAAAAGAGGAGCCGTGATAACAGTGAAATGTCAATACCAGGAATCATCAGCGAGTGTGAAGAATAAAGAGATTCTTCCGTGAATTAGCAGCGCGTGTCAGGAATAATTAGATAGATAATTATGAAGGGAGAAGACGGAGAAAGGGGATGATTCATCTTCACGTTCATAATTCGAGACGCAACTAGCTTTCACTCTTCTGAGAAAATGCGAATTACATCGGATTCCAAATGATTCTACGTCGGTATTCGTAAATGCTGATTTGGAACTGCATGAGTGCAGAAAACGAAGGACTATAAATATATAAAGTGCCCCTTTCGCTAAAGCGAATACGATACATTCGGCAGCCAATGGACTACGACTACAAGATTATTGTGAGACGCAGTAAAATGCGTCATTTCTAGATACCCTTTCCCTTGATCTGGATTTTGGATGTAGAAGTACTCTATTGTGTTCTTGTGCACGCGACAATTTCATAAGTGTAACAACTTTATCACAATTCTATCTACCAGAATACTCTGTTCATATTCCCACAAATAAAATTTGTGCCATCTGTGTATTCATTATTATTGTTATTCGGAATCTGGGTACCCGTGTGAAAAATGAGACAATCTGCTACAGCTTTCCTCAATCCATTATATTCTCAGAGTAAACAGTTCGAAAATCGGGTGATTATCAGTCCATTGCACAAACTTTCAATGAAATCGTGAAAAGTCGACTGATTGGTATCAGCATTTAGATTTTCCAAGGAAATAGGAATGATTCGGGATAAAGGACACGGATGATAAATGCTCTTTGGTCTCTCAGTAGTCAAAGAGAATGTAGATTGAGGACGCTGGATCGTCTTTACAACAATGAATCAAACGCTTGAACATAATCCGAGTGTTAGAAGTGGCCTCTAATGACACGAACTCGAGCTTATTTACACTGAGTCCCTGTATCTACAGTACCCGAATAGGAATGCAGTCCAATCGATGCATATGGGGATTCGGAATGGATGAGACCAAGGGGGCTACATGGCCACAGATGGCGTCTTCAGTCGTGTCGACTCGGTGAAACGAGTTGATGTAGTGCTGGAATTTTTTATTCATTTATTCGATTTATTTTTAAAAGTTTAGTTTTGAATCCTGTGTGAACATTCCGAATAATATGCCGTGACTTTCACGATTGAAAACTTACAAAGCCAATTTGAGCGGCGGATAGTACGGCTCGAAACACGGAAGTTGGAAGGGAAGAAGAGAGAGGAAGACCTTATTTCATTCACATTTTTAAAAAGAAAATTCCGAGAAAGGTTTCGATTGAATTTGAAGTTTTTTCGAAGTCATTATCGGGGAAGAATTGGAGTGAATGGCCACCTCCTTTGACGCTTTCCTGAACCTGGAAGAGACCAAATTGTAGAGAATTGGATTGACGATCGTGGCCAAGTAGAAAAGGAAGCCTGCAGTGATAAGATTAGTCAGTCCGTGATCGATCATCACCGTACCCGAAATGTAGTAGAGATATTGATTGAGCGTCGTTAGCGTCGTCAAATCAATGTAGAAAAAGGCCAATCGTTGAAATTGGAAGGGAAGATAACATACGAAAAACGTGATTACCAGTGAAGCTGAAATATTTGATTCTAAGTGAAATTTAATTACAAAATGATTCTCAATTCTGTTAAAAAAAACAAAAGAACACGGAAAACAGGGGGATTCACACTTCATTAGGCATCTCTAGTGGCAAAACTCACTCAAGATAAACGTGATTCTCAGATTTCCATCATCACAATTGCTGTTCGTCGTCGAGTCTGCTCTACTGTACACTACAGTATGCCGACGACCAGCGATCTGAATCGATGATTGAGTTATTTCATACTGATTTATTGATTTTCGCTACAGTTATCGTTACCGTACCGTGCAAGCGATAAGGAAATACATGACGATGATGATTCCAAGAGGAAGAAGGAAGAAGAGGAGAGCGGAGAAGTGGAAAACGAGCTGAATACCGTTATTTGCTATTTCAAAACTTTTCCTCTCAATAGGTATCACACTGTTTCCCTTACCTTCAACTCGAAATATTCCCGCTCCATATTCTCATCAGCTGCCATATGCTGGATGTTGAGCATGCACATCTTCGAGCTCACGATCTGATCGATTATCGATTAGTGGACGGGGCTTGGGTAAGGAGTCGCTTACGGGTGGTCCACCCTTCACGTAGGGCCAGGCAGTGATGAAGTAGTCGGCAGTGTGGTGATTAGCGTACGGAATGGCACAGATAATGGAGAGAATCCACGCAGCGATGAGGAGCCAGAAAACCTGGAAGGGGAGATTATTCTATTGACGATTGTCTTGATTTTGAGGTTATTAGGGCTTCTTCATTTGACAGTCGTAATCTTCATTCCCCCACTCCATCCACGAGTAGTTCAACTTTTGAGGGATCTGCATGAAAAACTCACATTCTTCCTCACGGGCTTCAGTTTAACGAAGAGAAAAGGATGGCAAATGGCAATGTATCGTTCGATCGAGAAGAGGAGAATGGTCAGAGCAGTGACGGAGCTGAGAAGAGGGAAAAGATCAAAGATCAGGGATATCAACTACATAGTCTAGACCAAATTATGGGCAAAGTTCACCAAACAGTTCAGTGAAAAAAATGTCTGGGAGAAGAGAGAAGTTGGTGACACGTGTGCAAGGAGAAAGCTAACTTTGTTGTCTCTGCCAGTAGTGCCTTCAGATTGCAGAACGAGTCGGGGAAAGGCCAGGGATACTGTAATGTGCATGTTGATTCGGAGAAATCAGCCCAATAATATTTTCAAAGACAGATCAGTTGATTATCCCAAATGCTCACTTGGTGCCATATGAGAAAGGTTTCGAAGGGAAGACCGACGCAGAGAGTCACCAGGTCAGATATGGCGAGGTTGAGGAGGTACGAACTGCAGTGATTTTAATTTATTTATATATTTATTTATGGTGATATATTTTTAATCCGTCTGCAGATGTTCTAAAGCTTCAGCAACGGACATATTTTCGTCTAATCCCTCTGAAGCAGTGGGCAAAGAGGACACGCTCAGGCTTATCGTCGTTTCACTCAAAATTTCTTTGCAAGCTCTATGTTCTGCGATCGAATTTGTGCGTTCTGAAAGGCTGAGCAGCAAATTTCGTTGCTGCATGAAAGGCGCCCACGCGCGCAAGGCATTCACTTTTTAGTAGTCGAGAGCATGTGCATATCGGAGAAATGGATTAGGTTTGAATGAAAACTGCTGACGAAAGCTAATAGGCCTATGAAGTCCACAGCACTTACAGTACCTTGTACACCTAAGTTATTCTTTTCTCCGGATTCCCACCTTGAATGTGTCTTGAGCAGTGGATGCCTCCTGATGACGAGGCAAGTCCCCGCATTTCCAATGACACCAATGAGCAGAATGGCCATGTAGGCTGCCGTCACCTGAGATGAAAAGGAATGTTATTGATTGAAGAAGATCATCTTCTATACTCATGACGATTCCCAATGTCGATCAGAGACAAACCCGGAGTAAAGCCTCGTAGTGAAAGCGTATTTGAATGTACCCTAGATACATCGGCTAGATGTACTTCATTGTGGTCAACTGGGTATGGTACACAATTATTTGCCTCATTGACACCATCGTAGGCGATTAATTCTAAGTGAGTCTGGCGTGACTACAAAGACACAACGAACTTCTAATAACCAACTTACTCCATTTGTTGTTTTCTTGAAACAATAAATGGGTTGGACTACTTCACACACTTCCAATACCCTAAAAACGCTTAACTTTCCTAATCTTACAACACGAAGCAGCAAGTGATAAGAATTGGTTATTACAAAGGATGAAATGGAACCGAACCTGGTAGAGTGGTTTGTCATCGAGTGCCCTCTTACTGAGGAAGCAGTTCTCCATGTAGCACGCCTCAGCTGCCTCCACCGACGAATTCCAGATCTGATAAACACAGGAAGTTTGATTGAATATTATGGATATTCGCACCTTGAGACACTCCAGAGACTGGCACCTGCACTGATCATCGTATGTTTGCAGTTTAGTGCAGTGATCGAATAGTGGCATCTGAAGTAATACCCAGATTATATACATTGAAATACGGCTCGATTTCAAATGATGTGATAGGTGAAAAGAACGCATAAAGAATGACGAATCAACTGTAGGATGAAGCCAATTTCGGAATAATTGGGAAACATTTGGTGGAATTCTGAGGGGTCACGAGCAATGTTCTGAGCCGGACACAATTATGGATGGGAATGTGGGGAGATGCACGGAATACTAATGGGATGGGTACAAAAAAATGAACGAAATGAAAAGGACATGGAAGATAATGGAAGATGAATGGAGAGAGGAGAAGCTTTCATAGATTCATGCCCTCAATATTTCATTTATCGCGTCCTACCAGCCGTTCTTAGCTCAGAAACTAATTCTCTTTTAGGGAAGTCTTCTTCTCATAAACCGATGTTCTAAATCGCGTCTCTCTTCTATCTTCCAGTGTAAACAGCACATGCGTCAGAACCACCATAAACGTGTCAGAATCAGATTGAAAACTTCTCAATTGGCTGAAAATAATAGGTTATTCTCGAATAGAAATCTGTCGTGCCATGAGCCGCTCTCTCTATACCGGAAACCCCGCCATTTCGGGAAGGATATGTGTTTTGGAATCCACAGACATTCCACGCTCGACGGAGCGTGCGAAGGCGCCACGGAAGCTCGTCTGACCTCACCAGTGAACCAAGAGGGGAAAGGATGGAAAGACGGGATCCGACCGCCCAGGACCAAATGGGATCAACGGAATGAGAAGGAACGACGGTCGCACGAGGAGTTGCCCACGAGGAAAGAATAGGGTAACGAGGGGTCTGAGTGACGCAAGCAAACGAGAGGCGGTCGACGGACTGCCTAATTCTCGTACTCCTCTTCGTTTTCACACCCGCCCCATCCCAAATTGTGCCTCGACCGCCAGTTCAGCGCAGATTTCAGAGAACTCCCGTCTCTCTTTTCTTTCTCTCGGTAATGTCTCCGAATTGGATTGCGTACTCTTCGTTGTTCCGTGGGGCTCCCTACGGGCTCATAACACACGGGCGACCTGATGCCCCCACTCTGAGAGGATTCGCCTAAGAGTAGGCAGGTTCGGGGAAAACTAAATTAGGAATGTCAAAACAATTCTCAATTTCTCATAGAAAACTCGAGTACTGTGATTCAATTCTTTCATTTAAGCCAAGGACTCAAAGAAACAGTTTTTGGTTTACCACTCTAATCGAAATTGGTTTACCACTCTAATCGCGATGATTTGAGGAATCGTGAGAAAGTGGAATGCACTCGAGGCAGAGAACAGAAGTTAGAGGAAGAATAGAAAAACATAAGAGTGCGCGTGTCAATATGCCTGTCACAACTAGGAAAATAGACAGTGTGCCTGAGTCGCGACGACTAAGGGAATTCGCCTGAGTGCGAGTAAATCGCGATATCCGGCAAAATAGAGGAGCAATGCGAATATTCAGAGATCCTAAGGGAAATTATCAGAGATTACATGCGCCTCCGAATAAATAGATAAGATATTTTTGGGAGAAAAATGATGGGAGGAAACGAGGAGAAGAAAAGTGAGTGGGATCAAACACGCGTTTTGTGCTGAGAAAATTGGCTCGAATTAGAGACTGATCCGACTGTGCGAGACTGCTGAAGAAAGCACAGACAAACAACGGTCGGCGTGGGTTCTTATCCCATGCAAATCACGGTTCAAAATGAGATCGATCTAGGCGAAAATCGTCAACGACTATTCGATATCGCAACTTTTGCTTCCGGAAAAGGCGAAGTAAGAGCCAAGTTGGCCAACTCTCCGGAAATAAGAGGCATCGCGAGGTTGTGACAGGAAATTAGGAGACCTGTATGCTCATCGATTCACTCTTTATCCTAGAGTAATACGGCAGCCTACAGTAGGAAAGAGGGAGGCCTGGAATTTGAGGAGTCTGTGAGAAGGAAGAAGAACGGGCGGCGAAAAACCTTCACTCAATGGAAAAACGAGAAAGATTGCGCTCGCGCTCCCGCGAAATTCGTCTTTTGAAATGTGTGAAACGAAGGTTGATTGACGAGTGAATACCTGAGGGGAAGGAAGATTTCGACGATAATGCAATTTGGACGATCCGTAGATGGCATCTGTGTCAACATTGTACCTTTGAAAATAAAGACCATCTACGACTCAGGGTCAGGGACAAGCTCGGAAACTTCTAGCATCTGTAAGATTGGGCTTCGGGGCTCTTTGCATGATGTAAACACTGGGCCCTGAGATCGTGACTACTCTTTCTCGGTATCGAGTGATGCTGGCCTGGTTGTTCTCCCATTGGTCCGAGCGACGAGAGATCGGGAGAGGGAATACGAATTCTTCGAAAAACCCTCCTTCTTATTAACCAGGCGCTCGTATTTTCACTGAGATTCTCATTAGAATCGTGCGGTAGAACGAATATTGGGTGGAGAAAGGATGATACTGGGAACATACTCGGAATGTGATAGCATAGACAAGATATGGGAATTCTATAAATATCCGGAATGAGGACAAGGCGGCAATAACAGGAAATGAGGAAGTGCTACAGGTTGGAGCGATCGCTTGGAATAGAGGACTGTCAACGATGAAATGACGCTGTGCGAAATGAGCTCACGAAATGAGAAAAACAGGCGCTTTCTGTACGTAAATCTGTTCAGAGACAACGTGGAATAAGTAAAATCCAGTTCAATCGTCACGACGGGGGCAAAGTGCAGTAAACAAAGAGAGAGTTGCGCACGGAAGGGAGCGGACGCACGAACTTTCAATGTTTCAATGTTTCTGAAATTGCTCCGTTTTAGACCCAGAAGTTCCTGGTTCAAAGGATGGCACGAGAGATACAAATAGTATAAGGAAATCTCATCCATAGAGAAACAGGAAATGTGATAACGTGTTCGACTGGATCGAACTGAGCCTCTTATACACTAGAACTTAAGAAGAAGTCAGTCAGTCTTGCATGGAGGGAATTGACAGACACTCTTTAAATAGAGCAGCAAGTGAGGCAGGGAATGACGATGGTCCGAGGAAAGACTAAAAAGGCGTCATCGAGGATATTCCAAGCCCGCGCCACCCTCAAGACGCATGGAAACTGTCATTTTATCTCGAAATGTCTTCTCTCAATTTCACAGGAAGATCGAATGACGGGGAAGTGTCAGAGAGGGTTTCCCTACTGAGAGAACAGACATACTCACAGCTAATTTGCATGAGCCGATTGAACCTCGTGAGCGACAGAAACATTAAAAAGGGAAACCGGAAATGGAATAATAATAATCGAGAATTTCTAAGTCATCGACCAACCCCGCGGGGGAGAAAAAACACTTGAGATCGCTCGCTAAATAAACAGTGGTCGTTTATACGTCAATTCCAAGGAATATTCTGAGAAGGTCACAAGAAAGACTGCGTCCTCTTAACCTGTACACATCTAGCTTCCCTGAGTGGGATCATGCTGAATTACGTGAAAATCAATTTGTGAACTTAAAGGCCACCGGACATCCGCAATTCGCACACTCATCAGCCATTATCGAGAGATCCCACGATGAAGAATGCGGAATGATGGATGGATGGATGAAGGGAGATCCATTCTCTGATCTTCCCCTTTCACAGGTCCAAACGAGAACGATAACGAGCACAAGGCAGAGAACTAGGGTTGGCTATTCGAACTTTTCGGGGTCGCAACCACGCGTCTTTTCGTTGCGACCCCGCAACCTCTGATCGAGAGGAAGGGCAGAGGTAGCGGGGTCGCAACGACGTTGCGGGGTGCGCTACCTCTCCCCTCTTTCGCCCCCGCGAGAGAGCACTTTATGATTACGAGAGCGCGCGCGCTAGACGCGACGGGTTTGGCGAGGAGGGGGAGCCGGAGGGAAAGAGGCGGAGTCTCGCAAACGAGAGGCGTTGCGCACCACGCAAAGACGTTGCGACCCCGCTACCTCGGGCGTTCCCATTGCGGGGTCGCAAGGTCGCAATCGTTTAGCCAACCCTACAGAGAACTCCAAGTTGACTCAACACCACGAATCTCTAATGAACGTCCGAAATCCTGAGCGAACTCGAAATCACGCGATTCTTGTTTGTATCAACCGCCGAAAAATCATCGGCAGGTCTTCTAAGAAGCCTCATCCGACATTTTTCATGGCAAAAACAGGGGATTAGAAAGATGGAATCATTCGAATTGGCTTGAGCTCATCAGACAGCCTATTCGTTTGGTGTTTTTGCCTTTGATAAGCCGAATTGAATCGTGATCTAACTACCGAATCTGAAATTTGAATTCGTTCCGACATTGAGGAAAACGTGACCGCACGAATGTCCTGATTTCCCGAACTTCACTTCCTACTTGGAATAGCGAATGTAGAATACATCGCTCCCCTCAGCAATCATGTCAGAGAAGCGAGGAGAGAGCATGCCAAATGAGGAGAGTTCCCTACTTGCGAGGCCTTTCACGTAAACTGAGAAATGAACACACGAGATAGGGGAATCTCTGGAAAAGACGGCAGGAAAATCCGAGCCCATTGTTGTGAAGAAGGGGGAAACTCACGAGTTTTCAATGTGAGAAACCGCGGCCGTTGAATCGGCAGAGGGTTTATTTGATTGCGATTCGGCAAAGCATTGAAACTACCAGCGGGGATCGACAGCATCATGACCATTCGAGAGGAGACGTCCTGGGGGGAAGGGAGGGAGAGGGGGGAGGGGGGGGGGGAGAGGGGAAGGGGGATGATAACACGAATGGACTATGAAGAGGGACTACCGAAGGACTTCCGTCTCAGGCAACTAATTGCGAATCGGTGAAAAAGCAGTGCACTTGAGATGTGCATTCGAACAAAGTCTCGGAATTATCCCGTATTCTACTCGAGACACGAAGGTAGCATTCAGAATAAGGAAACCACAGTTCTGACTACATTCTATTCATCTATAATTACCGCCAATCTATGGCAAAACAGGGAGAAATCGTCTGGGAAAAGAGAAGGTGAGATAAAGGTACTAATGAACGACTGAGGGCCTATGAAGTGAGTGTTGAGAGCGAGGAGAGGATGGGGAGCAGCTGGAAAAAAACCTGACGAAAACACCCGGAACATCGTTAGTTTTCGCAGTGGCGAAGAGCAATGGGCGAGAGGGAGGGGATAATGGAATGAGGTGCAGTGAATAGTTGGATTGTGGCAGAAAGTATCCGATGCTTGGTAAGCTTGATCGAGAGAAAAAAAGTGTGCTTGCATGAAGGAAAGAAGCAAAGCACACGGGCTAGACTTTTGAATTAAAGAAATTGGAATTGAGATGGAGGTTGGATTGCGCGTCTCGCCACAGAGGGATAGAGAGGGCATTACGGTGGGTGGGGATTACTGGAGTTATCTCACCATTCAGCTTTCTCTTGTTCCTCAGACAGACTGACCAGCATGAGTTATTGTGAGATTCGTACGGTATGAGTCATATCCACTAGAACGTTAATCGTATCTGGCATTTCGCTTCGGAAAGTTGTTCCGCCTTCTAGATTGATGACAAGTTATATCCCCCTTCCCCATGCATGCAATGACATTTCAGAACCAAAGTTCTTCTCGCATGCATGATTCTGATTTCTCATCAGTTCGAGCACTTTCCGAAAAAAGAACATGACAGGTGGATCGAACGAGCGTGCCAGAAATACAATGATGTACGAAGCGCAGAAAGGCACGTAAACGAGAAATAAGGTACGGTATTCAGCTCTCGTCTTGTATGCCGAAGATAGAGTACGCATAATGGAGAGCGTCCAAACGTAGCGTCCACCCTCCGTCCGTCTACCTACTATGCAATGCGCTACTAAAAGCAACTCCGTCACTAGATGGATCTGCCCGTACTCGTCAATATTATGTGACGGCATGTGGACTCTCCAATACATGTCGATTACAGGATACAATTATGAGGAGGAGAGAACTACGGTAGTATACAATACCGCCTTTCTGCTCAAGAGACAGCAATGCATTCACATGGAAGCTAAAGAATGATGCAATGTTTCTTCATGATCGTGCTAATTGACATAATATGTGTGCATTATATCAGCTCATCAATCTTGTTATCTACGTATTCGTCATTTAAGTGACTACCCCTCTCACCACAAATCATATTATGTGAACGCATCCTTCGCGCTGAATCTGATGTCGTGAAACGGGTCTGATGAAGAAACTCCACTAATTTCATCGCCCAATCACTCCAGCAAATCCAATTGTAATTTTCCCCCACTGTCTCTTATTTCATTCACTGACCCCTTCTTCTATATTTTAGTTTTACCATCGTTATTGAAAGTGAAACTGCTGAAATATACATCGTTTTTAATAATATTTTTTCATTTGAAAAATCAGTTCACGACAAGGCCAAATCTGATGAAGATTACTGTAACCGAAGTGCAATTTCTGAATTGCTGCGAGCCGGTTCTGGTTTCGAGTTCGATTATTTTCGCTTCTCGTTTTGTCCGCGTCGTTTCGTTTGTTTCTTCAAATTATAACATTATTTTTACTTTCAGTTCAGCACCCGACCCCATCGTCCCAATCTTCAGCCATGTCGTATATGCTAACTCATTTGAACAATGGATGGCAGGCTAGTTTTGCTTCAGTGCTCATTTTCGAAAATCGTTATTCTTTTATTTTAACTTCTGTTAAATGCCCAAGTTGTTTAGGTGGATCAAGCCATCCTAGCTGAGGAGGACCGAGTGGTCATCATTCGATTCGGGCACGATTGGGACCCGACCTGCATGCGAATGGATGAGGTATAGTTACACTAAACTTTTCTGTATATTGTCATTGTCTTCTTTTCTTGAGAGTATCGAGAATATCACCATTCTGTTTCCTCAGACATACTTCGACGATTGATAACCGAAAACTATTTTTCAGACGCTCTACAAAATCGCCACGAAGGTCAAGAACTTCGCTGTCATCTATGTTGTCGACATCACGAAGGTTCGACAACTTTGTTTATTACTTAATCTTAAATACTGTTCTTTTGATAGGCTTGAAGCAACACTACTCATTGGTACCCTATTCTTTCTGGGCATACAATTTAACGATAAGGTTACCATAGTTACGAGTAACGTAATCCAACCTATAAGTCCGTCTCTCCTTGTGATATCGTTGATAGCCGAAAGTAAACATGAGCATTCTTTTTGATCTTTCGAAAGGGGTTAAGTAGTTTTCTCGATGATATAATGGATATCGCGCGGCCACCTTTACGAAATCTAAACTAGATTGAGCTTATGCAGCCTATACTTCAACTCGTGGTAATTATTTCTTTGCAGGTGCCCGACTTCAACAAGATGTACGAGTTGTACGATCCCTGCACTGTCATGTTCTTCTTCCGCAACAAACACATCATGGTAATATTTTCTTCTGCTAAAACTAGATCACCGGAGCTCCCTCCTGCTCATGAGTACGGTGATAAAAACATTTCGGCAGAACAATTTCGAAAAATAATGTTTCGAATAATGACATTTCGCAAAATCCATTTTGAAAAAATTCCGTTCCGAAAAATCTATTTCGAAAACGGATGTTTCGCAAAATTATCGACTATCGCTACCTTCGTATAATATTTAATGCATTTTTGCATTCACTGTCGAGTTCTCCTGCTTCCGGTGAATCGAAATTGATAGTTAATGTCGAGAAAAAATGGTTTTAAACACGTGCAAATAGCTTCAAAAATTGCTCAAAACTTAATGTCCTTTTTCGAAATTTATCTTTCCAAATGGATTTTGCGAAATGTCTTTTTTCGAAAATGTATTTTTCGAATTGTCTTATCACCATGAGTACCCTTGGTCCTGACGGACATATTTAGCACTCTCTCTAAATTTGGGAATGGGAAATGCAGTGATGCTGGTAGGGAGCAGGTAGGGCATGTTGTGAACTTAACAATGGAAGTATCAAATCGAATGAAGCCGATGAAAACCCTTTATCTTATTTTACCGCAATTCGCATGGGAATCCCCGATTTCCCATGGTGAAGTGCAATTCTTCCATTGCAGATTGATCTCGGTACTGGTAACAACAACAAGATCAGTTGGGCGATGAGCGATGGCCAGGAGTTCATAGATATCATCGAGACTGTCTACAGAGGTGCGTTAATTGCCCTAATTATGAGCTCTCTATGTTATTCAACATTTTTTGTTGTGGCAGAGATAATAGATTGTCTCATTTTAATTTTCTTCTCAAAAGTGGTTTAATGTGTTTTATTGTCAGGAGCGCGAAAGGGACGAGGTCTGGTTGTCTCGCCGAAGGACTATTCGACCAAGTACAAGTATTGATAGACTCATCAGCCAATGGTCGTCTCCGATATTCCACACTTTATCCTCGTCCTTCCAAATGTCATATTGTACAATTACTGTGGTTCAGATGCAGAAATAAACACATTACTTTCGTGTCTGACATGATACTGGCAATGAGAAGTACAACGAGCTTTGACCCATATCTTCACCACCGGTGATATTCCCGGAGTTCTTTCAGCTTATTGTCGCAGTGAAATGATTCCCAATAGTTTCCCACTTGGGTGTATAAATATTATGTATTCATAGATGTCCGACCGACTGACGCAGCTGCAAGAATGCATCAACGAGCAGGCTGGACACTTGTAAGGCTCATCTTTGTTATAAATGAATCGTCTCAACTTTCTCAAATTCTATGAATGATGTTCTTTAGTATTTTGTGAAATGTATGAAAGAAGTGGTTGATCTCCCTTCTCTACAGCTGCAACTCGATCGGTGTGCTGCAGGGCACGGCGAAACCCTGCGGATTCGACACGAATAAGGTGAGTTCATAGGTATCAGATGCTGATGAGGGGTTTCGCACACAGCCCTAACTATTACTATTGGGGGCTGTATTCAAGCCAGTGGTGTGGACAACTATGGTGCCCGATTCATCATTCTAACAATATCACGTAAAGTTCAATTTTAAATTTAAGGAGATGCAAGACGAAGAGCACTGCGACATCTTCGCGAGTCTCGTCGCTAGAACCGCCAAGGACATTGAGGTTTTTTTCGGTTTATCCTGAATTTTCTACTCTATCTTACTTTATCAAACACATAGCTTGTTTTATGCTAATGTGAGTTGAACAGCAGGAGTATTATCAAACCTATTGTACTATATTTTGGGTGATGCTAGCTTTGTGTTTCTGATAGATATCAAACTGGAGAGCGAGTGTATGCGCAAATGGAATACCTCTCCTCATTGAGTAATGATATGATAGGGTGCAACCCCCTCTCTTCAGCTCTTCATCGATTCGATCCCCATCGAGGAGAATATGAATGACCTCAACAAGGAGGAACTGGCAGCCACCAATGAGAAGAGGAAGGAGGTGAGCTGATGGGGGAGATGCAACTGTATGTAAGGGAGGATGGAGATACAGAAGAACTGCAAGTCAAAATGTTCACTCATTTTAATACTGTCTCCTTTTCAGTTGTGCAGTCAGCTCTTCGAGGCTACAGAGGATGGCGAACATTTGGTACTAATCTTCTCTTTTTTTGTGGTAGAATTAGATTCAGAATTGTGGGTTTTGTCATCTCATGGATCAATAATCTACAGTAATCGCCCATTCTCACACTTGATCCGCAGCCCCTCCGTTAGACAACCCAACCCGTTATCCATTCAACCACCGATTCTCATGTTCGAGAGGCGCTCGAACTAGAACATACCTCAACCGAAAAATGCGCGCGGAAGAAATTATCGAATATATCATTTTCCAGAAACATATAGCAGGTTTTGAAAACGGTATTTAGACTCTCTTGGGGGTTCCTATCTATGTTGGGAAATAGAAGGGAATCGGGATATGCGAGTTCCGGTCATTCCCGTGTCAGGTGTACCATTTGCGCGAGAAGCTCGATCAGATCGCCCAGGTGCAGATCAACTCGCGACCCAACAAATGATCTACCGTAACCATCTTATGTTTCGTAATCCACGGTAACGACCGTTATTTCTTGTCTCTTGTCATATTTATGTATTGTACATTCTCAAATTGGAAACGGGCATAAAGCTAATGAAATGGTTTTTTATCGGCATGTCCACAATGTAAAGCCAATTGATGAGGATCGAACGGTGATGGATACTGTAGCTATGGACTCTCCGACGAGGGCTTCGTGTCGTCCTGAAATTAATATCAATGATTTTCCGATCTAGTTCAGCACATGGGATTTATGCAGAATATAATAGAATATGGATGCTTTAGGTACACGGGTACCGTAACGAGTGCGGTCTTAACCTCTATCGATGATCAGGATGAGGTATAATTACTGTACGAGCACGCTACCTGTTTCAACCACAGTAGTTCGTCCTTCATCTGTCCCATCTCCCATCCTCCCATATCCTCGGGTAGATTCATGTATGTCCGTGCCTCCTCCACAGTCATGTCCTGGACGATATCGATTGATTGGATAAGAAGGGTTACTGTATCGCTGCCAATCAATCATCGATTTCCCTAGCAGCCGGGGTTTACCGCCGTATTCCACAGCTACAGTATCTACCTTGATTTTCTCGGCCATGTAGCTCGAGCCGGCATCGGCGATCGTTGGAATGTCGAGGTACCTGACAAGATACGGTATCGAGTGATCGATACAGTAATCCATAAAAATCCTCACATTGCCGAATTAAGCATGCCGAAGAGAGAATTCGTCGTGGGAAGCGCTTCGAAGAAGCGTCGTTCGAGCGGAGCAATTTGGGTCTGAAAATCGATATCCGGAAGTAACTTTACCTGTCAATATCGGCTACCGTACCCGACCGCGGTATTTGTTGTCGCTGTTGTGTCTCGTCTCAACCTCTGGCTCAGGCGGTTGGGGCGGGAATCTGAGAATGGAATCGGTTAGAAGAACAAGTTACACAAGCCCCCTCAATGGAACGATCATTGAGATAAAATCGAACCTTTTCCCATATTAACCTTTATTGTTAAAAACCTTTCTAGTACCCTATAGTATGGATACCAATCAAATGCAGTTAATTCTAATGTGTTTTGCAGAAGGAACAAGACCTCAGAACACCCAATGGTCCCCCTCCCCCCACTCAAAATGTATGGACCATTGAGATAAAAATCGAACCTTTTCCCTGATTAATCTTTATTGTTAAAACCATTCTATACCCTATAGTATCGATACCAATCAAATGCAGTTAATTTTACTGTGTTTTGCAGAAGGAACAAGACCTCAGAACACCCAATGGCCCCCCCTCCCCCACTCAAAATGTATGGACCATTGAGATCAAAATCGAACCTTTTCCCAGATTAAACATTATTGTTAAAACCATTCTATACCCTATAGTATCGATACCGATCAAATGCAGTTAGTTCTAATGTGTTTTGCAGAAGGAACAAGACCTCCGAGCCCCAATCTTGCCCCTCCCACCTCCCCCACAATGGAAGGTTATAAAAATCGCCAAGAATTGAGAGGCTTGACGGGGACTAGTGGTTGGGGCGCGCGCCTTTCTCTACCTCTTGCAAAACATCACCTGCGGGCGGGAGTCGAACCTGCCTGCGTCGGCATGCCAGTCAGACACCATGCCCATTAGACACCATGCCCATTAGACACCATGCCCATTAGGCCAGGGCGGCCAATGGAGAGAATGTGGCTAGTGAATAGGGGAATGGGTCTTAGTTAGGAGCGTAAGCCTCTTGCAAAACATCGCCTGCGGGCGGGAGTCGAACCTGCCTGCGTCGGCATGCCAGTCAATCACCATGCCCATTAGACTAATGGGCATGGTGTCTGACTGGCATGCCGACGCAGGCAGGTTCGACTCCCGCCCGCATGTGATGTTTTGCAAGAGGTTTAGAGGAAGTAACAACTTGTTTACTTCCGCTGCGCTCTCTCGATTCGAGTGCTCTCTCACTTTTCTCTAACTTTTCTGCCACCTTTTCTCCGAGCTTTTCGCGCAGCTTTTCGGACGAGGTTTTTGAATATAATGGGCATGGTGTTTGACTGGCATGCCGACGCAGGCAGGTTCGACTCCCGCCCGCAGGTGATGTTTTGCAAGAGGTAGACCTGCGGGCGGGAGTCGAACCTGCCTGCGTCGGCATGCCAGTCAGACACCATGCCCATTTGTCGATTTGTCGGTAATTGTTTCTTTTATTTGGAAGCAACAACACTAGTGGTTGGGGCGCGCGCCATTCTCTACCTCTTGCAAAACATCACCGGGAGTCGAACCTGGGCGGCCTACCGCAGGGAACGCTTGACGGAGACTAGTGGTTGACTAGTGGTTGGGGCGCGCGCCTTTCTCTACCTCACTAGAAAGATGGTGTCTGACTGGCATGCCGACGCAGGCAGGTTCGACTCCCGCCCGCAGGTGATGTTTTGCAAGAGGTAGTGCGGAGACTAGATCAGCATAAAACTGTAGAAATAATGCATAAATAGCGTAAACGAGAAGAATAAAAAGAGAATTATGAAAACAAGCAGAGATAAAAATCAAACATTGTCCGAATTATGGGTACCGAAAAATAAAGAATTTTAGCCCCCATTAATAAAATAATTGCGCTTACCGATGTAGCCAGTTGAGGATGAGCTGGAGATCGGAGTTAGTGACATTGGGCAGGGGAATGACGAAAGAACCGACTCCCGATTCCCCAACAGCTTCCATCAGATTTCGAATCGTGCCACACTGCTCAGCGATCTTGAAACACTTCTGATCGATGTAGCATGTCTATTTACTGTATTCATTCGCTAAATAATACCTCACGTATATTATCGATTCTACCTGCCTATCATACTTTTATCGCATACCTTCATAGGAATTGTGACCTCGACGTCATCCTTAGTTTTGACTCGAACCTGCTCTAGCGTGCCGCTCATCTGCACAATTTATTCGCTTACATTGGCCATTCTTTAGATACTTGTTTGCCGTTTCTACAGTGTCCGTGTACAAACCAATGAAACGAATATTCATGAAAGGATTTATCCTTAGCGGGCTGTTAGCGCATCAACAATCATCATTAGTATTAGCACTATAAAATACACGACATTTCTGTCATCCTTAGCGTAGATTACCATAGGGTACAATTGAATTGATCGGGTTAGCCTTTAGGCGATGCTACTCGTTTCAGTGTTCTCATAAATAATACAATCGATAATGTACTTGGGTACTTGGGTATTTCACAGCCTTTTGTAGGTCAAATAAACCGGTGGTAGAGTGAGTGATGGAAACTGGTGTAAAGTGAAAGGGTGCTGCTATCAATATAGCTACTCGTGAAATCAATGAGATGAAAAGGGTCAGTTTCTGAGTGAGAAAAAATATAAAGAAGCGGTGAAGGGTGAATACTACAAGGGGTAGTTCAAATAGGTTAGCCTGGCTACAGTACAATTGGTTTAAAACATTTGCGCTTAGCGATCATTAAAATACAATATACAAATAAACAGAAGGCTTCTAGAAGAGCTAGAATAGGAACAGAATGGGCGGGGTTACAGAATGTCAATCAGGAACGGGGGAGCGGGAGGGGTACGGTAGATTGTCGTGTACCGATCGATCACTCGACTTTCGCCTCTCGTAGCAACTTCATCGTCCACTCCTTGATGTCCGCGAGCGATTCCTTCAATCGATAAACGATTTGGATACCGTAATCGACAGCATAATCAGTCTATTCAGATAGCTACCGTACCCTCGCAATCTCCAATTCGTTGTGGAAGTTGAGCATCGCATGGAATCCGTTCTCGTAGTGGGTCCATTGGGTCGGCACCTGAACATAAAATATGTTATCCATCGTCATCTTACATACCAAGTAACAACCCAATGACTGTCATGAAGTCAGTTCTATTCAAAGAAAAAAAATGTCCACAAATGCATCATACAGTAAACCCTACAGTACCCCTACCGTACCCCAGCCTCCTTCAGTCGATGGGCATAGATGGAACCCTCGTCTCTGAGCACGTCGAATTCGCACGTGGCGATCAGTGCAGCGGGCAGATCCGACAGATCGGGTTGCATCAGAGGAGCGAAGTCGGGATTCGTCAGGAACGGCGCTACGTAATCCTGCAACGACATCATGACTACCGTACCCCCTTCTCCCCCTCCCTACCATACCATCAGCTCCTTGCTGGGTTGCACTGGCTGGGGCAGATCCGTGCCGTTTGCGTCATCGCGGAAAGAAGCCGGAAGCACGTCGTAGTCCATGTACTGAAAGGGGATACCGTACCACAACATCGCCTACCGTATCACCCTAACGTACCTGATCCCTGCTCCTCCTGGCCTCGTCGCTCACGTGTCCATTGGTGGTGGCAGCCTCGGCGAATTCGGGATGGGCGTTCACATCCACTCCCGCGTACCAGAGATAGTAGTAGGCAACGGAGAGGGGGTCTACAAAAAACCATCCACAACAACAAATGAATATCGACTCCATTTAAATGCATTTTTCAATCACGTTGCGCCTAGCGCGTAGATAAATTAATATTAACAACGCTATCGTATTCTATTGAGATCAGGAGTAAATAGAGCAATCCAGCACCCAGATATTCACGCCCTTTCTTCGTTTAAAAGCAAAACAGTAACAGAAAAAATATGTTTTGTGAATGAATCCCGACACAGATCGCCATCTTGAAAGATCTTGATTCGAGATTACGAGGGTGGTGGGAGGGGCAAATGGTAATGTTCACTCAACACCTCCCTCTTGCCTCCAAGAGCAATGTTCACTCCACTCACCGACAACAGCCAATCCGTCCATCTCCCGTCTAAAGTAGCGGTACGAGTACGTCTGCAGGTCAGACATCTGCAGCAGCGGGTACAGCAGCACCTGCAGCACATAAATGATTAGATACCGTACCTCCACCAACTACCGTATTCCCTACCGGACGTCGAACAAGCTACCGTACCTGTCCGAGGATCTTTGGCTCGGATGCGCGCGCGCGTCTGCGCTGAGTGATCGCCGCGACCAGGTTGCCGCCAGCAGAGTCTCCCATCACGACAATCTGAAGGGGTACGGAATTCAATCGATCGATTGATCCATTTCTCTACCGAATACCTTTCTCGGGTCGACTCCGTACATCGAGGGACCATTGTCGATCACGTACTCGAGCACCTTCTCACAGTCCTCCAGACCACCGGGGAAGATCTGCAACCAATCGATAAATCACCAGCTACCGTAACCCGCCCTCACCGTTTCGGGAGCCAGTCTGTAGTCGATCGAGACGAAGAGTCGCGTGCTCATCATTTTAGCCATCGTACGCGTCATCGACTCGTACCTTAACCGTGGGCATCCATTATTGTCTGAGTCAATCCCTTGGAATCGTGCCAAGCCACGCCCCTTTCCTCGCTCCCAACTCACATCTCCGTGTTTCCCAGCACGAATCCGCCGCCGTGGATGAAGATGATGGCGCCGTCCGACTCGGTCGAGTTGTTGCGAGGATGGTACACACGCACCTGCACATCAATAACTGCTTGCAAAGGCTACCGTACCTCCTTGAAGCTTAAATCATGGAATAGCACACAGCTAGGCGAATCAATTAATGAATCTCTTCGAAAATTGTAGCGCTTCTCTAACCGATTATCTTCGAGATATTAATTGCATCAGTGTTCCTTGACGTACCTTGACTCCGTCCCATTGAGTCGTCTCCATGAGTAGATTAGAGTCCCAGTCGAAGAGGGGGCCGATCAGTCGACTCAACGTCGTCAGTGTTCCGCGCGTCCACCACATCATGCAGTACGCATTCGGGCACAGACGAGACTGCAATCAACCCGGGTTACGGTAGGAAAAGAGCGGTGGGTCAGAAGCTGGGTCACACACCCCACTTACCGGGTAGTAGTAGCTCAATCGGAGCACGGGCTCGATGATGTGCATCGCCACCTTGTCGATCGTCGACTTGGTCATCTGAAACATCGACCGGGGGTTGGTGTGTGCGGTGCATGGTGTACAATCCCAATCGTCGTCGTGGTGTGACTACCGTACCTTCTCGGGGAGGGGTCGGTAGAGGGCGGCAGCCATCAACAGCACCAGCACGCCCACGCGCACCATCGTCCCGCCTGCCATGAGATGAGCGCCCTTCTGCTTCTTGTCGCCCGCCATCTGCAAAGGATACGGTAGCACAACACGGCAATCGACAACTGAAATCCCCTTCCTTTCTCCCTTCAAACCAACCTTGTCTCGCAGCTCCTTCAGCTGTGCTCGCTGCTGCGTCTTGTGTGTGGTGGTGCGAGCAGTGGCAAACGTCGCCTTCTTGTTAGTGTTTTGAGTGAGTGAGTGGTGTAGCTGTGGCTACCGAAGTCTCGCTAGGCGAGAAAAGAGCTCCTCTCTGCAATGAACCAATCGATAATTGAGAAGAGACAGGATACGGTAGCCAACGATTGCAATTGTGACAACGAGATGAGCCACGACCATAATTTATGACCACAAACCAATCAGACAAACGCAAATAACACTGGTACGACCATGCAAGGAATGACGAATAAATATCATGGAGACGGGATTGACTAGAAAGAGGTAACCACGATGCGGTATCACAGAAGAGAGAACGGGGAATGATGCACTGAACTATGTTCGGCGAGGCCAAAAATACTACTGCAATCACAGGATACTGTATGTCTACCAATCGATAACACACCTTACACAGGGGAGGGCACCCTTGCTTCCTCCTACGTTTTCGCTATCATCAGAGGGAGTGCAGCATAGGAAGGAGGGGGGAGGTGATCAACCCGTTTGGCATTCTTACGAGGTGGACAAGCAGTGAGAATGCGCGCGATAGAAAGATGACGCAAACGGGTGAGAGAAATTCCCGGAAAGATGGTAGATTAACGCTAAGATCTTCGCGGTTTCGCCCCTACATAGAACTCTCAAAAGGATTGGGAAGAATTGAGACTGCAGATAATGGAGAACGCCAAATCGCGTGAAAATGGAGAGAAACCGAAGAATCGCAACGCAACCAATATTCCAACTTTCTCTCTCATCATCTCTCACATTCCTACACTACGAACACAGATCACGTTCGCTAATCAGAAGAGGGCATCTTCCCATTCCGAACTACGGTACAATCAGGCGCGCGCGTCTTTATCAGCCATTCTCCCGTCGAGACAGAGGGGGAGAACAACACTACTAGTAACTACTCCCGCCTTACAAAGTAACTGCAGTGTTTGCCACTCCGTGCACTTATCAATGATGATAACAACCGCCTATGGAATGAGGAGGCGGAGGGGAGGGGGAGGGAAAGGAAGAACGGAGCAAAGGGAGAAAAGTTCCTATTGATAATAGCGAGTAAACACAGAGGGAATCCGATGCATTCAGAAGGAAGACAGAAGAACAGAAGAAAGGAGGAACGAGCCAAGAGGGAATAGAAGGGAAAGGAAGGGAAGAGACACCGATAATTCGAGAAAGTTCTAGGAAGGACGCTCTGAGCCAGAAGGGAAGCGCTATGCGAGAGACGAAGGAGGGAAATGAGGAGAGGAGAGAGAGGGGAGGGAAGGGGGTAGATCAATCCCTCTCTCTCACTCACTCCCCTCACCATCGATCCAATTGACCCCAGACACCATTCAAACTACAACCTAGTCTGCGTGCAGAGGAACGGGTAGATCATTCAAGCCAGAGGTCTCTCCTACTACCCGGAGCTGGTTCTACCTTTCATCCCCTCGATTACCATAGTCTCCGGGGGACACCGATCACCATGCATAGCTAGACGAGCAAAAGGGCACAAGCTTGTTAGTGGGCGGGGCCTGACCAGTTGCTTGTCCTTCCTTCTCCAGTGTTAATTGACACCTTCCAATCAGCTGCTGCTCTCTCTCTCTCCCTCTCTAGTCTGCACTATCGGCCACTCTATCAGGAAAGGGGAGGGTCAGAAAGGTTGAGAAGGGGAGAGGGGAGAAGGGGGGGGGGGATCGATCTATCCCTCAGCGAACGGGAAGGGGAGGGGAGACAATGAAAGTTTCGCGCGTTCCATCAACTCATCGAGTTTGAGCGTTCAGAGTTAAACTCATAATCACCACGGAATGACGTCACGACACCCATTCCGATGAGAGTGGAGGGGCAGCATGCGGTTTGAGAAGAGGAGGGAGCAAGCAAGGGTGCCCTAATAGATTATTGATTGAATCATCCAATAAATATATCTATCCAAATCTAGCCTATATTTACACTACCGGGGCGGATCAAGGAAGTAAGGGAACATCCAAACAAGCAGAAGTGAGAGGGGAGGGGTGGTTAATCATGCATCGAGCAGAGATAGATGCAGTGGGAGACCGGAACCGGCGCCAGAGCCGGGAAGTCGTCAGCCGGCTTTCAGTCCGACTTGACGGACGAGTAAATGTACTGGACGAAGGTGGCCGCTGCCACGTGTGAGATCGTGCCACCTGAACGATCAGTTTGGAATATACACTGAGATCTTGAAGCTACAGAATTCAGCATCAAGGAAACTGAAGATCATTCCAAAGATCAAAGATCATTGTCTCACAAGCAAGGGCGGTTGCATAGCAGAGCAGTCCGAGATGGGTGGCGAACTCGGTGAGTTGGAGGGTACCTCGCATCGAGGTAGAATGGAGAAGGAAGGCCACTCCATACACGAACATGTAGACGGAGATCGAACTGACAAGAGCAACAGGTTACTGTAGGAGATTACGGTAGCTACAGTAGTCTTTGGGTCTACAGCAGTTTTCCCCTCTTTTCAGTCGTTATCAGATTAGCAGCAAATTTGCTGGTTGTTGTGTAACTGTCGCGACCCAATGATACACTGCACTAGAGTTGTCAAAAAGAAAACATTCTTGTGTTCATATTAGGGTCAATAATACAGATCGAGAACTATAAACTAATGGCAAGTGCACATGCGAACCACCTCGAAGAGACTACAGTAATCCCCGGGGGTCCACCGTATCCGTGGTGTGCCTACCGTACCCGCCAATGAGGGTGCTGCGCCACCACCAGTGGTAGTTCTCGGCCGCCAGCTGCATGTACGTGAGACCGATCGAGCAGCACGCGGTCACCTGCAGCCAGAGGAGAATTGTTATGTGCCTACCGTATACCCTGTGAAGACGTGACTACCATAATTCTCGTTGTTCACCACGTTCACACTCGGAATACGCTATGTATAGTAGACGAGCATTTAGAACTTCGACTAACATTGTTTATGAGGACTAATGGTCCAAAACAGTGACAGTTTAGCATAATTTTGAGCAACATCCCCGTCATAGTCCGATTGAGTAGTGGCAAACGTCGCCTCTCTACCGTACTCCCCCTCTCACCACGACGAGGATACAGCATACGATGGCTATCACTCCGTAGAGAGTGTACGTCTCTCTGCCCCACATCGTAGAGTAGATGTACGACAACTCTACTGCGATCGCACTGAAACACATAACAATTTGCCCATAACATTTCGTATCTCATTTCTAACCAAAAAAACTGGTTCGTGATGACGATTGCACTGTATCGGATACAGTACGCTCCACCTCCATCCTCACCTGAACGGCAATAGTCCTCCGAGCATGGCCTGCATGGGCGTGCGCCGAGTGCAGCTCTCACGCGGCAGCTCACGCGCGATCGTACGCGTCCGGAAGGGTGCGGATGAGCCTGGACGCGGATGAAGCACGTAGAGGTCAGTATTGCTAATCGGGAATCTCTCATCGAAACATCAGCGGAATACGGATAGCAAAGGAAATAGGGATTTATTGACTTCAGCTGATACTGTATCAGTCCACCGTACACCTACCGTTCTCCTCACCTCTGGCCGCCCTCACCGACCGTCCGAGCAGACCGCCAATCACCGTGAGCGGGTACCCGACGAGCGCCCAGATCGCCACCAGTGCCACTACCGTAGTCCAGGGCAGCGCCTCAATAGGGGGTACGGTGGGCAGGGATTACGGTATTCCCCTCCCGGGTACCTGGGTGGATCCGTACATCCATGCCACCGTATTGGAGAAGGCCCAGGCGGCTGCCAGAGGAGCGACGAACACGAGGGAAGTCACGTTGATGTTGGCGATCCAACTGGAAAAGCAGGGTTCCGGGATTTAGAAAGTATTTTACTCTCTAATTGCACCACTATTCATAAAGGACTGTCATTTCCCATTTTCCAATCAACAATCATTCATCGAGTGAAGTGTACCACTGCTTCTAGCCTCACTTCCGAGCGTTTCCCTCTGGTATTTTAACAAATATACTTCACATCACCATCTAAATGCCCTCAATGATCAACTTTCAATCTTCCTCTCACCGCTTTCCATCCAGTTCCTGGTACTTGTGCGACGAGACGTACCCGGCAACACCTGCAAGAATATCGTCAGTTCGCGATACCGTATCCCTCTCTACCGTACCACTGGTGAGGGCATAGATGACGACGCAGAGCGAGTGGAGGAGACCGTGGTTGTGCACTGCCACCACCTGAACAGATTGCTTATTCAAAATAACAATATATTCTTTAACGATACAAAAATGCATGGAATATAGCCCTTCTCCGTTCCGATCAATACCACCTACCGTACCTCGGTCGTGCCGATGATCAGCAGTGCTGCAGCCAGCGTCAGCAGCTGCGAGCCCGAGCCTGCAGCCACATTTCGTCATCTGTACTACCCCTTCCTCCTACCGTATACTCACCCAAGACTGCCGACAGTGCCATGGGGTAGGCGGGTGGTCTGAATACGTCTCCGGCCACGGTCTTCCATCCATTGTCCAGTGCCATATCGTCGTAGTCGTCTCGTTCCTCTTCTCAATTAGATGCACATGTTCGTACGTGTGATAAGGAACCTCTTCAGCAGAAAGGTCGTTTGTAGGAAATTATTGCTCAATCAGCAGTTCTCACCTCCACCCATTTTGTTGTAGCGAGAGAGGTCTCGTTTGACGGCTGAGGCCTGCAATGAAGCTATCAGATCGATAATTCGCTTTCCTTTCAACCCTCATGGGGTAATCTTGATTCATCATTGATTTTCCAATAGAGTTCGTCGAGGCGAATTAACGTGTGAACGTGACTGCCGTGATCTCTCCCTCCCTTCCCTTTACTGACCACGATGATGCCCACTGTCACCACCAGCACCGTCACCAGCAGCAGCGAGTTGGCGATACTCAGCCAGTGAACCGCGCCTGATCGATTAAAATTAGAAATTTCGAAACCTTATACACCTAACAGATAATAAGAACGATGCATTAATCGTCATTCTATTTTGTAAAATATAAATTAAATTAACTAAATACCCGCTTGTGAAGCGGCAAAGAACGTCGACGAGGATGAGGAGCGGGAAGAGGAGAGAGAGCGAGAGCCGACCGGAGTGCTGAGAAGGCTTATTCATCCCAAAGTACAGACTATTTTCAGTTTCACTGCTCTGATATCGGATTGATCTGAACAGTACTAAGCAAGATCTGAATCACTTCTCGATAGCCTGGTTACCGTATACCTGGTGCGTCTCCACACGACCGAGTACCCGATGTCGACTGCGGCCTCCGTGTTGTGCAGCAGCTCCAGCATCGACGACCGATTCATGCGCAGGTGCACCGAGATCACCTGAGGATGCAAGTACATGGAGCCTTGCAAAAATACTAATTCTCAGCGGGACCCATCATACTTGTCGCTCATTTGTTCTACTAACACTCTTCCCAAGCATGCTACTAAAAAAGGTGTAGGCCTAGCTCCACTCATTCTTTGCAAAACTATAATGGATGATCGATAGCATATCATCCTGACCTTATTCTCGTTACTCAGTCTACTCCTTCTCTTTCTCTTCCTTTTCCTCAATGGCTCAATATCTCTAATTCCCCGCCCCCCCCCCCACTCACATGTCCCTCATTGTGCTCAACTTCGAACTCATAGTGAGTATAGAGGAATACTCGATGCTCGTGAGGGAAGACTGCCGCCTCTTGCACCGATCCCAGGAAGTGGTGCACCTTCAGATCGTCTGCAATGTGGAAGGGTACTGTATGCGAACGGTACTGATTGTGATACAGTAACCATTGCCTACCGTACCTATGATCAACTCGGCATAGTAGCTCTTCTCGATGGCCTCGGCCAGGGCGGTCGCGTCGGCTCCCGTCAGTCGCTGCTTGCCGCACAGAGAACGGAAGGTCGTCGGCTGAATAGGGAAAGAAATGGAAGCCGCAGGCTACAGACGAGACTCTATCCGGGCTCCATTCGAATGACTCTTTTGGAAAAGTCATGAAAATCATAACTGGGATGCAGCAACCCATCCCATAGATACGGTAGGTCACACATCTGACCTGATTGAACTTGATCTCGAAGGCGGAATCGGCCATTCGATCACCATCGAGCACTTGGCCGAGCGAAAGAGAGTGGTGGATGATCTGAACAAGCGGAAGATTGAAATGTGTATCTTTCAGACTCAATCACAGAGAACGAAGCTATCTTATGCTACAAAAGGTGAACTAATCTTGGGATCGAAATGTCTCGACAACATTTGTTGCAACTAAGGATTCCTTCAGTCCAGCGTACCTTCTCTGGTCTGCACAGCGGGAGTGAGTAGTAGTGGTACGTCTCGTGCGGGTTGTCGTACGGACCCACTTTGTTCACGTACACTGGCAACTGCACATGTTATCAGGGTTACTCTACTCTGTAGATCAGCCTGCGACCCAATTGAGCGCTTGGCCATAGTCAAGTGAGATAGGTTGTGAACGCGAGAAGGACCCTTTTCCATCCCACACTGTATCGTTTTACTTTTCCCATGGACGAGCTCAATTGGTACAACGGCAGGCAGTCGCCTAAACGTAAAACACTTCATACTACAGATTCAGGGTTCGAACAGACACTATGGTTATGTTTGCGACAATATACCACGTGGAATAGATAGCTCCTTTAGCCCCACCTTATCGTTTTTTTCGTACTCCCCATAGGCTGTGGCCGTACAGCAGACACTTGCTGCAGCTGCGGTTAGCAGCAACATCCCGACCGACACCATCGATGCCTACTAAAACATCGAATCATTTGATAGAGGGAGCGAGCAGTCGTCAAACGTTAGTATGAAACAATCACGGTAAGTTTGAGGGATCGAACCCTCCATGCAATTCCGCTGACAATAGACCCCGTGTTCAACGAGTTTATGCAGGGCATAACAATGATCGCTTTCAGATGTTATCTAGCGAATCGATCAATCAATGATCTACCTCAATCGACACGATAATCTCAGTCTGACGGACATTATACAACAAAAACAACAAATATCCTCTTAACAGACAAGATAAGCGAATCGATAAAAAGATGAGATACGGTAACCTGATCGTGGTAAGATCTACCAATGGTGGCAAAGGACTGATCTACTGAGTAGTGAAACACGGAAGGAAAAGAAAAAAGTCACCGAAGCAGAAAAGTATAAATGTAGCAGTACTATTACATATTATTCTCCTCTTACATTATTGGCGACCTTATAGATGACAAAAAAAGAAAGATAGATAGAGATGAAATTAGCAATTAATTATGGGGAGACGGGTAAATGTATAGACCCGTTTGTTTGGTTGGGAGTGAGATGGGTTGAAGTAGCGAGGGGACGTGAGTAGGGAGGGAGGGGCGGGGCTTGGCTCCTCGCCAAGACCCCTCTACCGTACCCTCTACGCTTATCGTCTATTGAAGTCAACGGCGGCGTGACGATAGCTGCTCTGATCCCTGCAAACAACCATCGTGTTCAGCAAAACCACCCGTAGTACCATTTGCGCTCACAGTAAAGTGAGGGAGTATGGGAAGGGATCAGTGTCCTGCTCGCTTTCCCAGACTCTCTCGATTTACTAGAACATTTACTATGAAATCAATTGATACCACCGTAGTTGATATGATTGTGGATCGGGATCGAAGATCCTGTTATTAGAATGGTAGTGTTTCAATCAGGCGAGTATGAACATACTTGAGGCAGTCGTCGTGTCTCTTGTACTCGAGTACTGCATTATCGGGGAGATTGAGGCATCGCTTGAGAGTGTCCCTCAGACGATTCGTCACTCCCTCGTTGCATGCTGTCCTATAGAGAAAAAAATGAATCAATGAGAGGCATGGTTTATTAGATAAATAAATGATTGACAACGTAATGGCAAGATGATCAGTGAAGCACGCATCGTATACTATATAATACTCAATTGAAATTTAGTAAATGAAAAGCACAAACTTGTTCCACAGCGAGATGATGTCCTCCTGGTTGCGAATGGAGCAGACTGCGCCACAGATCTCATCACCCACCTGTAATAACATAGAATGAATAGGAAACCAGGATAGTGGAAAGACCGGACGTTCAGAAGGTAATGGTATGTTTTGTAACGTCCATTTATGAACTCTCGAACGTTTAGGAATCCTCCCAAAAAAGCGGGAAGACGGTTAAAACCCCTCGTTTGAATACCGGAGGATAGCAATTCAATATATGAGTACTCAAAAACGTCACCTGTATTCAAAAATAGGTTCTAAACCGTCTTTCCGTACTTGTGTGATCGTTCCTAAACGTCTATCTCCGAGGGTTCCTAAATGGACGTTCCAAAACGTACCATCACATTCGGAACGTATCGCCATCACCTTCGGAACTGAAAATGTATTTTTAAAATCACCATGAACTGCTCGCCAATGATCGTCACAATCAAATTCTCCCAGATTCGAGATGCGAGACCCTATAACTGGGAACATTGAAGCATTATAAAGGGATAAGACAATCGATTAACACAAGCTCCTCACCTTCTTCAGCCTGAGAATGTACTTTCCTCCCTTGCAATTGCTGGGATCTTCCCACACGGGTCGAATGCCTTCTTTGAAGAAATGTATGTCCAGCTTCTCTCTGATGCTGTCAGCACGGGAGATAAAACTAGAATGGACATTTACACAGCCATTTTGGGCCGATCTGGTCTTCGAAACAAGCGCCGACGATCTTTATATCCAGTTTCTTTCAATCCATATATCCTGTTTTCAGGAAATTAAGACGAATTAGACAGCGATGGGATTCTAATGGAACAGGTGGCAAAGTAAATACAAGTCTATGATAAACGGACCTGTAAACATTCCAGAACTGCTGCACACTGCTCACAGCAGCAACTGGTTGGACGTACTGTGAGTACTCCTGAAAGGTATACTTGTGAGCACCTAATACATGATTGAAAGGTGGAAAGCACAAGGACAACAGTGAGAAGAAATAAAAGTGAAAAAGCGTACCTCGGGATCGAACTTTCCAGCGGGTCGCACAAAATAGCTGAAGATGTACGTGAATTCCAAAGGGTTCTCGGATGGAGTTGGCTCAGTTTTCGGCTGAAATACCAGATTCAATACAGGTTACTTTCAAAAATATAGCGAGCGACTGAGATCAGAACTGTCCTTACCACATAGATAGGGACGATGGGTTGGGCAACAGCGTGGTCAGATTCGGCCATTCTAGTAGTAAGCGTGCTTCTGGAAAACGATAAAGTGAGCAAAATGTACCTCAGACCGATCAATAATGTCAAAAAATTAAATATAATGGTGGATGGTGAGGTACGTGCAACGAGTGGGCTGAATTCTTACGGTAGCTCACCGCACTCACTACACTACGGCAACGTAGCATTTTCAGAATTTTGTGTTTGTTCAGCAGTTGTGTGTTCGGTCATTGCCGTTGACGCGTTGTCCGATCCACATTCAACTCCATTTATATCCCTATCGATTCGTATACTTCTCACCCTTCTCGAACAAGTACTCATTTCAGATGGTGGTCAAATTGGGTAAGCCGACCAAGAAGGAAAAGTTCCTACTTCTCCTCGCACTTGCGGGTGCCTGCTGCCTCGCCTTCATCATTCGCCTCTTTTCGGTGCTCCGATTCGAGACGATGATTCACGAATACGACCCCTACTTCAACTACAGGTACCACCATTTCCAAGGATGTTAATGGCAGTTAGACCACTTGTATTGGCTCGACTATGAAGTAAAGACGTGAATGTTTGTCTATAATAACTCGCTTTATCCAGATCTACTGAAATGATGGTCGAGAACGGCGTCTTCTCCTTCCACAATTGGTTCGATGAGAAGTCGTGGTATCCACTGGGTCGTGGAGTCGGCAGCAGTGTCTACCCAGGTTGGATAGTACGGTAGATCACACTCGATTACGGTGGTGCTCAGGTCTGATGTGGACTGCCGGTAGCATCTACCACTTCCTTCGCGCCTTCCAGTTCAAAGTTGACGTCAGACAGGTGATTGGTTTATCAGGTTTTCTCTGTTCTGTTCAACATGGAAAACATCTGTCAGAACAGGGCAATGGATTCCTATCATGTTCGTAGCCGTTTATAGGTCATCCTTGAGTATAATCGATATTCCAGGTGTGTGTCTTTATCGGTCCTATCTTCTCTGCCTTCTCAGTTCTCGCAACGTATGCCCTCACCTGGGAAGTGTCGGTGAGGCGCCCTTTCTGTCCTTTCACTCTCAAATTATCTTAGGCAATTCACTTTCAAATTGCGTGACTCTCTTTACTAGGCGGGAACTTTAGCGTGGAGTTCCATGCATATTTTCCATAACGTGTCCACAGCAGGGGGGAATTTATTGGCGAGATAGAGGCCATTCTCTCGTCGCCCGATGGAAGAGCAATAGTAGGGAGGGGGTGGGGGGGAGGGAGAGGGAGAGGTGCAGGGAAACAGATCGATTCCGCTTTCTCGATGTTGAATAAAAAGGAAGGGCACTAGGATGTGGCAAGGGGTTGGTAATAACTGAAAAAAATGAGGTTAGCCAGAAGCAGAAACATTTGAGTTTTCTCTGAGCATTGACGAAAAGAGTATCACTTCTCAATCAATCCTCTACCGTACTTCTCCTTCCAGAAAGGCAACAACGGGGCGGCCCTCTTCGCCTCGGTCTTCATCGCTCTCGTGCCCGGATACATCTCGAGATCAGTGGCTGGATCATACGATAATGAGGTAGGCGGTTGCTCCTCGCCACTGATCGCAAACTGGTTTTTCTTCAGTCGATCGCCATCTTCTGCATGATTTTGACGTTCGCCCTGTGGCTTCGGGCGATCAGAACTGGCAGCATGGCTGCAGCGACAACTGCTGCACTTGGTGAGAGATTACGGTAGAATAATCGATAACAGGGATGCCCTCACATGCATACGGTGGGTTACTGTACCTCTTCTATTTCAGCGTATCTGTACATGGTGGCGGCCTGGGGAGGCTACATCTTCATCACCAACCTCATTCCACTGCACGTCCTCGGTCTCATTCTCACGGGCAGATTCACCCATCGAGCCTACGTCGCCTACTCGACGGTGAGCAGTTGGACTTTGGTATTGCTTTCCTAGTAGGTACCGAGTAAAATCTACTTCTGACCGAAATCCTAGTAGGTACCGAGTAACAAACTGAGCGATCTCGCTCCTCAGAGCCCCTAGTAGGTACCGAGTACAGCTCCCTGTACCGAGTGTCGTCCCGAGTCGCCTTGAAAATGGCGTGATTTCTATCCCGTCGTGTATAGAGAGCACAGCCTCTATAGATGTCCATATTTTCCTCCCTTATCAAGTTTCTGAATCTCATTGTTTGCGAGCACGTCCCGTGAGGTGACAGCACGCATTTTGAATGTTCATCCTGGAGGGGCTTTGCTCCGTTATCGCTTCGATGGAAAACCTCTTGTATGGATATGGTGCCAACACGAGAGGTCAAGGTACTGTTTGTATCTACAATTCAAAAGAACCGAAATGCGCTCCTCTTGTACGAGACGCCTCTCCCCCGCCTGTCACCTAGTAGGTACCGAGTACCACTCTACTCCCTAGTAGGTACCGAATACAATTCCTAGTTGCCACCTAGCTCGTCACCTACTAGGAATTTTACTCGGTACCTACTAGGAAAGCAATACCAGAGGAGTTGACTTGGCTTATCCCCTTTCTATCTCCAGTACTACGTGATCGGGACGCTTCTCTCGATGCAAATCTCATTCGTGAACTTCAAGCCGACTGAATCCGCTGATCACATGCCGGTTAGCATTTTACTGCTTTATAATAATAAGCTTTACAAAATTTTCTAATCTCAATTTCCAGGCACTCGGAATCTTCGGTCTCATTCAACTCATCACTTTCTACAATTATCTGAAGCCCATGGTGAATTCAACTTTTTCAATGCAATTGAGAGTCATTTCTCAATATCTACAAAGTCCATAAAGTTTTTAAAAACAAATATGATGGATAGCTGTGCAGGTGACAAGCGAGGGACTGCGTCAAATCATCGTTGGTGGTGTCCTCGGATCGATCGGACTCGTGTTGGGAGGAGCCATTGTGACTGGAAGTGAGTCTATACGACAAAACACTATCTAATTCTCAGAATTATCATAGTTCAGGTCGTACTACATCACTTTAAATATCTATGGTTATATTGTGTTTGATCGCAGAGATCGGTGCTCTGTCTGGTCGTCTGGCGTTCTTCTTTAACAGCAAGGGCGCCATTCCCATCATCGCCTCTGTCGCCGAGCATCAAGGCACGAGTTTGGCCCACTACTACTACGATCTCCATCTGCTGGTCAGTCTCGCCTTCTCATTACACTCATTTAAATATATCACCAGCAATACTATACCAGCAATACCATACCACAGCGAGATAAAAAAATTCTGATCCTCTACCGTACTCGTAGTTGCTTCTCTTCCCTCTGGGAGTCTATCGCTGCTTCACTGATCTCCATGAGGGAACTCTCTTCGCCATGATGTACGGAATCACCACGCTCTACTTCACCGTGAGTTTGAACATATTTTTCCTCATTTTAATACGTGATAAAGCCAACCTTTAAATGGATAATTAATTAATGAAAATGAAAATGATAATATAATTAATTACTCAGAGAATCATGGTCCGAATCGTCCTCGTTCTGGCTCCTGCTATGTGTGTGCTGGGAGGTTCGTTCTTCCTCAATATCTTGGAGTAACTGACAAGACATCCACTATCCCCCCCCTTATAGCTTGCATCACAGTAGATGACGATCATACACAATACATGATGTTAATGTGTTTGTGCTCAGGTCTGGCCCTCTCTGGTCACTACTACGCATTCCTGCCCAATCTCTCGGCCCCCGAAGAGAAAGAAACATCGACCATTGAGAAGAAGAAGAAGGAGATAAAGAAGGCTGCAGCAGAGGGGGGATACCCATTCAAGAGAGAGGTAAGCAATAGATATATGGATTCATAGGATGGTTTCCAGTACAACTTGGCCAGTAGTGTGAGGATGATCACATCCCATATATTGTCCTATGTTCCTTGATGAAGGTCCATACTGATGATACATCCCCTCTTCCCCTTCAGTTGGCTGCCATCGCTGCCTTCATTCCCATCCTCGTCGTTGGCTCCTTCGTCTCCCACTCGATCTACATGGCACGAGAGCACTACTCCGATCCCACCATCGTTCTCAGAGGTACGGTAGGAGTGAGGAGGCATACTGTAGGAGATGTCGTAGCTATCGAGAACTGATTGGTTGCAGCGGGCAACGGCAAGCTGTACGATGACTTCAGAGAGGCGTACAAGTGGATCTCGGAGAATACGGAGGAGGTGATTGGGCTCATACTTACCTATAGATGTTATGATCAGATTGTTGTTTTTTGATAATTGGAACTTTTTCATCTTAACGTTTTCATCTTCACACTATCCGTTATTTTCAGAACGCAAAGGTGCTGTCGTGGTGGGACTACGGGTACCATCTGTCATCCATGGCCAATCGGACTGTGTTCGTGGACGGAAACACGTGGAACAACACCCACATCTCGAGGTGGGTCGTATAGATGAGACGGGAGGTTTGATTGGCCAAGCAGCCTCTAGTCTGTGCCCGTTGATCGTCTATCTTGAGCTGCTGATTCAATCCGTAGCCCGCTTTAGACCAATCGGCCATGTATCCAGACGTTTTTTTCTGGTATGTATTTCATGTATGACTGATTATTTCCTTTCAGAGTGGGTCAGATTCTTGCGAGTGACGAGAAGACCTCGTATGAGATGATGAGGGAACTGGATGTGAACTACGTGCTGGTGATATTCGGAGGAAAGATCGGATATCCCGGAGATGGTGAGTGGCTAGGGATGATTGCCATGTACACACTGCTTGAATAACTGCTACACTCCTGCGCTTGTTTGGTATTAGGCCAGAGCATAGTGCTCAGTATTTATGTGATTACGGGTTCGAGCTGGTGATTATGGGGTTGAACGTGTGATTATGGGTTTGAGATTCCTGGCCATTTAGCCATGTTAGAGAACGTACAGACTTGAAAGAGCTGGAAACAGAGATAAGATTCTTAGAGCATAGTGAGAAGAGCTACGCTTTCCTTTGGCAATTTCATTTCAAATTGCCGAGTCTTCTCATCCCTCCTCTCTAATCTAACTCAACGTTTGCAGATATCAACAAGTTCATCTGGATGATTCGCATCGCTGGATCGACGCCGACTGGTGCCCACATCACTCAGAAGCAGTACATGACAAATTACGGAGAGTATCGCATCGACTCGAGGGTACGGTAATTCTCCCTTTATTAAATAAATCAATTATTTTACTAATAATTGCTCGTATTTTTCACATGGTCGAATGCGTTGGGTACGGTATTCTTGCAAATATTGATCGTTCAGGCACCGAAGAAGATGCGCAACTCGCTGATGTACAAGATGTGCTACCACAGATTCGGACAACTGATGACCCATCCCGTCCGTTCTTTTTTTAGTTTTGCTCATTATTTTCGTTTGCTAGTGTATGAGGCTGTGGCAGATGGGTGATCGATCAGTATCTCATCTCTTTTCCTTGCAGCGTGCCCCACTCGGCTACGATCTGTCGCAGAACCAGGAGGTACAGTCGGTCTTCCTTACGTCATTATTCGATAACAACCGTTTTCGAGAAACCCCGGAACTCTTACTCGACGTTTATACAAACTAACAAGTTTAAATTCCTTTATTCAGGTCGGCGATAAGGATATCCAGTTCGAGCACCTTGAGGAGGCGTACACGACTGAGAATTGGATTGTGAGTGGGAAAAGGAAGAGGGAGGGGGGAGGGAAAGGGAGAGGGAGAAGGGGGAGTGGGATCACTTGGAATTATAGGTCATTAGCGAATCGTTTTACATTGAGTCTCGTTAGGGTGTGGGTGGACAAAGAATTGCTCAGATTTAAAATTCGGTATCAAATTAGGTAATCATCAATGGTTTTCTTCAGGTCCGTGTCTATCGCGTGAAGCCACCCGCCAACAAGTTCTCCGGAAAATAATATATATGTAACTAAGTTAATGTTTTCTGTTGTTGATAATTAATTAACCTAATATCGCTCTGTTTTCGTTGTTCCTAAGATACCGATCGAATTGTTTTCATCAAAGCTATGCTCTAGTCAAGAAGATTGTACATCGATATGGATAGTCGTAGCTTCAAATGTCCATGGGTTTTCCTGGTACGTCATTAGGCATATTAATTTATACTGTGATTTTCGCTTGTCGTTTGTGATCGCTCGTCTTTTCCCAAACATCAAATTTATTCACTTTCCGTAGTGCCGTGACATGCAGTTCATTGTTGAGAGATAATAAAATTATTTTTTTCAAAAAAATTGAGCTCGCCTGTAGAACTGGGTCTGAAATGGAATCTATCCACCGTAATCTATAGAATTAAGCAAAGATGAACAATGAACCACATTCCAATGAAAGGTCGTAACTATATTATAATGGGACTAGTTACATCGTTCATTGGGATCAACTTCATTTGAAATGATCGTGGCCCTATAGAGGGCCTTGGGTACTGGGTGATTATTATCGACACAAGATCATCTTGCCAAATGTACTCGGAAGAAATGAACTATGTGACGGGCAGCCAAATATCCTCTCCTCATGCCGCAGGATAGTGAGAGGTGCATGAGTCCTGCCCCTCTCAATATCCACAAACCATCATCGCCATTGTAGCCATAGTTTGACTTCGAATTGAGAGTATGAAAACTATCGCTGATCTTTGATCTTTGGTTCAGGCGCTAGGATGAGACGAGATATACAAATATGGCGATGGTCAAAATCTTTCATCTATATATAATATATTCATTCATTTTTGTACAGTTTAGTCCTAAATCCGCAGGCGGTTTCCATGCAGGGAATACATTACACTGCCACATGCAATAAGCTCAGTAGCGAAGGCAACGATAGAAAGAATAAGAAGACCAATTAGAACATAGAAAATAATGGACAATCGAAGGAAATTCATTGGTCTGTAGTCCACCAGAGGCTTCTCACCAATGGGGAGATTTCTCAGCGATCGAAGTTGACGCAGTGTCCAGAAGGTCTCGAACTGCCAAAGATTAGAATAATAATACAATTTTATTTAATAAAAAGTACTCACTCTATCCTGATCGTAGAGTCGGAGCAGAAGTTGATTTACGAATCGCATCAATTTTCGATTTTCCTTTAGAGAGAAGAGATAATAGGCGGGCACGAGGCGACCTGAGTAGGTCACTTTGTCGATTTATCGATTGATTGAGACTACCAAAATCGTAGACGTTGATATTGTAGGAATTCCATTTGGCGATTGTCTCGGGTCTCACAGTCAAACTGCAAGAGTAGCTTTCATACATAATTTGGGCAGACAACTTCTAACAGCAGTATGATCATAACACTCGGATTGATTTTTTGATTGAATTTGTAGCACCATCTCTTACAGTTTATCGAATGCAAATGGTGCTGATTCAGAAGGTTATCATCCCAATGTTCTCTTCCGACCTACTGTCGTTCTTCCAAGCATCATGGAAATAGCACAGCAAAGAGTTAACCACTCCCCGTTTGCAGCTTTTCTTTCGTTCGGTTCATTACTCAGTTTCCTCACATGATTTTCCGTTCGCCAACCATAAAAATTCCACCCCCTCCTCTTCCCTTCCATAAAGGTCCTTCTTTCAATCTCCCTCATCATCCATCTCAATAGTCTCCAGAGATCCCCCCTCGATCTCTCCATTCCCCGACAACTTTCTGACTCCGCCCCTCCTGCGGCTATATTACCCCTCGACCAGGCCTCTCAGGCTCATTCCGCATCATCCGATCACTCGACCTTCTCGAGTCATCCTTCTGACCCTCCGTACTCTCCTACCGTACTCATCCGAGATGGCAGTCTTCATCATGAACCAGACCCAGTACACTCCCGAGATGATCGAGCTTCTGATGAGAGAGGACGCCTCCTCTGACGTCATCACCATCGTTGCCACTTCCTCCACCGATCGATCGCCCCTCTCATGGACTACCGTATGCTCCGAGGATACCGTACTCCCCTCGGAGCACCGCGTCCGTGTGGCCATCCCCGCCCGGCTCCAGCCCGACGACTCCAACTGAGCTTCTACCGTAAGCGACTACCGTAATCTCTCGTGCCTGCTTTAACGATCGATACGCTCATCTCCACCGTACAACCAGCAGTGCAATACCGTAACCCCTTAGCCCCCTTATCGTAGAGTCATCGAATCGTGTATCTTCGTTACTGCTTTTTCTTCCGATCTCTCACTTGTGTCCCTCTCGCACTTGCTTGTATCCTATACTGCTTCTTGATTTCAAGTGTAAATAAATATCGCTTATCATCACATATATGTGCTGCTGTTTACAACTTAAGCTACATGGAGATACTCCAGTGGGGTGAAGATATTAATGGGGAAGGAAGGGTGAGAAAAAAGCTGAACTTCTTCTCGTCTCCCATCTTGCACACTCGAAGTTTTGCTCTGATGCTAAGGAGAAGACTCATCAGAAGGGTCTATATGCCCAAATCAGTCTTGTTTCGAATAGATTATATTGAAATTCGTATGATTCGAGAATATATAAAAGGTAAATGTAAAGATAGGTAAAGGCTCACCCGACTTCGAGACTGGGCTCGCGGGAGATCACTGCTAGGCCAGTGATACATGCCGAAAATTTATAACCTACCGTAATTCCAGGCTGTTTTCATGAAAATTTCTTCTGAGCCGTCAGCAGAAATTCCGCCTATCGCATGATCTCGTTTTTGCTGACGCAGATGACGGATTCAGAATCGTCTCCGAAACGCTGATACTTCCCTCCTCATTCCATTCACAAGTACACCTTCTTATACCACGTTTCGGCTCGGACATCGCCCTGTTTATCTTGCACTTTCCATACAAACATGTACTTTAGGGAATCAGAAACAGGCTCTCTTCATTTCGTGGACTATCTCGTTCCTCTGAAATGCGAGAGAACACGTGAATTGAGGAGAGTCGTTTCCGAATTGGCATCACTACTTTCAAGGCTAACTTCGCTGGATGGAGCAGATAAGCCTACACCAGTGGTAGGCTCATCTCCGCGTTAAATTAAAAACGTGATTTATCACATGAACCGAATAAAATAATATATCAATATTTATAGCATATCGGAGAAAATAACGTGGCTATGGGGGTAACAACTTAGAGAGAGTGAAGAGAGAGGGAGGGGAGATCTTCGCTTTGATTCGAGTGCTTCTTCTCCTAGCACTTTATTCTTCTCATTTCTTCATCCTCTCGCCGTCGCCGTCATTCAGAGACGGGGCACTCGGGCACCTGAGCAGAAATACGATTACTAAGAGCATATCAAAATATTGATTTATAGAATATATATATATTAATCAATACTAGGGTTTGCAATGACTGGTATATGAGTGTGATATTTACCAATTATCTATTAGTACTAGAGATACTATAGTGGTGGGATTTGGGTCTCAAAACTTCAATGGGGAATAAGAGAGGGAGTGAATGGAGAGAATTGAACCCGAAACGGCAGTTATAGTATGGGTGTCGTTTCTGTTGTCAGCTCTTTCCATTCTGTACATTCTCTGACAAGTGAAAGAGTGCGCAGTAAGGAAATAACACGCCTTTCGTCAAATATTTCACTGAAATTTCGAGTATTGAGATGACCTCCTATTTCCACCTGTTTTTCGACGACCCATGGGTAGGCCTCATTTGACTTCGAGTTAGAGGGCTGATAGATCAAGGATCTTTCCAGGAGATCACGTTGCAATTCGTATTTGAGGCTTCTTTTTTCGCGATTATCTCGGTTCAGAGACATTTAAAACTGATCAATTGATCAAATGTTACTTTTGCCGAGATATTCGAGGTAAAAATGAGTTCAACCGATATTTTCCATAATTTTGGTGAGCTCTGAAGAGGCTCTCATTTCACAGATACGGGAGAGAAGTACAGGTTTGCATGCCAGATCAGGCGCGCAGAGAGCTTTCGAAAAAGATTTAGAACGTCAATAACGATGAGGGCACTCATCCCTCTTCTCTCCTTTACAGATACGAGGGTTGCCCGGAAACATCGATTGAAAGCTCGAGAAGGTTTACCACTTTTAGAAATATCTATAAGAGTAGCTTTCGAAGTATTCAGAATCGTGATATGTCGCTCTCAGGGAAAAGTAATTTAAGAACCATGTACTCAAAAAAGTTTCCTGGTGTGAATTAACGACAGTCTGCCTGTCGATAACAGTCTAGCCCGAAAATATGTCGAATGTTGTCAAACTTATAAAGTGCAGCACGTCATTAGTCGTAAGCATGTAATTGTGAAGTGACTCGACGGATTAAATGTGCTCGGCACATTTTATTAGAATGTTCGCAGAGTAGAGCAGAGTATACATATAACCGCGTACTGAACCGTATCTCGGAGCACACATGTGTTCATGTACTCGATCACCGAGCTACGATTCGATAAGCGGTAATATTCTTCTCTGAGGAAGCAAAAACCTATGTCCAATGTGAATCTAGCACTCGAAAAGAAGCAACATGTGCGTAGAGGGAATGGGTGGCATAATGCACGTGGCATGTTCCATTCGTCCTCCAAAGTCCTGATTCGCTTCATATCTTCGTCAAAGCGTGTTCAAAATGCCGTTATGCGCGCTATTTGAGCCAAATAGTAGCTGAATCTCCTCAAATCTCCTGATCTCTCGGCGATGAGGTGAGTCAATTTCGATTTGTCATCTCTAGTGTGCGCATGTACTCAAACACCAAGGTACATTTTGGTACATCATGCTATTCTCCGAAAGTCGACCAAAATGACGTCTATTCAAATCATAAGAATCCTCCTCGACAAGTCAGTGAAGAAGGAATTGAGAGGAGAAGAGGATTAATGACGCGCTGGAATTGTTATAGATAAAGGGGCTTTTCACTAGAGAAAAATGAACGAGTGACTGCTGATATTAGTCAGTTTAGTGAGTACGACGAGAAAGGGTTCTGCTAGCCACAGGAATCCTTACCAAGAGTATACATTCGCAAACAATGCGTCATGTTCTTGTTTTTTTTATTTGCGCTTTATATTTTAGGAGCGTATTCTGCTAGAAAATATTGATGTAGTTCTTGCAAAACGGCTTCTAAATTTTCTCCATCTCAGATTTGAGATTATTTTCTCTTCGTTCGGGACTAGTGCAAGCACCAGTAGACACAGTGCATGAAGCGGTCTTAGTGCCAACATTTCATGGTAGCATGCAGAGAGGGTACGGTCAGTCTAAGTGAATGGTTCTTTCCGGAGAATTTCTTATTATCGAGGGGTCACCAGGCTGGTCAGCAGTGATCCAGTGTCCATATTTGACGAGCAACAAAAATATTTCCAGACAACATATAAATTATGATTTTATATTTATTAATTTTCTCTCTCCCGCAGTGAACATGGAATCAACAGCGGCAGCAATGAGATTTGCTCTTTTCTTTTGGGCGAAATGATTGTCGTCCCTGAATTCGACCGTGATCCTTTGTTGGTCGTCGTGGAATGCCTGGGAATATTGATTTGGGATGCCAGAATGTAGGTGAAGTTTTTTAAAAAAATTTTTATGCTCCATATCACCGTTCAAAGTGGCAAGATAACTCCTGTGCATGATAATTTGTTTTCATTTGACGAAAAGTGGCAAGAGAACACGAGAAATGAAGAGATAGATTATGAGACATTTTCATTTTTATGAAAAATACCTTGACAATTTGGTCCGTTAACTCTGTCTCACTGTCCGTCTTTTGTAGAGTCTGTAAAGAGCCTCCGTTGGGTGATTTTTTGTTTCTGCAGGCTGATCACAAGAATTTTGAGAATTCCGAATATTTTTAGCGATAAATCAGTAGATAGTGGCCAACCAAAGCGAGTCGATCGTTGAAGGCAGCAGTGAATTCCCTTGAGATCTCCGTGTCGATGAGATGATCCTTCCCAGAGTAACAAATGAGGGAGAATACGATCGTTCCTGCCAATTTATTGTGATTGATACCAAAGACCAACGTATGAATGAGAAATTTGAACGAATTTGTCCCTCTTCGTTTTCAATGTGAGTTCCTTCTTACACATGATACGCTGTTCCATGAAACGTCTCGTTCATTACATTCGTAATCACTTTCTATCTTGACTTAGTGTGAGAATAACATACTTGTTGATGTGTTCCACCAGTTCCTTCTGTCTCCACAGATCACTCATGCACATGCTTTTGATGGCAGCGAAGGCAATTCGACCATGGGTGAGACGAAGACGAAGGACTCGTTCATAGACTCAAACATTGGATTCTCACAGTTTTTCCGACTCATCAATCATCAGCTCATCAATATATTGATCAATAATCAGCTTTCGACATCGGAATTGTTTCATTGGACAACCGCAAAGACTGCAACCTAGCGACTAGATTTTCAAATGTCTCTAAAAAGTCTCTGGCTCACAGTGATAGGCGATAGTCTCCATTGCGGGATGGAGTGTAGGGTATCGATCGATGCAGCGACGCAGTAGTTTGACTCCTTCAATTATGAAATTTATAAATCTTTTAAATCAAATTTCGAACCTGCAAGTGGTCGAATGGCTCGAGGAACTGAGAACCCAGGAGGGTTTATTAACGCGAACCCAAGGCATTTATCCTGAAATTAAATATTTAAAATATTTTAATAGTACACAATTTTCACCTGATTGCGCACACTGAGTCGCAGTGCAGTCTCGCAGCCTCGGCTGTGAGCGAGAAACAAGACGTTGTCTGTCAGATTCAGACGATCGAGAATAGCCTAAACATCTTAATTTTTTAAAAATTTATAAAATAAAAATACATCAACGAACTCGGATCGTTCCACGTTCGTCTGTCGGAGATCGAGAATCTGAATTTTTTACCCAAACATTTTAATCCAAAGAAGTCCCCATTTCAAAATACAGTAAGCGATGCAGAAACCACGATGGCCAACCTGAAGAGAGTCCGAATCCTCCGAAGTTGACACCAACCACTCGGAGTCCTTTCACCTCAAGAAGAGGAGTGATGTATCTGCAGAAATTCACTCGAATTATAGAAGACCAGCCTTGTGGTGCTGGTTTCTTTTGTTGTTTCCAATACTTAAGTCCAATACTCAAGGCGGCATAATAGGCTCGAAACCAGCCATATCGTCGCGCAGCTGACGATCCAGGATCACCTTCAGCTGTTTTGTGAGGCGAGCATGGTTACCGCCGTGAAATCGATGTCCGAATGATCCCTCAGGGAAGTTGCTAGTAGGGTTGACAATTCAAGGATCCTTGCATTTCCTTGTGGAGAGTTCACAATGGCATGCAAATCGCTCATTCCTTGCGCAAGGAATGGAAAGCGCGGCATTCCTTCCGCAAGGAATAGGACTCCTTGCGCAAGGAATCGAGTGCAAAACTTAATTCGATGCCATTTTTTATTCTTTAAAGTAAATAATTTGCATAATTAGTCCACCGGACGCATCACAAGCATCATTGCAAGCATTAATAAGATACAAAACCTACCTTTCCCTGGTTCCTCCTCTGGTATCTCACCTTCATCCACTATTTCAGACCTTCTCTGACCTACCCCCTCCTTCCTCCTCTGGTATCTTACCTTCCTCTTCTTTTATGGGGAACTGCTTTGAAGGATAATAGATCATTATATGTCTAGACTAGAGGAGAAAGGAGGAGATACCAGAGGAGGAAGGAGGGGGTAGGTCAGGGAAGGTCTGAAATATGGGAGGTAGGTAAGATACCAGAGGAGGAAGGAAGGGGTAGGTCAGGGAAGGTCTGAAATAGGGGAGGAAGGTAAGATACCAGAGGAGGAAGGAGGGGGTAGGTCAGGGAAGGTCTGAAATAGTGGAGGAAGGTGAGATACCAGAGGAGGAAGGAGGGAAAGGTAGGTTTTGTACCTTAGGAATGCTTGCAATGATGCTTGTGATTTGTCCGGTGGACTAATTATGCAAATTATTTACGTTAAAGAATAAAAAATGGCGTCGAATGATGTTTTGCACTCGATTCCTTGCGCAAGGAATCCCATTCCTTGCGGAAGGAATGCCGCGCTTTCCATTCCTTGCGCAAGGAATGAGCGATTTGCATCTCCTTGCGCAATGAATTTCAAGGCGATTTGCATCCTCATTCCTTCCTCGTTCCTTCATCCCTTGAATTGTCAACCCTACTCGTGATTCATCTCTTATATTCTCAATGATTTATCTGGTTGTTCCTCTCTTCTTCTAGTCAAGAGATCGAGTCAAGATCCGTCACTAACCACGCAAATCGGAACTCCACTCTCCATTCGCGTGTTCTCTCACCGATTAGAGAGATGAAAGAATCGCGTTCCGATTTGCCATCGCCACTAGCCACCACCAAGTGCCAGACGCTGGGAGATGTTTGCTCCAGTAGATACTGGAGCACTAGAGAACTAGGGAGGGATAGTCCGAGTCGGTCGTAAATAGGATCACGTCGTGTTGGATGTTGACGGATAACGAGACAGAGACGGAACGACAGAGATAATTCACTCCCGGGTACACCATATCTTGATAGGGATCCATTCATAATCTTTACCCAGATTCATTGATAGGGATTGGGATAGAGATACCGATTGGATTCACGCACCTTTCTTGTGTCATCACAGTAAGTTGAAGAGATTTCGCACTCCCGGAAATACGTCTCACATGCAGCGTACAGCACAACATGACAGAACTTTAGCACGAGTGAGCAATCAACAATGGTTATATGCTTTAGCTGCAGAAAGCAACTAATCATCGATGAGGGCGCTCATCCCTCTTCTCTCCATTACAGATAGAGTGTTGCCGGTATTATTTATTGAAAGCCTGAGAAGGTTCACCACTTTCAGAAATAACTATTCTGGAAACGAGTTGCTTACGAAGTATTCATAATCGTCGGAAAAAAATGTAATTTTAGAACCATGTACTCAAAAAGTTTCCCGGTGTGAATTAACGACATTCTGTCTGTCCACAACAGTCTAGCCCGAAAATATGTCGAATGCTGTCAAACTTATAAAGTGCAGTACGTCAGTAGTCGTAAGCTGTTATGCAATTGTGAAGTGATTTGACGGATCGAACGTGCTCGGCACATTGTAATAGAGAGTTTTCAGAGTAGAATAGAACCGCGTACTGAAGCGTATCTCGGTGCACACGTGTGCTCATGTGCTCGATCAACGAGATACGATTCGGTACGCGGTTATATTCTTCTCTGAGGAAGCAAAAATCTATGTCCAATGTGAATCTAGCTCTCGAAAACGAGCAACCTGTGCGTAGTGGGACTGGGTGGCATATCGCACGTGGCATGTTCCATTCGTACTCCAAAGTCCTGATTCCATCATGATTAATGATGTTATTGCAAGCACTTCATATCCACGTCAAAACGTTTTCAAAATGCCGTTGTGCGCGCTATTTGTGCCAAATAGTAGCTGAATCTCCTAAAATATCCTGATCTCTCGGCGATGACAGTGAAGAAGGTCTTGAGAGAGTGCAACACAGAGTAGCACAGAAACAGCTAGAATCGACATTTCGGAACAAGGAAATGCATTAGGCGAGGAATAGCATTGGAGTTGAGCAAAAAGAAGATGTGAGCTACACTGACATCTGAAGGGGGTCGAGTGCAGTGGAATAAAATGGATTCCTTGATAAAAAGGAATCGGTATTTTAGAACAACGAATTGGAATTGAGCGACGCATCGTTGAGGCATTTCACAAAGGAAAGATGAGATAAAAAATGACAGCTAAAAGGATTGAGAATTGAGAGGAGAAGAGGACTAATGACGCGCTGGAATTGTTGTAGATAAAGGGGCTTTTCACTAGAGAAAATGAATAATGGACTACTGATATTATTCCGTTTGCTCAGTTCGACGAGAAAGGATTCCGCTAGCCTCAGGAATCCTTACCAAAAGCATACATTCGCAAACAATGCGTCATGTTCTTGTTTTTTTTATTTGCGCTTTATATTTTAGGATCGTATTCTGCTAGAAAATATTGATGTAGTTCTTGCAAAACTGATTCTAAATTTTCTCTATCTCAGATTTGAGATTTTTTTCTCTTCATTCGAGGCTAGTGCAAACAACAGTGCACAGTTCATGAAGCGGTCATAGTGCCAACATTTCATGTTAGCATGCTGGGAGGGTACGGTCAGTCTTTAGACTTGAGATGAGAAAAGGAGACCGTCCAGGAGATTTCGTAGCTTTTAAGGGGTCGACGGATGGGTTTTTTGCAACCCATGCCAATAAGTTGTGGGTGAAGTCCCCATACCGAATGCTAATATTTGGCCCAATATAAACTGATATGGTACACATTCCGAGAAATGCAAGACCAAGCCCAAAAAAAGTCGAAAATTTAAACCCCGAAAAAAGTTCTTATAGGTCTTTAGGGTGTATTTTGCCATGAAAAGAACGAAAAACATAGTTTAGAAGCGCATCGATAAAATGTCGAAAACTGCTATTGTCGTCGTTTTTAAAAAAAAAACTGCTATTGACTTTTCACTTTTTCGTTTCTTAGCGATATCACAACCTCATAATATCAACAGAAATGCTCAGAAACGGTAAATAGAATATTAATATGACACAATAGTGACAGTAAAGCTCCGAAATAACGAAATCTCTCTGCATCGTTCTCTCATCAGCCTCCGAGCGACCCTCGGGCATGAAGCTGCGGCGTCCGGCGCCGGGTCAACAGCCCCGTGAAATTATGGTGTCCGGGCTATTTTTGCATGCTGAATCTGAAAATCAAGGTTTCTTAACGTCATCGGGGGCAAAAAGTTTTCATTGTGCATTAAAAACGACGAAAATATGTCCTAGCGCTTCTAAACTATGTTTTTCGTTCTTTTCATGGCAAAATACACCCTAAACATCTATAAGAACGTACTTTTTTCAGTGTTGAAATTTTTGACTTTTTTTGGGCTTGGTCTGGCATTTCTCGGAGTGTGTACCATATCAGTTTATATTGGTCCAAATATCAGCATTCGGTATGGGGACTTCACCCTCAACTTATTGGCATGGGTTGCAAAAAAGTCGTCCGTAGCATTGGTGCTGAATCTCCTGGAAGGTCTCCTAAGAGACGTTCCACGATATTTAGAAGCTTTTGTGGGGGGTCGACGGATGACTTTTTTGCAACCTATGCCAATAAATTCAGAGTGAAGTCCCCATACATAGAGCTGATAGCTGGCCCAATATGAGATGTTGGGGTGCACCCACCGGGAAAATTCCAGTAGTGTCCCAAAAAAAGTCCGAAATTTCATCACTAAAAAAAGTACGTTCTTATAGGTGTTTCGGGCGTATTTTTCGATGAAAATAACGAAAAACATAGTTTGGAAGCGAAAGGACATAGTTAAAAGGTCGAAAAATCGAATTTTTGTCATTTTTGTGAAATGTTTTTAATGTCATGTACTTTTTTTTAACTTCAAATTCGGATTCTACGTGCAAAACTATTTATTATGGTAAAATTTCAGCTTTTTTCATCCATGCGCTCGGAAACCGCAGCTTCCCGCCCGAGGATCACTCGGAGGGTGACGTGAGAACGATGTCGAGAGATTTTGAGATTTCGAAACGATACAGTCACTGTTAAACCAGATTATTGTTCCATTAATCATTATTAAGCATTTGTAATAACTTTATGGGGTTGCGATATCGATAAAACACTAAAAAGTGAAAAGTCTAAAAATCACTTTTTGAAAATCTCGAAATTTCAAAAATTCATAAGTCATGTTTCTGAACTTCAAATAGTGTATTTTCAACGTAGTATCACTCGGATATGAGTTATGAACAATATCTGAGCTTTTGGGACGGATTGTAGAGAAATCGTTTTGATCGAAAAAATACTCGATAATTTGTCCACCGAAAAATGACAATTTCAAAAAATGTCCACAAATCGGCTATAACTCTCAGATATTGTTCATAACTCATAAACATGACTTATGAATTTTTGAAATTTCGAGATTTTCAAAAAGTGATTTTTAGACTTTTCATTTTTTTAGTGTTTTATCGATATCGCAACCCCATAAAATTATTACAAATGCTTAATAACGATTAATGGAACAAAAATCTGGTTTAACAGTGACTGTATCGTTTCGAAATCTCAAAATCTCTCGACATCATTCTCACGTCAGCCTCCGAGTGATCCTCGGGCGGAAAGCTGCGATTTCCGAGCGCATGGATGAAAAAAGCTGAAAATTTACCATGATAAGTAGTTTTGCACGTAAAATCCGAATTTGCAGTTAAAAAACTACATGACATTAAAAAATTTTCAAGGTGACCGAAAAATGACGAAATATCCATTTTTCGACCTTTTAAGTATGTCCTTTCGCTTCCAAACTATGTTTTTCGCTATCATCATTGAAAAATACGCCCGAAACACCTATAAGAACGTACTTTTTTCAGTGATGAAATTTCGGACTTTTTTGGGACACCTCTGGCATTTCCCGGAGGGTGCACCCCAACATCTCATATTGGGCCAGCTATCAGCTTTATGTATGGGGACTTCATCCTGAACTTATTGGCATAGGTTGCAAAAAAGTCATCCGTGGGGTAGGTGCAAAATATCGTGGAACGTCTCCTAAGTGGATGGTCCTTTCCGGAGAATTTCTTGTTATCGAGGCCAGGCGAGGTCAGTTCCTGGTCAGCAGTCATCCGCTGTCCATATTTGACAAGCAACAAAAATATTTCCAGACGAAATAAAAATTATGATTGGATATTTATTCATTTTCTCTCTCCCGCAGTGAACATGGAATCAACAGCGGCAGCGATGAGATTCGCTCTTTTCTTCTGGGCGAAATGATTGTCGTCCCTGAATTCGACCGTGATCCTTTGTTGGTCGTCGTGGTATGCCTGGGAATATTGATTAGGGATGTCAAAATGAAAGATAAGTTTCTTCATTTTACGCGCTCTCTCACCGTTCAAAGTGGCAAGATAACTCCTGAGCATGATAATTTGTTTTCATTTGACGAAAAATACCTTGACAATTTGATCCGTCAACTCTGCCTCACTGTCCGTCTTGTGTAGGGTCTGCAAAAAGAGCCTCCGTCGGGTGATTTTAATTATATTTATTTCTGTTGGCAGATCACAACAATGATGAAGAATTTCGAAAAGTTTTAGTGGCAAAGCAGTAGATAGTAGCCAACCAAAGCAAGGCGATCGTTGAAGGAAGCAGAGAATTCCCGTGAGATCTCCGTGTCAATGAGATGATCCTTCCCAGAGTAACAGATGAGGGAGAGAATACGATCGTTCCTGCAAGTTTATTGCGACTGATACCAAAGAGCAACGTATGAATGAGATCTTTGAACGAATTTGTCCCTCTTCGTTTTCATTGTGAGTGAAAAAGAAGTTTTCATTGTTTTTTAAACATTCATAATCACTTTCTATCTTGGCTTAGCTCGAGAATAACATACTTGTTGATGTGTTCCACCAGCTCCTTCTGTCTCCACAGATCACTCATGGACATGCTTTTGATGGCAGCGAAGGCAATTCGGCCATGGGAGAGACGAAGACGAAGGACTCGTTCGTAGACTCAAACATTGGATTCTCACAGTTTTTCCGACACGTGTTTCGAGGTCGGAATCATTTCATTGGACAACCGCAAAGACTGCAACGTAGCGACTAGATTTGCTAATGTCTATAAAGAATGGTTGGCTCACAGTGATATGCGATAGTCTCCATTGCGGGATGGAGTGTAGGGTATCGATCGATGCAGCGACGCAGTAGTTTGACTCCTTCAATTATGATATTTATAAATCTTTTAAATCAAATTTCGAACCTGCAAGTGGTCGAATGGCTCGAGGAACTGAGAACCCAGGAGGGTTTATTAACGCGAACCCAAGGCATTTATCCTGATATAAAATATTAAAAATTATTCAATAATGGATTTATTTCACCTGATTGCGCACACTGAGTCGCAGTGCAGTCTCACAGCCTCGGCTGTGGGCGAGGAACAAGACGTTGTCTGTTAAATTCAGACGATTGAGAATCGCCTAAACATCTTTAATTTTGACATAATATAATAAAATAAAAATGACCTCGACAAACTCGGATCGTTCCACGTTTGTCTGTCGGAGATGGAGGGAATCTAGAAAAAAAAATCAACAAAACGTTGTTATCGAAAGAAGTCTTGAAAGATTCCCCCAGTTCACACCACAGTAGACAAAGCAGAAACGGCGATAACTAACCTGAAGAGAGTCCGAATCCTCCGAAGTTGACACCAACCACCCGCAGTCCCTTCTCCTCGAGTAGAGGAGTGATGTATCTGCAGTGATTCACGTAAGTCAGGGAACAATTTCACACCCTTTCGGATCTGAATTCGTTTGTTGTTTCCAATACTCAAGTTGTTCAGAAGACATAGCCGTGGAAAAACGCGAATAGATAATCCAGACTTGAAGTCTTTGTGCGATCCAGGCGATCCATGCATCGTCACTACCGTACCTCTCAAAGAACCGGAAGGAAGGGTGTCCTGAGGACAATGGATACATCATGATTATAGGGTAACTTTGAGTTCGCAGAAAAGAATTGCTTTCTAGAAATAAAATATTTGCTCGCGAAAAAACCATAAGAGAACGTTAGTGGTTACTAAACTGCGCCTACAAGAGAAGGAATGGAGTTCATACCTGAAAGACGGCATCGATGTTGAATTTGTGCCCATTTCTGGCAGTCAATTCGACCGGAGTAGAAAATAGTCTCTGTGCAGCGTCTACTGGTTGAACGGATGATGGGCTACTGAATTGAGATTGAATTAAAATATGCACTTGCGATACCCAGTCTATTTCTGAACATATTCATAGGCTTCTAGAGGTACACTAGAGAATAGCCGAAATGATAACCTGTCCAATGAGAGCATACTGGAAGTTAGAGATGAGCGCAATGAAAATGGTGAGGGAATGGTTACGTAATCGCCATGGAAGTGAGTGTATCAATCAACATCATGATGATGGAAAAATGTAAAAGGACATCGTTGAGTCACTTAGTACTCATGTTTTCCGCTTAGTACTCATGATTGGTATCATGTTCGTACTACTTCAAGATAAAAAAGAGTTTCTTCTTCAGATCGTTTCCAAAAATTATAATGTGCGAGATGCAAGAAGATGCACATTCTTCATCTTGAGAAGACTTATTGTACGGTCGGATTGTGTCTTTTCGTGCCTCTCCTCTCTCCTGGGGGAAGAACTGAGAGAGAAGGGAGAGGGGAGGAGATAGGGAGAGGGAGAGGGGGGAGGGGAGGAGGAGAGACAGACGAGGGAGTTGTACCAATGTGTGCATCTAGAGAGAGTGACTGGCTACAAACTACAGCGCATGGTGAGTTCAAGGAGGACAAAGAGCGCCACAATATTCGCCAATTCTTGATCTTTCACTGATTCAGCATCATACTTTTGAAAGCGCTCATTCTACAAGTGATTATTCGGCTTCTTGAAGGCACTGCAGCCAAGCCTCCAGAAAAATCAAATGTGGAAAAGGTTTCGAGCTTCGGATGAAAATAATATACGTTGCTTCCGGAAACTGCACTCGTGCTGCAGAATTGGAGAGGAATCGGATGGACCAGAGAGAAGAACGAAGCATCGAGAAGAGAGGGAGGATGAACAGCTGAGTGGGAAGGATGAAGTGAGAGACTTTGCCCTCTTACTTGCCCCGCCCCAATGGACTTTGACCCCATGGGCCATGGCGCAGTGTGGTCTGGCTCAGAGGAGAGGCTCAAAAGATGACTGGATCTGAGATGCTAAATTATGTCTGTTCGAAATTCAGAAAATGTGCATTCCAACATGATCATAGGATAAAACGAGGATAAACCCATGATATTTGAGGGTCTGAACAACACTTTCTACTGATAGATGTTACATCTACTTCATGCACGCTTCTCTGCTCCCAATTAACAGCACTGGCACAAGCCCGAGTGGCCTAATGGATAAGGCGTCTAACTTCTAATCGGAAGATTGTCGGTTCGATCCCGGTTCGATTTTTCACTAATTATCTGATCTGCACAAACTAACAAGGGAATGGTAACTACTCTCGGTAAAATTATCGCTAGTGGCCTAGTGGACCTCAATCTGGACCTAGGGCACATCAGATTTCAGTTGTCAAAAAGTGCGCAAAAAATTTTTCCGGCAAAAATCGATAAATGATTTGGCACGAAACTACCGCGCGCTCTTATCATTTTCTGAGAGTAGGAGAGATGTGACTCGGTAGCTCAGCAGGTATGCGTCTGGACTGGCTATCATGCTACCATTTTGTCCTCGGGTTCAATGACGGTCCGGGACATTTTTCTTGTGCAAAGTTAAAAAATTGTTTCTATCATTTTTAAATGGTTTGGACGGTTCCCAGACAGTGTTCTAAACGGATGTGTTGTTTTAAATGCCTCACAGATAGAATTATCAAGTCTCTGTATCTACTATTTATGGATTCACTCATAGGCAAAGTGTAACAAAACATATCGAACATAACGAAAAAAAACATAACAAACAAACAACATTATCAGTCCAATATTTTTAAACGCGGAGACATGATAATTCTATCTGTGAGGCATTTAAAGCAACACATCCGTTTAGAACACTGTCTGGGAACCGTCCAAATCATTTAAAAATGATAGAAACAATTTTTTAACTTTGCAAAAGAAAAATGTAACGGACCGGCATTGAACCCGAGGACAAAATGGTAGCGTTGGACGTGCGAACTACTCATAGGGGGAATACTCTTTATCTGCGGATGCTCCTCACAGGGCGACCATTCCCTGTGAGAGCGGGACGAGAGACTGGCTCTAGGCATAAACAGATGGTGACCTAGAACGCTCTCTCTCCCTAAAGGGAGAGATGAGAAAGGGGGAAGATAGTGTAAGCAAGATAGATCTGAGTATGGGTGCCACGTCCCCGAAAAATCGATAAGCGACTTCCACTGTCGCGTAAAAGAACTATGCTAGACATTGAAATGGAACACGTAAGGCGTCACCTTATTCTAATATCCCAGTATCAATAGGCGAAATTCAGTAGTCAGGTTACTAAACTCGAAATGTAACATACAAGGAGGTGACTTACACGATTAACCCTACATCAAGAGCAATGCTAACATACAACGAACGAATACATAGTTTGTCCGGTCCGGCAGATAGGTAGACGTAGTCGCAACGATCCGAACCCACTCACGCGCAGTCTCCTCACTCGATCCTCCAATCCTTTCCTCCTTCTTCCTCGAATCTTGAATTGATTCTGTTCCTTGGGCGACTTCTTCTGGAGTCGATAGGGTAGGCGCATCTCTGGCGCAGGCGCTGCTATGGCGCATCGTCCGCTCTCTGGCGTAGACGAATGAAGGGGGAGGGGAAGGATACAGGAGTAATGCTCAACTGACTGTAGTCGGAAGTCTGGATGGATGGATGGAGATGAGCAGACGGGGTGGATGGCTGTCAACAGTCGAATGACGATTGGGGGTCTGGTCCAATAGTGTGTAGCGGGGTCAGACGACTAGTTGACTATAGGGGAACTTGAAGTGCACTCAGAATGTTGACTCTGGTCCTGACGACGGGAGTAGATCAAAGGGACCTCCACGTTGGACGTGCGAACTACTCATAGGGGGAATACTCTTTATCTGCGGATGCTCCTCACAGGGCGACCATTCCCTGTGAGAGCGGGACGAGAGACTGGCTCTAGGCATAAACAGATGGTGACCTAGAACGCTCTCTCTCCCCAAAGGGAGAGATGAGAAAGGGGGAAGATAGTGTAAGCAAGATAGATCTGAGTATGGGTGCCACGGTAGCATGATAGCCAGTCCAGACGCATACCTGCTGAGCTACCGAGTCACATCTCTCCTACTCTCAGAGAATGATAAGAGCGCGCGGTCGTTTCGTGCCAAATCATTTATCGATTTTTTCTCGCCGAAAAAAATTTTTTGCGCACTTTTTGACAACTGAAATCTGATGTGGATGCGGCACAGAGGGGCAAGCGAGAGACGATAGGGGAAGATGCGACAGAAGAGTAGGTCAGGGAAGAGAGAAGTATTGATTGGTTATGAATCGCTAGCTAGTTCCGCCAGTCCACCCATCCGACCGAGACACAGCCGCGGCACAGGCAATCGCTAAGCGTAGTATGCTCCGGCCAACTTATTGTGAAAAGCTCGTGAGTCTGAGAGCGCTGAGGAAAAGTTGCGATGTAGCCACGGAGCGAAGCGGAGTGGTTGGGGCGCGAGCCTTCTTCTGCCATCTTGCAAAACATGGTCGATCGTGGGGGTCGAACCGGGGAGTCGAGACTGGATTGGGTTCTTCAGTCAGACACCATAACCACTAGGCCTAGGCCAGGCCTAATTTTACCGAGAATAGTTACCATTCCCTTGTAAGAAACCTATTTTTTTGCTACTTTCTTCATATCTCTCCATATTCCCCACACTCCCTCCGATTTGGATCTGTGACATACTGTCAAACTCACATTTTTCTAAGAACTCTTTTGGAAGTATATTTTCAAACGCTTCAATTACTCTCAGAACATCCATTATCAAATCTTATGTGGTGATATGAAGTTCGTTTTATGGATAGATATTTATCCGAAACAATAAACACGCAGCAGTAACAAGCAGGATTACAAAAACTCGTTACGAGTATTATTCATTTCTCCACTTTATCCTCGAAGAGAGGCACGAATCCGGTCTCAGTCCTGCAGAACGGACAGGACAACGCTTTTCGCGCTTCGGATGCGGCTCGCGTGAGTTTTTCCGCGCACACGGCAGACCGCGTGGCCGCAAGCGGTTAAGACCACGCGTCGATTCGGGTTCTCGTTAGCGCAGACGCTGCACTCGCGCTTGAACTCCTGTGCCGGACTGAAATACGGTTATATTTTTCCTCTGGCAGGAAATTAAGCATTAATTTGTTTTTGACTCAGCTGCCCAATAATCGAATACATTCCTATAGTCAATTAATTTCCTTGAACGATGAAGTAGCCTTGCCAAATATTGCTTCTTCCGAAATCGGTGTCAACCTCACCTTTGATAGTCCTCGAGCTCCAGCTCGAGGATATATCGATCACGCTCCTCACGCGCCGCCGCAGAGGCGTCAACCTGACGCGTCTGAGGCGGCGGAATCGGCTCGAAACCAGCCATATCGTCTCGCAGCTGCCGATCGAGGATCTCCTTTAGTTGTTGAGTGTGACGAGCGAGTTGACCACCGTGATAGCGATGACCGAATGTTCCCTCAGGGAAGTAATCCATACGGGTTCGAGCTCGATCCATCTCGTACTCCTCCCTACGACAAAAAGGTTATATTGATAGTGTTGTGATACTCGAACCATATTTCGCAGAATTTTAAAGTATAATGTATTCTTATCGCGTTCACGCTTCCTTCGTGTTATGGTTCCACTAATAATTTAAAAGAATCATATAAACAATGTGACTCACTCGACTCGTTCTCGTCTGTATCGCTCTTTTCTCTCTTGAAGCTCCGCTTCACGTGGTGCACGATGAGCAGGGATATTTATTCTGGAATTTTGAATATAGACAATTAGTAATTGATGAGAATTGATAATATAATTGAATAATAATTGATTATAATTATTAAGAATTATAATTGATGGAACGAACGGTCCTATTCTACAATCAACTGATCTGAATAGAAAGAGAAACTGACCTGTTCCGGATGAGATTCATAGGAACTCCTTCAGGGGATTGACGAAGACTGCTCATGGTCTATCAGAGAGGATCAGTATGAGACTGAATACGAAGGTGGAGGAAAGGTAATATATACCTAATAGATCGGATGCATCCTTCCTATTGATACCTGGTGCCATCCGATCTCACATCTGACTCAGTAAAAACTGGCGTCATGTAAGGGGAAGGCATGCAAGAGGGCAATCGATGGATATTTCTAGTTTTGTTTCTGCGGAGTCTCTCGTTCCAGCCGCTCCTTTTCTCCAATGGGGGGGGGGGGGGGGGGGGAGGGATAGATCTTCTTTCTTCGTGTCAACTCTCAAAAAATGTCCAATGAATAATGGTCAGAGAGACGAGAGATCATGCAAAACTAGGAGGGCGCTATATTCATTTCCCAACCGTTCTTATCTCTATCAATCTCTTCTTCTAGCGTGCGATCAATAGCTAATCAAGTGAGATTGGAAGAGATAGAGAGTGTATCGTTCCCTGATACACTGTCCTTCCCTTTGCCATGCGCTCTCATCACAATTTTCTCCTATAATTTTGATGTTGCTTTATCCGAAAATATCCGATCTTTGAACTTTCGTTTGGTCTTTTGGTGTTTGATCTCTTGACAACTCTCGCAAGATCAATTACCCTCTGGCATTCCTTTTCATCTGTGGCAAAATATGGCTTGTTATTGCAAGCCTCGGATGATTCATCTCAGTAGCAAACAGTCGTAGTCTTCTCTTCTTTGTCCCATAAGCAGGACATGTGTCCCTCCTTCTCCCTTCTCCCCCTCCCCCCTCCTCCTCCCTCGTCATCACCCGAGAAAACACTGTTTCGTGCGTCGTTTTCGATTCTTTGTCTGAGAATTGCTGTCCCTTCCTTCTGTTCTCTTGATCTCTCTGGAATTCGCTCACGCTCTAATATTTCCAGATTTTGCTGTTTCTTCCACTCTTCCACAAATCTGACGATCTCCCCATTGAGAATGCGTTCCTCCCTCACCCGTCTCCTTCCCTCTCGCCTTCTCTCGTCTTCTCGTCCCTCCTCTTCCTCCTCCTCTCTCGGTGATCGGCTCGTTGTCTCAGAGGAAGTTCGCGCAGCTCAGAATGATGGTATGATCACCCTTTATCGATCCACTCACTACCGTATCCCAAGACGTAATAAACCAATTCTCGATGCTTTTCAGGCGTGGGCGTCGTTGCTCTCGAGAGTACGGTAATCACACACGGCCTGCCCTATCCGACAAATCTGGAGTAAGTGATGAATTGCATGTCTACCAGCTCAGGCTATTGAAAAAGTTTCCGAAGCTATCAAAAGCTGCTGAGACATGGCTTATCTCTGAGGAATGTAACAAAGGGATCAGTATGTATTTGTCGAAAGATATTCCTATGCCAATTGAAGAAATAAGGGAGAGTGCGAAAGTATTTTGAAGAGTTCCAAATTTTCAGGACCGGTCGGAGTCTGGAGGATGTGGTGCGCAGTGGAGGAGCCGTGCCTGCCACTATTGCACTCATTGACGGAAAGGTTTGTAGAGTTAATACGAAATGAGCGTTAGTTTTGTTTTAAAAAAACCGAATTATCTATTTACTCATTCTTATTCTGAATGGAGGGGCTTGTTTCGACTGAAGATCCTAATCTTGAGAAACTGTTTCGTTCTCTCGTTCTTGGCTCATCTTGAACCATTTATGTTTTGGTGAAAATAATCCACAGGTTATTACATAATTCTCGGATAGTGAGAATAGAAGGGTTAGAGGCATCCCCATTTCAGATCCGAGTCGGTCTCTCTTCCTCTGAACTCGAGCGAATCTCGCAAGACAAAAAAGCGGTGAAAGTGTCCCGGCGCGATGTCGCCTACGCCCTCACCAAGGTATACGGTAGCCTGAACTTGTAACGATTGATCCTACCTTAATCAGGGACTGACTGGCGGGACGACGGTAGCATCCACGATGTGGGCTGCCAATCACGCTGGGATTCGAGTATTCTCAACGGGAGGAATCGGAGGAGTGCATCGAGGAGCGGAGGAGAGTCAGTTGAACTTTGTTATTTGGATCTTCTATTGGTTTTATTGACGTTTTCTTAATTATTATACAATACAAAACGAAATATGAAAATATTGCAGCATTTGACGTCTCAGCGGATCTGACAGAACTCGCTCGCACTCCCGTCACTGTTGTTTGTGCGGGCATCAAATCAATCCTGGATATTGGAAAGACTCTGGAAGTATTGGTGAGTCATTTTGATGCGGACTGAACAACAAACATTTATCGTAGCATCCACTTGTGAATGGGGGACATTCAGAAACACGCAAGAATGCAGTTACTCATTGAAGGAAAACTATTCTAGGAAACGGAAGGAGTGAACACTCTGGTTCTCGGATCAGAGAATATCTTCCCTGGTTTCTTCTCGCCTAGAACCCCATTCGCAGGACAGACGAATAGTGAGAACATCGAGGAACTGGCGGAGATCATCGGTAACTTATTTTGTCATTCATATTCACGATACCTTCAGGGAAAATGTCAAAACTTATTAGAATTTAATCTTGGACTTTGCTTATCGAGTCTGACTTACGCGTCATTCACGTATGATTCGACCAAAGCTGCATAGAGAATGGAGAAAATAAGCTTCTAGAACATGGTGCGACCTAAATCGGACTTTGTACCTTGTTCTTCTTTCCTTGTTTCCTCTTTCACTTGATGCCGTAAATGGATTGTTTGCAGCCCTCTCTTCCTCCCTCGGCCTTCCAGCCGGCACTATTCTCGCAGTGCCTCTCCCTTCTCATCTCGCTGCGGAAGGAAGAACAGTTGAAGATGCCATCCAATTGGCGCAAGAGGAGGCTAAGTCAGTTCTCACAATCCAGTCAAAGGAAACATCATCTTTAGAAATTCTCAACCATCTAGAGGGGCTAAATATTCGGTAGCCGCCTTTAATAGAAATGGGAATGTTTTCAGTGCTCAGAAGATCCGAGGTCAGGCGATCACTCCCTTTCTTCTCTCACGCGTCGCCCAAATGACAAAGGGAGTCAGCATGAGAACTAGTGAGTTGGACGAATTAGAGAATATTGCGATAAATAAACGTGCGCCTTTTTGAAACACCCAATCTCGCATAAAAGTAAACAATTCATTTTCAGACATTGCCCTTCTGGAGAACAACGCTCGTGTGGCTGCTCAACTATCCAACATTCTCGCCAAGAAGACCTCCACTCCCACTAGGTCTGATCACTGATCTGTCGTATCCCTTCTTCTGTCATTCACTTCTCGATTCATTCATTCGATAAAGCTTTATCCTTTGCAGTCGAGTGCACGCAACTACAAAACAAGTGACAAACGATGCGAAAAGGGAAGAGAAACGACCCAAAGTGGTCAGTTTCAACACGAAAAAATGACAGCAAGGCAGGATAATAGTGATATGCCAATGATAGAAATTAACCGGTTATGAATCCATAATATTACGAAATGACGATGTATTTTGTAGGTGGTGGTCGGTGCTTCCATTCTCGATTTTGAAGCGATAACAACGGAGGATTTGAAGGTGATACCCTTTCTTGAGATTACTGTAGGGAGTACGGTGGGTCATACTGTAGATCAGGCAGCGAATACGTTTGTTGCCTGTCGATTCTCCCTCTCTGCATTCTCTCTTTCCTGATCAGATTCGTCTTCCTCATCGTCTCCAAGCGCCCAATGTCTGAAAATTATTTTTTTAAACTTAAAACATAAGTTAACTGTAGTTTCCGAAGGTTGTTGTCTAAATTTTCGGTGATTTTCCTTCATGAGAAATTGCGAAAAACATTAACAGAAATGGAACTTTGAAAACGTAATATGAGGCCGTTCGCGTTACGATCAACAAGTGGTCCTAGGGGTAACTTTTGATTCTGAATTGAATGGCCTTTTCGGTTTTTCGATCTGAGCCTTCTGAATCCCTGTATGTCACGACGTAAATTTTGTCAAATTCTTTTTCTGCGATAAAAACTGGTCTGGAAATGGCAAAATTTGCCGAAATCTCGCGTACCCGACCAGAATTTAATTCTCTACAAAATGAATCTTTGGGCGAGGCTTTAGCTATCTTCGTTGTCGGGTTACAGTCAAATTTTGACAGAAGTTTTTGGGGGCGAAAATACATTACCAGCAGAAAAAGAATACTCTCCTGTTCATTTTGGTATATGGGGTGAGACAATTTCCTTGCACTTTTGTGTTTTCCCATCGATTTTAGTGCCTCGAAGTTGCGTTTTCGACGGTATTTCAATTATAACTTTTTTCTGATGTAGTTTCATGACCTCTCATATAAAATTCGGTTTCTACGTGCAAAAATACACCCGAAAACTCTATACTTGAATATTTTTTAAGAAAATAAGATTTTCGACCCCGACGTCACCGTCGGTCGAAATTCAGTTTTGAGTCGAAAAAATCATTTTCTAAAAAATACGTGACTATAGGATTTTCTGGTGTATTTTTGCACGTAGAAACCGAATTTTTATATGAGAGCTCATGAAACTGCAGCAGAACAAAGTTGTAATCGAAATAACTTCGAAGCACTAAAATCGATGGGAAAACACAAAAGTGCAAGGAAATTGCATCACCCATATAACAAAATGATCAGGAGAGTATTCTTTTTCTACTGGTACTGTGTTTTCGCCCCCAAAAAATTCTGTCAAAATTTGACTATAACCCGACAACGAAGATAGCTAGAGCCTCGCCTAACGTTTCATTTTGTAGAGAATTAAATTCTGGTCGGGTACGCGAGATTTCGGCTAATTTTGCCATTTCCGGACCAGTTTTTATCGCAGAAAAAGAATTTGACAAAATTTACGTCGTGACATAACGGGATTCAGAAGGCTCAGATCGAAAAACCGAAAAGGCCATTCGATTCAGAATCAAAAGTTACCCCAAGGACCAATTTTTGAGCATATCCGATATTTCAACTGTTACAGGTGCCTCTAACACCCTTGTTGATCCTAACGCGAACGGCCTCATATCTATTACTTGTACAATCGCTGATTGTCCGAGTAGACGATCTCCTCGAATAATTCCTGGATATCTTCTCTGCAAAGATTTTCTCTTTTTTTTGCTGATCAATGGAAATGTTTGCATATGAAACATATACAGTACTGGCTAATCGCATTGGGTATCGGCAGCCGCGGCGGCCAGCCGCGGATTGATTTATCGCAAAGCTGAGATTTTTTCAGGCATCATGGTGTTGATTTTCGTAATCTCCAGTCCATTTCCGATCTAAATCACTATAAGATGATATTTTATTTGTCGTTTTACGGGATTTGAATTTTTTCCCTGAAAATGTCTGACCCAGAGAACAATAATTGACCAATGAACTAGCCATGGTATGATGTTCCTTTTCTAGAGACAACTGTATGGTATCAATTATAGCGAGTTTAAGCAAGGATTGGCCTTCTGGGATGACTTGTTCAAGGGGGCCAACTATTGTTCGCTTGGTCAGGCTTTTTCAGTGAATAATTTATATTCTGGTAAACCGAAGAACAAAATATCATCTTATAGTGATTCCGATCGGAAATGTACTGGAGATTACGAAAATCAACACCCTGATGCCTGAAAAAATCTCAGCTTTGCGATAAATCAATCCGCGGCGGGCCGCCGCGGCTGCCGATACCCAATGCGATTAGCCAGTACTGTATGAGTGACTTTCTGAGTCAGTGAACATATTTGTACAGATCGTTGGCAAAGTGAAAAAAATGGATTTCTCCCAAAATGTGTGTGGTGGTAGTACTCGACGAGTGTAGCTCAGGCGCCACGGGTTTAGTGTTCTAAATCGGCCTTCGCTAAATGACGGTAGTTTCAAAAAATACCGTAACCCAACCGACTTTTCTCTTCCGCTATCGTTTCAATCGAGTGATATCTCAAAATTACACACTATACATGCCATCACACCTGTCTAGTTTTATTCCGATCGCATTGAAAATGTTCGAGAAATTTCGATTTTTCGAATTTATTGGCAAATTTTGTACCACAGATTTTTTATCGTAATACACAATAACCTTTTTTTTATTGCATTATTTTGGAGGGCAAACTAGTAGCTAACTACTGTGAGAAAATAAACAAAATCGAAGGGGCATCTTGGGAGAAATTAATTTTTAACGGTGTCTGACTAAAGGCTTGAATTCAAATTTATTTCATTATGTCGAGGTATTCGTGCAAATTGGAATATTATGCACATATGTCTATGTATCAACATTTACTGATTAAGTTTATGAAAGAATTAAAAGACTTTGCACAATTTTGAGAAAAAGCGTTTTTCGACCTTTACGAGTTATGATTTTTGCAACAGTTACTTTTACAAACACAATAATAACGCAGGCTCTAACTAGTATATCAATGTGATATGGGGCTCTTGCATATCCGTGTTCAACATCATTTATTCGCTCGAAAAACGCGATCTGCAAAGTTTGTAATTTTCAAAAAGTTGCAAACTACCATTTCTTAGTGCGCATTATGTTCGTAATTCATTGTGAGAAACATTCGACAATAAACGAACATAACGATCACAAACAAGATGAAGTTTGCAACTTTTGAAAAATTGCAAACTTTGCAGATCGCGTATTTCGAGCTAATAAATTAGGTTGAACACGGAAGTGCCAGAGCCCCATATCACATGGATTCGATGCAGAAGTCTATGGACTAAAGATTTATACTAGTAAGAGCATGCGTTATTAATGCGTTTGTAAAAGTAAGTGTTGCGAAAATCATAACTCGTGAAGTTCGAAAAACAATTTTCTCAAAATTGTGCAGTCTTTTGATTCTTTCATAAACTGAATCAGTAAATGTTGATACATAGACATATGTGCATAATATTCCAATTTGCACGAATACCTCGACATAATGAAATAAATTTGAATTCAAGCCTTTAGTCAGGCACCGTTAAAAATTAATTTCTCCCAAGATGCCCCTTCGATTTTGTTTATTTTCTCACAGTAGTTAGCTACTAGTTTTCCCTCCAAAATAATGCAATAAAAAAGGTTATTGTGTATTACGATAAAAATTTGTGGTCCAAAAAAGAAATCGAAAAATCAAAATCTCTCGAACAGTTTCAATGCGATCGGGATAAAACTTAGCAGGTGTGATGGCATGAATATTGTGTAATTGTTGAGATATCACTCGATTGAAACAATAGCGAAAGAGGTAAGTCGGTTGTGTTGCGGTATTTTTTTGAAACTTCCGTCATTTAGCGGAGGCCGAGTTAGAACACTAAACCGGAGGCGATTGAGCTACACTCGTCGAGTACTACCACCACACACATTTTGGGAGAAACCTATTTTTCACTTTGCCAAGCATATGTTCACTGGGTCAGATAGTCCCTCATATAGTTTGTGAATCAGCATTATTACCTCAGCGCCAGAATCACGATGATTTTGAGTGGAAACAGCACGAAACACATCAAAACTCCGACGATGTCGAGTCGACTGTGCATCCATCTGGAAAGTTCAATAGTCAGCGTGACAATGTTTCATCTTTCTGGTAAATGCGATCAAATATTCTCTGCCATTAATTTTGTTTATAGTTTCTGGGCAAAACAGCTAATGGAATGATGCGAAATTAACAATTTTCTAATTAAAAAACGCAAAAACTGAAACAAAATCGAACCGAAGAAGGGCGAATGTGCAGCTGTACCCGAGTTCTGATGGAGCACAATCGGTTGAGCATGAGAATTCACTGAAATTTCCATGATGCAAAAGGAAATGTTCACTGAGGAAGCCGGGACAATTATAATTGTTTGAGCGGCACATTCCCGATTTTCTCACCTAGCTAATTCGATCCAAACCGGACAAAGACTTGAATTGGTGTTGAGAATGGACGAAGAGAAGTAGACATGCACCTAAATTTAATAATTATTCACCTAATTACGGAATGTTCGCGAATAGGGAAACGTGATAAACAGTAATTATATTATTTAGCGTCTATCATAGTGTGTAATCTTATAAATCATAAATATCTTACTCGAAATTGGCAAAATCCTTTATCCAAAATCTGACTACTGTTTCAACTAGTGTGTAAATTACTCACTTTCATGAGTTGGTATGAGGCGACGACAAATTGGATGACGTCCATGAAGAGAAGAGGAATCTGAAAAACCAGCCCTTAGGTCGATCCGAATAGTTCGATCCGAGTTTGCCCTTTACGCTCGTGCGGAACGATCACTTCCAATGATTACTATAGTATCTACCCCATCAGACTTGCACGAATATTTTCTTAGTGTGTCGACAAGTAATACTGAATGCATGACTGTGAGGGGAGCGAGATTTCACTACTAAGATTGATGAAAAATTCGATTATTTCTTTGTCAACGCTCTTTTTGTCACGTTGTGTTGATAGAGTTTTGAGAAAGTGCCCACCATCAAGCACCAGTAGATTTTGATGAAGTCGCGTGACGAGACGAACACGCCAATCAATCCACAGACACATGCAAACCACTGAAAAAGTTACTTTATTATTCTAATCATTTATTAATTCCTCATAAATTCGCAATCAGATTCATTTCCTTCTCTAAAACACGTGTCTCGACTGTTGTCTACATACTCTTCTTCTCTTCCCTCCTTAGTTTGCTTTTCTTCTTACCCTTTCTACACTACCACTGCAATCAACATGCGAGTTATCGATCTTAGAGTTCATTCTTCCCATCTTTTTCAGTCAACGGAAATTCAAGAAAGTCTGGTAGATATAGAAGCTTACTTGTACGCAGAAAATGGTAGCGAAAGCGATGTAGAGCAGGGAGGATGGATGGAGGGGGATCAATTTCCAGAAGGGATGGCGCCATGAGGAATAGGCCAAGTACCCGACCAGACACTGGAATTAAACCAATTCCAGCTTCGGAAAATACGAATGAAACGTCATAGAAAAATGAATTCTTTCTGAATAGTGATTGCTTTCTGGATTCTATTGGCTTCAACATGGTTCAATAAATAATCTTAGACAAGGCGACTCACTTGAAATGTGATGATCAATCCGTTCACAGAATAAATCCACAGTCGATAATCAGGAACTGGTTGCAGACCACGCCAAACCCTGAGATTTATAAAATTAATGTAAATAATGTTTTCGAAAGTCTCAAATTTTGTTGAAAAAAGTTTGGAAAAGCTACCTGTTCGACATATCACCTCTAGCGCAAGTAGTAAGGAAGACACAGTCTCAATAACTCTTCTTTTTCTAACAGTTCCCTCTCCTATTCTTCCACTGATTCACTTTCTCAGTGGGCGTTTGCTCGTTTGCCCGTCGGATTATTAGTTTCTTTGAAGAACCGGACGTTGATTGGTTCTTATTGCAAAATCACATTTAATTAAATAAATATAAACTTAATAAATAATAATTAAAATACCTCCTAAATCGTGCGAATTCCTTGAGCACGACGGCGGTTCGTACTCTGGTCGGGTCGTGCAGCGGTGCGGCGGAGTCGGCAGAAACCACAGTGAAGCCGTCGGACGACTGCTCGCTGCTGCTGCAGCTATTGCACGGGAGGGAACCTGCAGCAGCTGCAGCAGCGACGTCATCTTGCTGTCGGCGGTCGGAAGGGACGCCCATGGAGAGCATCTGCTGAGGGAGACTGGAAAGCATGTGGTGAGCAGGGATGGTGAGGTTTAGGAAAAGGAGTCGAGTCAAAAAAATGACTAGAATGCATTGAAATGAATAACTCCCTAACACTAGGATAGCGGATAGAAATAGTGGAATGAAGGGGCGATCTCTGAATGATATTGCGACCAGATCGTTTAATAGTAATGGAGTTTGCCGCAGTAGCCACTCGACTCCATACAAAATGACCAAAACAGCGGGAGCGGGTTTTTCTGGGAGATAAGAGAAGAAGTTCATTCTCTCTCTGTCTGGCCAGAAGAGTGATGAGATCGGGGCGTAAACAGTATGGTGTTGTATCAGGGGATTAGTAGGAACAGGCGAGCACGGGTTTCTATCAGATGACGGTGATTCACATGTAATAAATAAACGAATTAGAAACGTAGGAAGATATTTGATGTTGCAAAACACGATAAAAACACGGCCGAACACTCCTCGTGTCCAGTAATTCGCATTTGCCGACCAGATAATTGCGCGGAAACGAAGTCCCGCGATTTCTGGATTCTTCCCGACTGAGTCAAGATTGAGAGGGAGAAAAAGATAAGTAGAGAAGCCGTAAGAGGAGACGCGTCTGATCACGCATCAAGTTTAGAGGGAGAATCTAGAGGATTAGATACGCAGAACAAGGAACAAGAAATTGACCGAATCCAACGAGGAAATCGAAAAAAAACCTTCTTGAAACTTCTTTCGCAACTATGAAAAATGGGAATAGATATTTTGACCCTTTGCAAATGTTTTGCAAATATTGCAGACAGTGAAAGAAGGGGGGAGGGAAAGAGGGTGCTCTTTGGCAATATCTTAGTTAGACTCGCATGGATGAGGTACTGGGCAAAAAGGAGTGTGAGAAGGCAAAGTCCTTCACAGATTCCATCACGGGTCTCTCTCAGTCTTCGTTCCGGTTCAAGTACTTCTAAATCGACAACCTGAGCTATTCCGTAAATTGCGCGCTTTCGTCAATCTCCCCTCTAATTCCAGTTCCATTACATCATTAGTTCAAGCGCTTCCGCTACCAGGAATACCCAACACCTGTTCTGGAAAACTCAGTTTGAAAAGAAAAGAACTATTCCAGGATGTCTCTCGGGTTCTCCAATCTCCCTCCACTCCTACAGCAGTCTACATGTCAATGAATCAGAGGGGAAATGTCCTCTACGGAATATCGTGTGTCGAGCAGATTATCGAGAAGATCACACCCGAATATGTACGTACTATTTCCTATTCCGGCACATTTGTTAGGGCTCGTTTTCATCTAAAGAACACCATATCGGGGCATAAGCTTGACCCAATCTCATTCAATTAATTCCGGTATTGAGTGCGGAAAATGCTATAGTTTGTAGCTAAAGAGCTATGGTGAGAGGAAAATGGACTAGGAAAATCCGGAAGTGCTTAGGCCGCATACATGCCTCTCGCAGCAATTAATGCGTTCCACAATTGTTCACAGAGAGGTTCCGCAATGTCAGTGCACAACTCTAAAGATAAAAGATCAATTTCCAGATCGATGCTAACGAGGATGTGTTGGCAACCGCCGACTACATCATTTCCGACGGAAATGTGGGCGTTTCAACACTGTCGAGGGTGCTGGAAATCGCTAAATTCCATAACAGAAAGGGTGGGCGATTTCGTGATGTTTTTTTTTAGAAGTAGGACTGTGAAGAAGACTTTAATTTGTGAACCTCTGAGTATTGAATTTGAAGTGAGTTTCACAAAAGAGCGCAGTAGGTATCATGGATCGGGATACCTCTCTAACAAGAGAAAAACATGTGAAGAAAAGCGGTGGGTGACAGGAAAGAGATTAGGTAGGGTGGAGGGAGGAGGAGGAGGGAAGGGGGGGGGGAGGAGGAGCGATTCGCGTGGAATCGCCGAACACTCTACTGCCCATTTGTTTATCCTGGCGCGCGTGATTCTCGACGCAAAACAAGTGACCGGAAAGGAAAATACAGAGACGACCCGTATAATCTGTCAGAAATCTGCGAGAAAAGTTGCGGAACTTTTCTACCAGCTCATGGAAAAGTTCCCGAACTTTTCCACGAGACCTGCCGGAAAATCGCAGTTTTTGCGGGAATTCAAATTATGTTTTTTTTCAACCGTGAGAGCAATGAAAAACACATATCTCACATCTCTTTGCTCCTTTGTCTCTCCATTGCAAAACAAAACTGAAATAATTTATCGAATCCCACCATCATCAAAGAACAATCAGGTGTAATACAACTTCGATAAACTGGTCGATAAACTGATGTGTAATGAGAAATACTCGAAGGAAACAAGACATACTTACCCTACACAATCATGATTTCCAACAATTTCTTTTAAATACTGAGGAGCAAATAATGAGCAAAAGAAATACCGGGGGGGGGGCAATTGGATTTTAAAAAATTAGTTGATGGTTATACACTCCGCTCTGTTTGGAATTGTTTGAGGTAACAGTAAGCAAGCGAGCGGGAGCAAATACGTAATCTATAATTGTGCATTAGAGTTTCACGTAGCAGGCTGCGATACAAAATTAAAAACTAGCTTATACAAATATAATTCCATGAAAACAAAAGCAATAAACGGGAATAGCACGTCCTCACTTCTTCAATGATCGGCTAGTCACTGTTCTAGTCATGAAATATGACGCGCATCAAGAATAAAAAACGAATAAAACAGGGGAACAATACGAACACCAGAAAAGCTGCGATAAAACAGTGAAGTAAACAAGTATTTCTCGCAGGTGCGAGAAAATCCTGCAGCTGTCAGAGAAGAACGAGAGAGCACGCGAAAGAGAGAAAGCGCAGAAATACTAGCCCACACCCTACTCCCTTTTCCCTCTCCTCAAACACACGCTCTCTCGCCTTACTCTAACTTTTCCAGCAGCTCAGCTCCGGGATTTTGTCCGAGAAAAGTTCCGGAACTTTTCCGCGAGGTGGTTAGAGACATGCAAGAGAGCATGCATGAACGAGAGAATCAGAGAAAAAGATGCGAGAAAAGTTCCGCAACTTTTTTCGCAACTTTTCTAGCAGATTTCTGACAGATTATACGGGTCGTAGGACATAATTAATTTATTATTCTGTACCCAGCAATGGCCATTCCACGATCGAGTGAATTTGTAGTGCTCGGTACCAAATCTCCGACAAATTTACAAAACATCAACAATAATAATTATTATTTGTAGTCTGGTTCGAACCGACGGATATAGCCAAGGCAACCAAATTCCTGGATTCTTCCTCTCCCTCAACAGTCTCCGCCGTGTCTCCTAATGCCCGAGAATTCGCTGCCATTCTGAAGAGATGCGGAGTCGACGCCGATCGTAAGCATAATTCCTCTATTTTTGTATTTTTTTATTGATAATCCTCGAGTTTATCGGAATATAGATGACAACGCTGTGTTTCTCATGTTTTGTTTAGACAACAAATTTCGAAGTAAATCGACAATACAAAAAATATTTATAAATTTCCTATTCGTCAACGATTTCAAACCGCACCTCATTATGACATAGAATCTAAATCAACAAAGCACGATTCAGCCAATTCAATCTTCTATCCCTCCTCTCTCCTTCCTCTCCTCCTCTCCCTCCCTCCTTCTCTTCCCCATCTCGATCTCCTTCTGGTCACTTTGGCTGAACACGGATCTCTGCTCATCAGCAAGGAATTGATAGCAGAGAAATACAAGGTATCTACATAACATTATGGACGATTCAGTTCAGAAGAATTAATGGAGATTAAAACACTGCTTTGAATATCCTCTAAGTCAATCGAAACTTGAAACTAATTTAGGTGACCGAATCTGCTTGGGGGACCGTTCACGTCATTCCTCCTCCCTCAACAGAGATCGTCTCAGTGTCTGGCGCTGGAGACACGTAAGTTTTGTCTCCGGGAATTTTACTTTCCGGATTCATGTCTGGAATCCACTTTTTCCGGAGGATTGTTTACGATGATGGGTGAATTAAACTAGATATCAGCGATAGGCATTCGAAACTTTGCAAATGACTCAATTTCGAGTTTGTTTGACAACGTTCTTCGTATTTTCGGACTTGACAATACATATTTAGATATCCTAAGAGACCCTCCAGGATATACATCTGTGCACATGCTCACGGATGGCCAAAAATTTGATTCCTACCATACTTTTTTTCTTGAAGTAAGGGTCCCGAGTGCTGATCGCAGCCACCACTAGCTAAGGTCTCAGGTCGACTTTGGCAGACTTACAGTAACCTGCGGTTTTTGGGGTCGAAAAACAAAGTTTCACAGAAGTATATGACTAGTAGTTTTTCTGACGTATTTTTGCACGTAGGAAACGAATTTCAATACTATCGTACATGGTGGACAAACCGTGACAGATGATCATTTTTGGCCATTTTTGACTTTTTTGACTTCCAGCGAATAATCACTAATAAATTCCAATTTTCTTTTCATATTTTTTGTCCACCCTTGTTTACGGGAATCGGCCGGGCATGTCCTGGTGAAATATTCCTCTAACATGGAGAAAAGTAACTACAGTAACCCAAAAAATCAGTTCGCATTCGACAGCGTGACTTTTTCAATTTGGAACCTCAGTGCTCGCTCTCGGTCGTTTCGCTCGTTGTATTTATCGATTTGTTGGTTTATTCACTGTTCATGGTGCTGTTCTTGGCATAAGGAATCATCAGGTGCCTAGTACCGCTGCTGTTTGACCTACATTGATGGTTCTCCGCAGTCTGTTTTAGACGCTCTGCTTTTCCGCGCATTTCGTGTGCATTTGTATTGGTTTATTGGCTCCGCTCTTTGATGTAATTATGTTAAAATGATAATGCGCAGATGCGATCGGTCGGTGCTGCTGCAGCGGCTGGCCCATCTGTCGTCCTCGTCGACCGCTGCAGCCGCCCTACACACGAGCTCGCTGGCAGCCCGCAACAACTTCCTCCAGGTGTGATTTACCCACTTATTCTCACTTGTTTTATTATTAAAACATACGCACTGATATTATAGCAATTATGCACTGCTTTCACAGTGCATTTCGTAGCTTTGAAATTGGTTAGCACCTGATTTTGGTGTGTTGTTTCCGTGTACCCGTTACTAACCTCATTTTGACCTACTTGCAGTTCATCCACGAACGAAATAAGCCTCCCGAGCGACGATCACGCTCCAAGGACAAGAGTCCCATCACCGGCTACAATCACTTCAAGGGAATCGTCCTCAAAAGTTAGTTTATAAAAAAATGTTTACTTGGAAAAACAACCCGATTCGTTCATTCTTATTGTTTATTGAATAATATGTCCTGCTGATTACCGACTCCTTGGTGGCTTGGAAATTAGTTACTACTAGAAGTAAGGCAGAACAAATTGTAATATCAAGGTTATTCATAGTAATATCAAGGCTTTTTACAGTAATCTCCTGAAGTAATCTGATTCCATTGTTGTCGTTATATTGTGAGAAGTCCTTAGGTTTCATTGAAATAAGTTTCATCTATTCTTTAAAGACAATGAGAAATGCAGTGATTCTAGTTGGGGGTCAGTAGTGACTAGGGCCCACTCACCAATAGAACCACAGCTTTCTTGTATCATTAGTGCGAAATCGTGGCTTGTAATTGCAATATAACATCGTTCGAGAAAAGGACGATTAGGAAAACTGTCGAGAGGGATCAGAGGGAGGCAAGATCCGGAAGTAATCGTAACCAAGAAGCTAATATGTCTCTCTTCAGTGGTTATCCGTCATCCGAAGAAGCCGAACTCTGGCAATCGCAAGTGCGCCATCGTGCGACTGAGCAACGGAGCCGAGGTATATTTAAAAATAAAGATAATATAAATAAAGAATTAATAAATGCGTTGCATCTGATGGCAGTGCGCAGCGCTTCCTGTTCACTTCAGAGTCCGTGTCTGAGGGGCACCCCGACAAGATGTGCGACATCATCTCCGACACGGTTCTCGACGCGCACCTCGCCCAGGACCCGAACGCCAAGGTCGCTTGCGGTAAGCTGAATCATATTTGGGTGGGCGAAGATTGAAACACTGCCCGGGGATGGAAATAACACGGTTCTCTGCTTCAATTTTCAGAAACTGTAACCAAGACTGGAATGGTTCTCCTGGCGGGAGAAATCACGAGCAAGGCTGTCGTCGACTACCAGAGTCTCGTCATAAACGCCGTCAAGAAGATCGGATTCGACGATTCCAGCAAGGGTTCGTACATGCATCCACTGCTAAAAATAGAACTTTCCTACGATTTCACAATGCTCTTCTCTGTTTATCGCTGCAGAGTGATGTGTCGAGAGAGTGTAAAGTGTACTTTCTCAGGCTTCGACTACAAGACGTGCAATGTGCTTGTTGCACTCAAGCAGCAGGCGCCCGAGATCGCTAGCGGTGTCCACGTCGGAAAGAACGAGGAAGATGTTGGAGCTGGAGATCAGGTTAGTATTGACCACGTCTTATTCACTTTTGGCAATGAAAGTATGCCTTCTTCCGTGGTATTATTTGTGATCTACATTTACAAATACTTTTACTATGCTACGAATACTGGATATTAATGTGAATCTGCGTTAAGGTGGATCGATCGGCGGCGTACGGTGCCCGTTGGGTGGCCAAGTCGCTGGTGAAGGCAGGCGTCTGCCTCCGCTGCCTCGTCCAAGTGTCGTACGCCATCGGCGTGGCCAAGACCCTCTCCATCACCGTCGTCTCGTACAACACCTCGCCACTGAGCGAGCTCGAGCTGCTCAGCATTGTCAACGAGAACTTCGACCTCCGACCCGGATTCATCATGAAGGTGAGCATTTTCTCTCTTTCTTTTTTCTAGTTTTGGCTTATAAAGAGTTGCTCTTGAATAAGCTCCTGAAGTTAGGCATACAAACGTGCTTAAAAGATTTATTCACGGAATCTTAGGCTTAAAGTAGTAACGATGGATAATTTGCAGGATCTCGGACTCAAGTGCCCTATCTTCGAGCAGACTGCTCGCAACAGCCACTTCGGCCACGAGTCGTTCCCGTGGGAACAGCCCAAGGAGCTGAAGATCAAGCCCGAGCTTCTCGCGAAGATCAAGGCTCGTGAGGCCAATGGAATGGGCGAACAGGAGGCGTAAATTATCCCTTTGGCCTCGAATGTTTCTAAGTTTGTTACATGTTATTTTGAGTTATTCACCTACCTCATCTGTTGTGTCCATTTCATTGATTGTGTTCAATGCAATCCTATTGCAATTCCAACCATGTTGACTTTAATAACAAGCATAGACCCGATATCAGTTTACGTGAGCTTTATCCACATCCTTATACGCATTCTACTACCATTTTACTACTTTGTTAAAATACGATCAGAGCATTATTGGAGCACTTTATCAACGACAAACAAGGAAACGATTACTATGAACAATACTAGCGTCGATCTACTTGCCTCCGGCTGGAGCACAATCGAGCTTGCCTCGGATGATATTGGCTTTGACGGAAATGAGATCTCGTCGACGACCTCCGCGAACCATGACCTGAAGTAGGAGTAGGTTACGGTGGTTGTGATAGCATACGGTAGTCAGATACTGGGAGAGAGAAGGTTTCATCGATTGATACTCTATAGTTAGCTACAGTATAGTTGTGCCATACTTTCTCTAACAATCTAGTTTCAAATCGTTTTCAACGTATGATTTATTTGTTAACACAATAACAATGAGAGGATAACCTACAAGCAATTTGCATCGTGCGCCCATAGCTAATTGTAAATACTTTTCATTTCCAAAATAGGTCTAGGATAAGTGCAGTTTTACGAAAATAGTTACTAACTTTGTTTAGCTAATGTAAGCCTAATGTAAGCTTCCGAATTGAATAGCAAATATAGGCAATTTTGTGAAGTGGTTTGAGTAGGGTAATCTTGAAAGCCATAGTTCAATGAATCCCAATTCGATTTGATACGATAAATGATTTTCTTTAAAGCGACCGACCTGTGAGTGCTCCTGAAGGTTGTGTCCGACATTCGGGATGTAGGCGCACACCTGCAATAGATGAAACGTCAAGCTCAAAGTCTCAAAATCAACCTCAAGCACAAATATCATCCGCACTCAATCATACTCTACTCCCCGTCCCATAAAAGCGTTGGCGAATAAAGAATATAAATATAACAATTTAATTTTACTATTATAAATATTTTAAAATATACCTCGGCTCCGTTGCTCAGTCGCACGATGGCGCACTTGCGATTGCCAGAGTTCGGCTGCTTCGGATGACGGATTACCACTGAAGAGAGACATATTAGCTTCTTGGTTACGATTACTTCCGGATCTTGCCTCCCTCTGATCCTTCTCGACAGTTTTCCTAATCGTCCTTTTCTCGAACCATGTTATATTGCAATTACAAGCCATGATTTCGCACTAATGATACAAGAAAGCTGTGGTTCTGTTGGTGAGTGGGCCCTAGTCACTCTACTGACCCCCAACTAGAATCACTGCATTTCTCATTGTCTTTAAAGAATAGATGAAACTTATTTCAATGAAACCTAAGGACTTCTCACAATATAACGACAACAATGGAATCAGATTACTTCAGGAGATTACTGTAAAAAGCCTTGATATTACTATGAATAACCTTGATATTACAATTTGTTCTGCCTTACTTCTAGTAGTAACTAATTTCCAAGCCACCAAGGAGTCGGTAATCAGCAGGACATATTATTCAATAAACAATAAGAATGAACGAATCGGGTTGTTTTTCCAAGTAAACATTTTTTTATAAACTAACTTTTGAGGACGATTCCCTTGAAGTGATTGTAGCCGGTGATGGGACTCTTGTCCTTGGAGCGTGATCGTCGCTCGGGAGGCTTATTTCGTTCGTGGATGAACTGCAAGTAGGTCAAAATGAGGTTAGTAACGGGTACACGGAAACAACACACCAAAATCAGGTGCTAACCAATTTCAAAGCTACGAAATGCACTGTGAAAGCAGTGCATAATTGCTATAATATCAGTGCGTATGTTTTAATAATAAAACAAGTGAGAATAAGTGGGTAAATCACACCTGGAGGAAGTTGTTGCGGGCTGCCAGCGAGCTCGTGTGTAGGGCGGCTGCAGCGGTCGACGAGGACGGCAGATGGGCCAGCCGCTGCAGCAGCACCGACCGATCGCATCTGCGCATTATCATTTTAACATAATTACATCAAAGAGCGGAGCCAATAAACCAATACAAATGCACACGAAATGCGCGGAAAAGCAGAGCGTCTAAAACAGACTGCGGAGAACCATCAATGTAGGTCAAACAGCAGCGGTACTAGGCACCTGATGATTCCCTATGCCAAGAACAGCACCATGAACAGTGAATAAACCAACAAATCGATAAATACAACGAGCGAAACGACCGAGAGCGAGCACTGAGGCTCCAAATTGAAAAAGTCACGCTGTCGAATGCGAACTGATTTTTTTGGGTTACTGTAGTTACTTTTCTCCATGTTAGAGGAATATTTCACCAGGACATGCCCGGCCGATTCCCGTAAACAAGGGTGGACAAAAAATATGAAATGAAAATTGGAATTTATTAGTGATTATTCGCTGGAAGTCAAAAAAGTCAAAAATGGCCAAAAATGATCATCTGTCACGGTTTGTCCACCATGTACGATAGAGATGGTTAAACCACGAAAGAAAAAAGTCATGATCGAAAAAAAATTTTTTCGATCCGAATCGAGACATTTCTTGGCATAACTAATTTCAAAAAAATAATATTTTGGGTTCTTAGCAATTTCGCTAACTACATCACGTAGTGAGTCTCTGGTATTGTTTTCAGAATTTTAAAAATGTGAGGTTTTCTGCACGGCAGGCGTAAACTTGCATCATCAAGATGTCATTTGAGACATGATAGGCCAAAAATGAACTAATATGCTAACTATAGGGTTAGCTCAAAAATCAAAATCAATCGTTTTCTCATGAGGATCATCTTTTGTGCTGACAGTATGAAGCTATTCTTGCGGAGTCTCGCGGAAATCGTCAAAGTCGAAAAATCGCTTTTCTGAAATCTGAAATGTTAAGAGCATTAAAAGTTGAGTATGGAAACCCCAAAAGAGATTCAAACGACTTTCCAACACTCCAATCAGTCAGAATGATGATTTCAGATCTCAGGAGGAAGTCTCGGACAAAAACATTTTTTCGACTAAAATAGGATTTTCGAAAAATTCCGAATTTTGAAATTCGCCTATAATTGCCTGAGAAGTGAATTATAGCTTTGATATGTTATTTCTGGTTGTAAATTTGAATGTTAGAGCGCCTATACTCAACTTATACAGATCTGAATTTTTCAGATTTTTGGACTTTGATATTTTCGGAAAGAATCCGCAATAATGGCTTCATACTGTATACATAAAAGATCATCCTCATGGCATAGCAATGATTTTCGCTTTTTGAGCGAGATCTATAGACATATTAATACTTATTTTGGCAGTCATGTCTCAAATGACATCTTGATGAGGCAAGTTTACGCCTGCCGTGCAGAAAACCTCACATTTTTAAAATTCTGAAAAAAATACCAGAAACCCACTACGTGATGTAGTTAACGAAATTGCTAAGAACCCAAAATATTATTTTTTTGAAATTTGTTATGCCAAGAAATGTCTCGATTCGGATCGAAAAAAATATGTTTTTCGATCATAACTTTTTTACTTCTGTGAAACTTTGTTTTTCGACCCCAAAAACCGCAGGTTACTGTAAGTCTGCCAAAGTCGACTTGAGACCTTAGCTAGTGGTGGCTGCGATCAGCACTCGGGACCCTTACTTCAAGAAAAAAGTATGGGAGGAATCGAATTTTTGCCCATCCGTGGACCCTTTCCACTATATCCTGGAGCGTCTCCTAAAACATGTTGACGAGTTCTTACGAGATTCAATAATTTCAGTATGAACTCTGCCCTTCTCTCTTCTCTTCTCCATGGTCGATCATTGGAGGAATCGATTGATTTCTCTCTCCTTGCCGTTTCTCACACACTCCGATCGACTGATGCCGTGGCTGTGGAATTGAGTGAATTGGACTGGAGAGACACATCTTTCCTCGATGAACAAAAGAAGATCAGAGTGTCCAATTGATCGTCTCAATTATTTTCAAAAAAGCAAATGCTTCTAGGAATGAAATAATATAGCTTATTGTTTTGCTATTTTTCTAATTTTCTTTTATCGAATACATACGATAATTCCCTCAGTAATATTTTTCCCGTTTTATATGAATCAATCAATTGAGATTTATACCGAATACAATTGCTTTCTGATGTTTCTGATGACTTTCTGACATATTTTTATCGATTTGTAATAGCGATTAATAAATATAAACAGTGCCTATTTACAGCCCCGCTCTGTGGATCTAATACACGAGATAAATACATTCAAATTTTCATCCTTCGCCAACATTTCCGCCCTTATCGTGGCTTCACCATAAATTCGATCGATATTAATGATATACGATAATATGTGAAAGCATGTATCGAATATAATGATGCAGTTTTGGCAGTTCATAGTCATTGAGAATACTATAAGGTATGTGTTATGTTTGATTGTTTTATGGCAGTATCTTTTTCTTTTTAACGTAATTACTTTGCAAAAATCTTCATGATACATCTTGATCCATGAGTGTGGTAACGAATTGGTCTTAGTGTGGGAAAAAGAGAGGAAATCACGGATGATTACTGAATGGTCAGTACTGAGACCAACCAACTGTGTACCTTTTATGGATGTGATGGGAACGGGGAACGATCTTCCTTCTAGTGAATTCCTCGTGCCATCGTTTTTGCTCTCGGGAGATCTCCCATCAGATCTTATCCAAAAACTTTAGTTCCCTAGCACAGAACGAATCTGGTGAGAATCCCAAGATTACATTTAGATACTGGGTTAAACCCGAATCTGATGGTGAAGCATGGTCTCTGATAGACACAGTGATCTCTACACAAGACAGGAAATTGAGTAATAGAGGGAGAGATGAAGGCAATGATTAATTTTTGTTATGAGCCCGTTCACCTAAGAGACGGACAAGTTCGAGAACAGGCAAAAAACAATGTATGCTCAAAAGTTCGTCCTAGGGGTAACTTTCGATTCTGAATCGAATGGCTGATTCCGTTTTTTGATCTGAGCCTTCTGAATCCCGGTACGGCTCGACGTCAATTTTCCTAAAATTTGTTTTTGCGATAAAAACTGGTCCGGGAAAGGCAAAATTGGCCAAAATCTCGCACACCCGACCAGAATGTAATTCTCTACAAACTGAAAAACAAAAATTTAAGCGCTATCTTTTTCCGTTTTCGAGGAAATGTCGATTTTTGATATACTGGCCATGCGGCAAAAATACTTATACACTAGAAAGAGCATGTTCTCTTGATCATTTTAACATATGGGGTCAAGGGAATATCACTGAGAAAAGTACTTTTATGAAGCATTTTCCGAAGCCAACTCGCTGTTTTTGCGGGTTATTCGATCGTATCTTTTTTAGTTCGTATTTTGATGAAATCTAACATATAAATTCGGTTTCTACGTGAAAAATACGCCAGAAACATCTATTGTCAGGAGAATTTGAGAAAATGACTTTTTTCAATCAAAAATCGACATCGACGTCGACGTCAAGGTCGAAAAAGTCATATTTTCCAAAATACATGACTATAAGAGTTTCTGGGGTATTTTTGCACGTAGAAACCGAATTTCTATGTTAGAGATCATGAAACAACGAACTATAAAGATGCGATTGAAACCCCGAGTTGTCCTAGGAAAATGCTCCACAAAAGTACTTTTCTCAGTGATATTCCCTTGACCCCATATGTTAAAATGATCATGAGAACATGCTCTTTCTAGTGTATAAGTATTTTTGCCGCATGGCCAGTATATCAAAAATCGACATTTCCTCGAAAACGGAAAAATATAGCGCTTAAATTTTTGTTTTTCAGTTTGTAGAGAATTACATTCTGGTCGGGTGTGCGAGATTTCGGCCAATTTTGCCTTTCCCGGACCAGTTTTTAACGCAAAAACAAATTTTAGGAAAATTGACGTCGAGCCGTAATTTTGAGAATACGCATAATTTTTCCTGTTCGTTTGAAGCACTATGTGCACGAAAAACACTGTTGTTTCTTTCTCTCGTCGCCTCAGTCTCCTTTTTTCTCGTGGTCTTTTGATTCCTTTGCTTCGGGTTTTCTCTCTCTAGCTATTGCACAACGCGCTATCCTTCTTTTACGTGCACTCTTTTCTCTCTTTTTCACTCCAAACACGACCTCAACTTGGAAAATGCTGATAAAATACAGAGAAGAAGTCGTTCGTCTGATTTCCGAAGCCGGATTTGAACTTGCTGTTCCTGTAAGTTTTCCAATGATGTTACGCACACGGAAACCCTTGTTCAGGACTTACTTGATTTCGAGAAGATTGGATTAGGTGGGATCTCATCTGTATTTCGTGTAAAACTGAAGGACGATGCCTCTATTGCCGTCAAGCTCACTGGTTCGTTCACATAGCTTATCAGATTAAGCAGCCATGAATTTCAGAGATGGACGTCTCTCATATCAGCAGTGAATTGCACAATCGAGAGATTGAATTTTATGAATGGGTCAAGTCTGAAGGAAGAGTAGCTGATCATCTCAAGTGTCCGAAGTTTTATAGTGGATATGCTTGTACAGATACAATGGTAAATGGAGATTACAAATGAAGGAGATCGAACTGTTTCAGGGGATAATCCTAATGGAAGACTTCTCTCATTTGATCTGCAATGATCTCGACTATCTCAAGGGATTCAGCGTTGACATAGTATCATTTTCAAAATTAAATAAGAAATACTTCAATCTCAATCAGGCGCTCAAACTAGTGAGAGAACTGACTGCCTTCCAATGCTTGCTTCTATCCTCATCGGGGGTAGAGTTGAAGAACAGAATAGATAGATTCGACTACTCCTCGGATGTGAGAAATTATCTACCGAGGATTGATCAGATCGAAGGAATCTCTGCCGAAATGCGAAGGTATTTCGTCCATTTTTATTATCTTAGAATGATTTTTAATACTTCAGCAAACTCAACGAATGGATCGAACCAGTCACCCTATTCAAGATTCAAGCCGACATTCCGCCTGGCGTAGAAGGAATCTCCCGTACTCTCATCCATTGTGACATTCATCAAGAAAATCTCCTCGTTTACCGAAATGAATCGGAGATTGATCTTCTGTCGATTATCGACTGGCAGTTCTTCAAGATCGGTTAGGCTGGTTTTTATTTACTATTAAAAAAAATCATGATTCAGGGAATCCTCTGCTCGACGTTGCTTCAATCCTCGGAGTGTCCATGACACCCGAAGACAGAAGGGAATACACCACTACCGTACTGGGAGTGTACCTAGAAGAGATCGAGAAAAGACGAGCGGAATTCACCAAGCCGTTCGATATGACTTTTGATAAAGTTGAATCCAGTATAATCCCAGAGATCAAAGATCAATACAGGCCCATCGGCTGCTCAATAACGCCTTCAGATGGGCTTGCGTCCAATTGACGACTGATGTTGTGACCACTACCAATGGTAAGAAAGATTATCCAAAATTGAAAATTACCAATTCATTTTCAGAAGAAAATCCAACTGAATATGATGTGACTCTTTTAAGGCTTCAAGAATTGATGAAAGACATCACTATGAATTGTGATTGTACAAAGATCAGTAAATGACCTTGATAAACATTCGCTTCGTAAAAAAGAGCAAATATTGCACCGCACGGACAAAAGATACCATGAAAATGGCAATACTCGTCATTCTAACGGTCAAGAAGATGCATTCAGATGATTATCTTCTCTATTTCACAACAATATTAATCGTTTGATTTCTTATCATCCATTGAGTGAACTGTTGCGTCATTCTTACCACGCGTAATGTACATAAACCACGCCAGGGATGTGCTTTTCTAACCGTCTTTGCTCTTTCTTCACTTCTTTTCTATATTTTCCTCTATTGCGCGCTTTCGTTCTCTGTTTTCATCCTTCCTGTTTTATTTAGCCCGAATTAAAATACGTTCCGAGTGTAACTTAATCTCCACATTAAGAAGAGAAGAGATATGAAGAGGCTAATACGTCTAGGACTGAAATAATAGAGCTCATTGTTTTGTAATTTTTCTATTTTTTTACCGAGTCGATACGATAATTGCCTAACAAGTAATAATTTTTCTCGTTTAAGAATCAATGTTTTGAGATTTATACCGAATGCTATTGCTTTCTGATGTATATTGTGCGCTCAGCGTGTTACCTTCATCATTCATCTCTTTTATCAATTTATTTTTGCGACTAAGAAATTTCATTTCATGTTACCAAAAGTGAGATTATCAGAGAAATAATGTGTTCCAGTGTTAGAGGCATAGACGTGATAATCTAGGTGTTTACCACGATCTCCCCTCTATCCCGACCCCATGAGATCCCTAGACCTACCACCTGTCACTCTAGTCCCCTTCCTCGATAGAGGAAGGCATCCGATAAAGATGTCATGAACATCTCATAGTAGTCCGCAATCACACCTAACGGAGGGAAGAAAAACCCTACCGTTACATGGAGGCCTCGGCATTGACGCCCGCCAGGATACTCAGAGTCCCCTTCTAAGAGTGCAATCATCAATCGTCAGTTCATCATTCGTCAGATGACTCACAACAGAGAGTGCCCACCCATGTCCATCCCACTCCCATCACATAACCACGGAGTATCTACCCTCAACAGCCAAGGAGCTGAAGCAGCCAAAGAGCTGCGCGCCAAAGGAGCGCTAATGACGCAAGGACGTCTTCAAGGGGATTCAAAATGGAATGGAGAGAAGGCCAAAGAGACCTTCGATGAGGAGATGGGACCCTCGGAAAGGGATGCACGTGAGTAGATGGATTGCGGACTTCTACTATTCTTCTTCTATCGGTCTGGACTTATCATTATATTGCATTAAAAAATTGTTCATGCATCGCTTCTGACACTAGTTCACTTTTGTTGTAAGTATTGCTTTTGATGCCCGGTTGATAGAGTAAGATCGATAGCATCGGTAGATTCTCTCTGTTACTACTGATGTACCATTCGAATCGACGCCGTTCATGTATATTCAAACTTCCAACCCCTTTAGGAAGTAGCGGCGGGACGCTCGCTTTCCCAATTGCGAGATGTTCCAGTGTTAGAGGCATAGACGTGATAATCTAGGTGTTTACCACGATCTCCCCTCTATCCCGACCCCATGAGATCCCTAGACCTACCACCTGTCACTCTAGTCCCCTTCCTCGATAGAGGAAGGCATCCGATAAAGATGTCATGAACATCTCATAGTAGTCCGCAATCACACCTAACGGAGGGAAGAAAAACCCTACCGTTACAAATGTATTCATATCGTTACATGTCAAACAATGTACACGCAAAGGAAACAATTATTAGCATGGTGCATGGTGCAAGGTGAAGATTCCTATTGTCAAAGTCTATGCGACTTTATCTATTTCACTATCGGATTTCTCTTTTTCCATCGATTCTCTCGTGATTTTAGTGAATTCCGCTGGTTTATCTGTGGCCGTGAAGTAGAAGGCGATGTTTGCCTGCAAATTATTAATAATTAAAATATAACTGAAAAAAATAATCAACAAATGCATTCAGCAACAAACAGCCTCCACGGGAAAAAATCAGAGAGGGGTCATATCTCAAAGATCAAAGATCATTAACTCACGATCATCATAAGGACTGCATTGACGATGAAGATTATCCTCCATCCAGCTGCATCCTCGTCTGAATGAGCGAGAGCAGCGACCTGGAGAGGGAGAAAGAGGTCAAAGGTCAAAGGTCAAAGGTCAAAGATCAAAGATCAAAGATCAGAAGAGCACGAGTTCTCGACTACAAGCATGTGCTGGATAATGGAGCCATCGGTGAACGTCATTGAGAGTTCGAAATAAGCATAAAAGTCTACTCTATAATCTTGTTGTTTTTGTGCGAAGGAAAGGGTTACCATGAGTGGTCCGATGACAAGGGCGACGCACTTTGAGAACTGGATCATCGCGAGGACGAAGTGACCGTATTGTCTACCATGGTTAGAATTTAAAAATAAGAAAAATATTTTTTTTAAATATTTTAAACAAAGAGTGAGAATTACACCCACCTCGAATGGAGCGATCCGCACTTGTAGAAGGCACCGGCGTTCATTCCCATGATGGAAGTGGAGGCGATGAGACAGAATACAGAGAGGAAGGGAGTGGGAGAGACACCGATTAGACCACATAGAATACCTGAATAAGGAAGTAATGACACAGATCTCAATGTGGAACGTCTTCGCTTTCCGGCCCAGACTGTTTGAAGGGATGGAATGGTGATCGGAGATAGGGAGACAGAATTGTTAATGCCAGAAACTGAAGATGGACTAAAATGGCTCTGACCCGCCAGTCCGACTGAAATCGTGTTGCACACCCACATCTTCACTTTCTCCGAGACGATTCTGAATTTTAAAAATTATTTATTTTATGTTTTTTTTAAATGTCAATTCTTTCATGTTTGTAATGACATGTTACTTCACAATAAATCAATAAAACAGCCTCACGTGATCTTGTCAGATAAAACTCCACAGAAGACCTTGAGAGGGAAGTGAATGGCGGATCCAATGGTGGCGAGAAGAGCTGTCTCTTGAATGGAGTACCCGAGCACCTGCAAGTAGAGCCTTTTCATCTGTGATCCTTTGTCTTATCTAATCCGTCTCCTAATGTCCTGCAGTAGCGAATGAACGCCAGATCGTCCAAGTAAACTCTAGTTTGTCTTTAATGAAAATTAGTTGTATTATCGATAGTCGTTCATCACTTATAAACCATACCTTATTGATGTAAGTGGGAGCGTAGCTGAGCATGATGATATATCCGATGAGTTCAGTGAGGGCATTGAACCACACCACGAGAATCGTCTTGTTCTTGCAGATTTCCTGGAATGGAATGGATCAGAAGAAGATATGGTCGATTACGATGATCTCATTATTGGAAAAGGGAGTAAATGGGAGAAGAGAATAAAATACGATCAGCAAGTAGCGCAAATTTCAATGCATACCCAATAAGGGACGAATGAGTCTCTCTCTATATGCTCCTTCGTCTTTCCCTCGTGGATCACTCCCAATTCCTTCGCCGAGACTGACTGAAATGAATAAAGTCATTCCCGGTATACTTTTATGTAATTCTCAGTATTTTCGTTCAAAATACCCTACTGGATAAGGCGACCATTGAGTTAGCGAATCTTTCTTTGAGTGAAAGAAACGTAATGCTTTTCAACACTCGTATATTATCATTCAATGAAACGCTGTCTTCGTATTCAAGAAAAATGATAGTAGAAAAAGAGTACGCGATGATACTGCGGGTCATCCTTGTAGATGACCACCCAGAGAAGGAAGAAGAGAAGAGTGACAATGGCATGGAAGTAGAAGGCCCAGCGCCAACCGAAGGAGGAAGTACAAAACTGGAATAATTAAATCAATATCTTACAAAGTCGGAAGTTCTGGAAAGTTATTTCTCGACGTGAATCAACTATCTTCATTTTTTAAAACTCATCACTCGTTTACACGTGAGACATTGCTAATATTTGACGCGTGGGTTTCCAACAATAAAAAAAGTGACGAATCAAACATACCGCTCCTGCGAGAGGATTCGTGACGATCTGAGCGATGGGAGAGAAACAAGTGAGGAAGGAGATGAAGATGGCAGTTTGAGTGAGAGGAGCCCATCTGAATAATTGAGTTGAGCTGATATAGTTTCGGCATGACGAAATTTCTGATCCAAATCTACACCCAAACAAACAGGGCATCTCATCTACAATGAAATGTGCTCTCGCTTGAGGGAAGATGAGGATCATTCAGAGTTTCACTCATTTTCGAAATTGAAAAAGACTAGACGAACACAAAAACCTCACCGAACCACGATGATTCCTATGGCGGCGAAGTCAGCAGCGTAAGCGATGCCCTGGAGATAAATTATTAAATTATTTTAATAATTATTAAGGAAATCAAGCACGTACCTGTAGGAATCGTACGAGAATGAATAGGTAGAGATGGGCATGGGCTGCCCATGGAGAGACAGCAGTGGCCACGGCGGAAAGAAGACCAGAGAGGAAGAACGGATATCTGGGACGAAGAATTATTACAAAATTTTAGATTTCGGTGATGGGTGCGTAAGGGTAGGGACCACCAGTCGAGAGCCGACTTTGCGGAATCTAGTCAAAAGTAGGCTCATTATGACCGGCAGAATCTCAATATCATTTTTGCTTTTGGACGTATGTCGATAGCTTTTCTCTCAAGCCCGCGAGAGCTTTAGAAGTGTGCGCGCGTCCCTCAGCCAGAGAGGGGAGAAAGGCGAGACGAGAGAGACAGCGGGCGGAGCCTATCTCGCACGTGTCTCTCTCATTCCGCCCGCTCTCTCGCCGCTCTCCTCCCGCGCTCATATTTAATTCAAGCACAATTCAGGGAAAATTATTAAAATTCCAATTTTGCTCTTAAAATTCCTCAAAAAATACAAATTAACAGAATATCAACCGGCGAGCAGTGTGCTTACACGGGAAATACCCTAATCACCCTATTCCCAACTGTAACATCAATTTTTGACCTACTCAGACTTGTCAGATACCGCTTGCCGGCCGATTAATTGATAGAGAATGGTAATAGCTACTGATCAAGCTTTTGAGCGAGTGATTTGGTTGCGAATGCGGTTTGTGCTCCCTCGATCTCGCTTTTGAGGGGAATGGTGTCGAGGGAAAAGGGGCGGGGCTGGTGGTCCCTACGTAAGGGTGCGTAGCAAATCAGTGAATCAAGAATCATTCGATAGTTCCATCACACTCTCAGAACTTTAACATCGAAACTCTCTTTTTCGCAATCTCAAGCCGATCAGGAGAAGAAGCGTAATAAAAAAGACATTCGTGAGCTTCCCATGGATCTTACCTCGCTCCCCATCGTACATATGCCCAATTGATGGGGAATGTTCCCACTATCGTCCCCGCTGCAACTGCCCAGAGAATCGCCGATTTCTCAGTGGGAGAGTAGGCGTAGCGTTGACGAGTCGTCTGAATGTGAAACAATCAATTTTAGAAGGACGTTTTTCACATAAAAACGAAAACGTAGTATGAACAAATTCGAAAAAAAAAACGATTTCTAACCCCATTGCCATTATCGACGACGTCATTGGCATCTTCTGTCATGCAGATAAAAGTGAAGTTGATGATGGAGTAATTGCAGCAGATCGCAGTGAGACAGAGGACACCCACACATAGAATCACATATCGATATCTGAGAAAGAAGATCATTCTTTTCATGAGAAGCTAAAAACAATCATCAGATTGTGTCTGCAAAATCAAGTAATAATGACATATTCCAATCTCTTTCAACTATCCGAACTGCCATCTCCACTACTCACCGATCGAACATGGTGCAGCACCGACGTGGTGCGGTTTCGGAAACGTCGTCGTCGTCAGCGTCGTGGTGCTCCTGAGGATCATCGCGAGATGCTTCGGAACTCGAAGAAGAGGAGGAGAAGGGAGAGGACATGAGAGAAACCGCGAGGGAGAAGGGAAAGAGAGAGGAATGAGAGGAGAGGAGACGGGATGATTAGTTCATAGGGAAATTTTTAGTCAAATCTCAATAAGATGGAATAGATTGACACCTTCTAAGTCTGGTAAAGTATCTAGAACCTTTTAATTTGTAAAGAAATATGAGGTTGTCTCGTCTTCAGCACAAATCACCTTTCCTTGATCATCAAGGGAAAGGGAAGTATTTGCTGTTCAGACGATGAGAGAGCGATTGTCTAGTGGAAGTGATGAGAGAGAAACAGCTGATTGGGAAGATTTCCCCGTCCAGTGAAACACATATGCAAAAGCAATAACATGAAACGGTTATGAGCGTCAGAATGGAAAGAGACAATCGATAACAATTGTCACGCAGAAAACATGAAAATGATAATTCGACCAGAGTTCGGCAACGTTTTGAGCGCGGGGGAAAGTGAGAAAAGAAGAGAGAGAGATTATTTATGTGATCTCTTTCTCTGCTCTTTTCATTGCAACTGGTTCTGTCATTGAACGATTTATTGCTTATCAATTCTTCATTGACAGATTCCTGGGAATAACGATAGACAAAGTGCTGAACATCAAGGGAACATTCAAGGGTCAATTTGTGGCCGCTTTTCTAGATGAAAAATAGAGAATCACACAAAGAGGGAGGTGGGGGGAAGGAGTGTACTGACAGCGATAACAGGGATGGCCAACACACCAACGAGCAGGTGAGTTACCATTCACTGTATGCCGAATGATCTTCATTCTTAACAGTTCACATTGTAGGATTGGAGTTGAATGATGATCGTGTTGATATAATTCTCCGTCACTTCGTCTCCCTTCTCTCTTTCTCTCTACGAACTGAATCATGTTATTGTTCGTCTCTTCCCTCAAGCGAGAGACCATTCCATTCTGGAAAGGATTTTCCATTTGTTCGTTTCTTGATTCGCATTGGAAATTTGTCTGTTGGTTATTGTCTCAGGCACACTTTAAAGTCAGCTCGTCTAGAAAAAAAGAAGTCGCAATTATAAATTTGTTTATTATACACGTCCAATAACATAATTATTACATAATGCTCATTCTTGCACAACAGATGAACGAGACCCGTAGAAGGAGTGGGGGATATTGGATGGAATGGCAAGGTGATAACAAGGAGGATTACGGTAGTATATCGATTAGGGCGATTCCACGACTTTCGGTGGGCCTTGGCACTGAATTCCGTCAAAGTAGACTGCGCCGTGTTGGAATCCGACCACGTCCGGCCTGAAAACACAATTGTTTATTTTCGCTGATCTTTGGAAAGTTCCTAAAAACTCCTTTCTCGCCGAGACCTTCCTCTTGAATTTTTTAACTTTATCCTGCTCCTCTTTTTTCGCTCTCATCTCATGCAAAACTTCGTGGGCTATTTTCCATTGTTAAAAAGACTGGCCTTCGATAGTCGATGAGGGCATCCTTGAATAGATCGCAGGTTCCGGCAGAATACAGGTTAGCCGAGCGACATCCGAGGGCGTAGCACGCAGCGAAACACTCGGATGGACTGGAATTAATTCATTTGAATATTATTATTTATTATTGATTCTTTAATTATTTCGAGCGACCTCTTGACGCTAACGGTCTTCAGGAGTTTGTTGCCGTTGAAGGTCGTTTGGTAGATGGCAGAGTAGGTGCATGGACCTGCGAATAGGCATTGCGTCATCACTACGCCATTCTAAACTCATATTTCCCTCCCTTCTTCAATCCAACTTACCCGCAGGCGGGTAGGTGGTGGTTGGCTCCTCGGTAGTCGTAAATACTTCTTCCTCCTCTTCCTCCTCCTCCTCTACAGTAGTCGTTGGAGCTACCGTAGTTGTAGTCGTGGTAGTGGTGTCTTCTACCGTAGTCGTGGTGGGAGCTACGGTAGATGTCGTCGTGGATGGAGACGTCTCTGTTACGGTTACGGTGGTGGTGGAAGGCGTGGTAGTGGGGGCTTCGGTAGTCGAGGTTACGGTAGTCGATGGGGCTACGGTAGTGGAGGGAGGACGAGTGGATGGTTCGTGGAGAGCGCGAGGGGCGTACATCTCTTCCTCGTCGTCCATTAGTGTGTTAGAGACCTCTGGAAGAGATCAAAGATCATTATCGTATCACTCAACACTTCGATTGGATGAATTTGTACGTTCATCTGTCCATTTTTAAGCGATATCTCCACCATATCTACTCTTACAATTTTACTGTTTGGACTAGTGTGGCCTGGTCGAATAGTGTCCTAGTAATGCACTGCACATAATTCTACTCTAATATTGTGCAGTGTGCACTCTAATCAATCAGACAACACTAGTGCGTAATCTAAACTGTTAATATTTCTGAGCAAAAGTTGTTTGTTTTTTCCTAATTTCATACCTGCAGAAGATCCCTCCTCTTCCTCCGACTCAGGCATATAATCTCTCGAGAGTGGCTTCTCATCATCAGACAGCGAGTTATCAGCGGGAGCAACACTCTCCTGGAAGATCAAAGATCAATCCAGAACAGCACTCTCCAAAATAAGAAATCAAAGATCAATCCGAACCTCTTTGCTGTTCTTCATGGCTTCCTCGATTGCGTCATCCATAACCTCCTGATAATTAAAAGAATTAAATAATTATTGAAAGTGATGTCGTACCTTGCTCATCAACTGCTCCTCATGCATCATAAACTCCTCCAATTCGGCCGAATCGAATCCTTCTGCCTCGGGAATATCAAGGTTGATTTTCACCTGAAGATGTTTCATTTAGCAGCATAAGAGAGGAATCGCCAGAGTTTCGAGAGCCCTGCGGACTTAGGAAATAGCTTGTGTGATCCAGCTGAAAAGTAAGACTTAACTACTTTAAATGATGCTCTTTCAAACTGCTTTTCCCGATTTTCGATATCAGGTCTCATATTCGAGTATTGTCACGTCAAAGTAGAGACACTTTGAAATTTACTACCAAAATTGCCTCGGGAAAACAGCCATAACTCGATTTAAAAATATGCTAGAAATAATTCCAAAAAAGCAATCAAATGAGGAAGCGGCGGGAAACATTTCTTATGTGGATGATGTCATTCCTCGTCCATGCGCTAGATCGGGGCAGTCGGTTTTCCAATAAAGTGATGTAATTTTCCAAATACCGATTTCTACAAGAAGCGCCGAAAAGTGAGTTGAGAAAAACCATGTACCAAACACCACCTCTTAAATCAGAAAGATCGGAGGATAGGAAAAAATGGGGCGGGCCTTATGTCCAAAAAACCTGCGATCTTTACAAATTTTCGAAGTTTTTCAAGCATAACTTTTTTCATTCATGTTTTCATGAGCTCTCATATCGAAATTCGGAAGCAGCGTGCAAAAATACATCAAAATTTCCTATAATCATATATTTTGGAGATAAAAATTTTTTCGACTTGATCACTTTTTCATCATGGTCCGATTTTGGTCGAAAACTTTTTGTATCTGAATCATGTCCCTATAGAAATTTCTAGCGTATTGTTGAGCGTAGAAAACGAATTTGCTAACTAGAGCTCATGAAACATCGAAATAAAAAAGTTATGCTATAAAGAAAATAACAAAAAAAAATTTGATCTGGATTTTGGCCATAACTTTTTTATTTTGATTTTTCATGAGCTCTAGTTAGCAAATTCGTTTTCTACGGTCAAAAATACGCTAGAAATTCCTATAGGGACATGATTCAGATACAAAAAATTTTCGACTAAAATCGGACCATGATCAAGTCGAAAAAATTTTTATCTCTAAAATATATGATTATAGGAAATTTTGATGTATTTTTGCACGCTGCTTCCGAATTTCGATATGAGAGCTCATGAAAACATGAATGAAAAAAGTTATGCTTGAAAAACGTCGAAAATTTGTAAAGATCGCAGGTTTTTTGGACATAAGGCCCGCCCCATTTTTTCCTATCCTCCGATCTTTCTGATTTAAGAGGTGGTGTTTGGTACATGGTTTTTCTCAACTCACTTTTCGGCGCTTCTTGTAGAAATCGGTATTTGGAAAATTACATCACTTTATTGGAAAACCGACTGCCCCGATCTAGCGCATGGACGAGGAATGACATCATCCACATAAGAAATGTTTCCCGCCGCTTCCTCATTTGATTGCTTTTTTGGAATTATTTCTAGCATATTTTTGAAGCGAGTTATGGCTGTTTTCCCGAGGCAATTTTGGTCGTAAATTTCATAGTGTCCCTAATTTGACCCAACAATACTCGAATATGAGACCTGATATCGAAAATCGGGAAACGCAGTTTGAAAGAGCATCATTCAAAGTATTTAAGTTTCACTTTTCAGCTAGATCACTCGAACTATTTCCTCAGTCCGCTAACACCCCAAAACTCTCGAATCTCTCGCGATTCCTCTCATAAGGAAATGCATGGTGCAATCATAATCTGAATTTGTTCTCCATTTTCTTGAGCTTATTCAATAAGCTGCATAGATATATGCTGTGTCTGTTATGGTATCTAGCCTGGTGAACTATGTACAGTGTCCCCTCGTTCCTTACCGTATCTCTGTATCTCGTTGTCGTCGTGGTTGGTCGGTGCGTCGTCGTCGTTGTAGTTGTCGTGGGAGCAGCTGTGGTCGTCCGCTTTGCCTTCGTCACCTACGAGAAGGAGAGATTACAGTGAATTTTGCATTCGCTTAATGTTTTTAGAAAGAGAACACATGAATCAGAATCGCCAAAGGGTCCTTGAATGATATGTGCCATCCATCTCCACTCATACCTTCTTGGTTAGCTTGGGTGTCGTCGGTTTCTTCGTGGTTGTGGTAGTTGCTGCAGTGGTCGACGTGGTCGTGGGTGCTGCAAGGAATCGATTAAGTTCCAGGGTATGGTCTCTTCATAAAAGAACTGAAAAACAGCGCTACGAAGCCACATAGTTTCACCAAGATTTTAATTAGTTTCGACCCACCTGCTGTTGTGGTAGTCGTGGTTGTAGTAGTTGTGGTGGTAGGAGCCGGCTCAGCTGAAAAGCTGTCGTTCAACTAGGTAAACCAGCCCGATTCTCAAACACGTTGAGAGAAGCTTGTCTACATTTACTTTGCCCTATCTTTTATTGTTCATATTTCACTCACATTCCCTATCAATCAACGTGCTCGTCTTCTCTGCGGGGTCATCTTGATGGTCGATTCTCTTGCGATCCTCAAAATATTGTTTTTTTCCTCCTCCGAAGCATATCTAACAAGAATAACAATAAAAAAAATGTAGTTGGAAAGTGAGATGGAATAAAATACTCACCCTGGATTGAGTCTTCCCTTCCTTCTTCGTTTTCTTCTCAGTTGCTTCCTTCGCTTGGTCTCTGCAATACAAATATTTCCTTTCTCACTTTAGCCCCCTCATTATCTGAGATAATTTATGAGCAGAAAAGGAAACCAATGATAATCACCGTTTTCCCGTTTTCTTCCTCTCTTTCAATTCCTCTGGTGTATCTAACTTCTCCGGTGATTCGTCTTCCTTCAGTTTTCTTCTCTCCACTTTCACGTATGCTGCGCACTTGCTCTCGAGGTAATGGGTACGAGTCTGAAATAGAGTTATCATAGATGTTCGTGGAACGTTTCACTGAAATTTTGTGAGAAATACGTTACTTATTTCCACTCACGTCTTCCTTGCTGACGCATTTTGACTCGAAGTAGCTCTGTGGCGAGAGAGGGACGTAGTTGAACGATTCCGGATTGGAAAATCTGCAGTGAAGCTCACTCTCAGCATGAACATTCAACTGTTGGTGAGAATCTTTCGAATGAGGTTTACCTGTTCTTCTTATTCAATAGACAGATCCTATCTTCGGGGAAGTATTGGGCAGATTGACACGCTTCGCCGTATCTTCAATTTAGAAATTATTATATTATTACTATGTTTTACTCACTTTCTCTCAGCGTCGGCGCACTTGCACTTACATTCCTCAACGGAAACCTGGAAAGAATCATGTTTTTCTCTAACTGTATTACGATTTTTTTTTCTAGCAAAATGAGTCGTTCATGCAATTCGTTGTATGATACCTCCGTTTCCACGGCCTGTGCAGTTCCCTCGAGCACGAAATGCGGCAACTCTAGGAAGCAACTGTCGGTGCCGGCTGCAAGAAAATATTATGAGATGAAGAATGAGATCAAAGATCAACTGACTATCAGCCCTTGCGATCGGAAGTGTCGCTGGTCGCTCAGTGGTAGTCGTAGTGGGCGGGGCTTTAGTGGTGGCGAAGGGTTGGATGCAGCCAGCCTCCAAATCGGGGTTCACCAAATCCATGACAGCCTTCACTGAAAAAGGAGGAGATGATAGGATTCACCTTTCGTGAAAGTTAAATATAAATGTATAACGTACTTATGGTGCACTGCAATCCGAGGTAGGTCACGTTGTAGGTCTTGCGATAGTGACGCTCGAGTAGCTCGGGTCTGGAACGGATCAGAGTTGAGAGGAGAAGAATACACTTATAATATTAATTATTATTTATTTTAATGTTTTTGACAATTATCGTTCTTTGTAAACAAAACCGAACAAGTGAACAGTTTTGTTCATTTTTGTCACTTTTTCAAAGTCGCTAGTGGCACACTTAACAATTCTAATTTTTGTTTCTTATTTTTTGTCCACCCCGATTTGCCGGAATCGATCGGACATGTCACGGTGAAATATTTCTTTAAAGTGGAGAAAAACGAGAGCTCTAAGTCAGTGATTACGGTAGTATGAGGTAGGTAGATAATTTCTACCGTAATCCCTAGTTTATTTTCAATTTTCATATTTTTGGCTCTCATTTTTCCCCATTTTAAAGGAATATTTCACCGTGACATGTCCGATCGATTCCGGCAAATCGGAGTGGACAAAAAATTTTTAAAAAGTTTTGAATTTTTAAGTTTGTCACTCGCTACTTTCAAAAAGTGACAAAAATGAACAAAACTGTTCACTTGTTCGGTTTTGTTTACAAACTACGATAACGTGCAGAAAACCACATACCGTTGCCTTCTCGACTCAACATTCAGCACACAATCTCTCTCATTGTGATAATACGTGGCTGATCGACATTGGAAGGCGTAGCGACCAGAGGTCCTGAAGAAGAGAATTTGTTTACGATATATGTGAGAATATAAAAATACATAATAGGAATCAGTATTCTTTGCCTTCTATTTAAATAAAAGGTCGTTTAGACTCACACAGAATTGGCGCACAAGCACTTGCACTCATCCATAGACACATCATGCTCCAGACCACCTGCAATTTATTTTTTATCTCCAAGAAGAACGTTGAATTATTTTTTTTACCAGCAGTAGAAGTCATCACGTAGTCGAAGAGTTCCTCGAAACATTTCTCTTTCTTTGAGGGTCGAGAACTCTGAAAAGATTGTTTAATATTTTCAAAAATTGTTCATATTTCATGAAAAGTTGAAGTAGAAGCTCACGGCCTCAGTTCTGGTCGCTTCAGTAGTCTCCTCCACTTCGTCCCTCTCTTTTTTCTTATCTCGTCTCTCCTTCTTCCTCTCCTTTTTCTCTTCCTCTTCCTCTTCTTCACTGATTTCATTCGACTTCGTCTCTTCTTCTACTCGTTTCTTCTCAGCCTTTTCCTTCTATAATCAAAAGATTTTTTGTGCTAATTACATAAATGCGAACGGCATTTTCAAATTTAGACGTTCAAAAGCCACAAAAGATTAGAAATAACAAAAAAATCTAACCTCCTCATTCTCCCTTCTTTCCTTCTCCTCTCTGTCCTTCTTCTCCTTTTCTCTCTTCTTTTCTGTCTCTTCCACTCTCCTTTTCTCTTCCTCTTCTTCCTTCTTTTCTATCACTTCAACTCTCCTTTTCTCTTCCTCTTCTTCCTTCTTTTCCACCTCTTTCCTCTTCTTTTCTATCTCTTCAACTCTCTTTTTCTCTTCCTCTTCTTCCCTCTTTTCTTCCTTTTCTCTCTTCTTCTTATCTTCATCCTCCTTCCTCTTTCTCTGTTCTTCAAGCTTCCTATTTCTCTCTCCAATTCTTCTCAATTCCTCTTCCTTATTCTTCAATTCCTTCTCTCGTTTTTCTTCCTCCGAAATTTCCTTTTCGACCTGAAAACGAGATTGTCAACTAAGTCTAAAAAATTCCTGTCTAATGCCCAGCTAACGAATAATAGAATGATCAATATTATCATTTAATATTCATACATAATAATTAAAACACGATAATAAATGAATAATTGAACAAACCTCTTCTAGTTTCTTCCTCAGTTCAGCCAAATCGTCATCCTCCGTTACTTCTTCCTTTTGCGTCGTACGCTCCGTAATCTGAAAATAAACTCAGTTCACGGTAGCGACGCAGAAATTGCTAATCGTTAATGGAAAGAGGACAATGCAGATTGAAGATTAAACAATAGAAGTAAAAAATTAAGCCTCTACTACCTCCACTGTGGTCGTTTCTGCAGCAGCAGTAGTCGTAGTGGTTGTGGCTGCAGTTGTTGTAAGTGCTGCAGTTGTCGTGCTCTGAACAGTACTCTTTTATTAAATATGAAGAAAAAAAAATAGAATTCGCTGTCAAAACATTCTCACTAAATATCATTAAGTGGTTTTCGGGAAGTGGCAACGAACGGGGATCCAGTCTCATGTGGTGTTAAATTTCTCTTGATCGATCTTTGATTTGAGTTCCCGCAATTTCATATCTGCGTTCCCTGTTGAGCTACTGACTTGAAAATCTTTTTTGCGCATTCTTGGGGTATGAAAACCTTATAAACTGATTTTCAAGTCAGTAGCTCTACAGGGAACGGAGATATGAAATTGCGGGAATTCAAATCATAGATCGATCAAGAGAAATCGCATTACCTCAATTCGTTTCCCTTCTCGATCGGGCGATTGAGTAGTCACCTCTACCGATGCCGTCTCCTTTGACTCTTCTGCAATGATACCCTTTTGATTCAATTTATCGAAACAAATTGATCAATTAATGCGGCTCAAGTTCATTTGATGATGTTGCACATGAAAGACAAGTATTCGAATCAGCTCAGTCTACAGTCTCCTTAGACATTTTTTTGTGAAAAAAGGATTAATAGTACTCACTCCAGACTTTGGAGAATACTTGCTGCATTGGTTTGGGTGGAAGTTCGCTCTCGGTGTTGTCACAAACGATGTTAGCGATCCCGATTAGCACTGAAAAAGAGGTTTCTATAAGATTGAAAGGATTGAAAAAATTTTCAAAGCCCTTGTAAACTACATTAGTCGAAATGATCGGGGAGCATCACAATTAGTGACTGAACAAAAGGCTTTCAAAGCCTCTAAGGAATGGAAATGCTCACTCGAAACGTCGCAGGCGACATACTGATATGTCGCAGACGCGTCGTCAATCAAGTCGAATCTGCAATAAAGAAATAGATTTAAGCATGGTTTTAGATATCTCGAAGCTATCTACAGCCTTGATAATGCATGATAATGATTGCCTACCATCGCATCTCATTTCTGCATCAGAAACTAACATCAAAAATAGGATAAGATGAATAACTGACCGTCCCTTGTGACTGCCCGTGTTGAGTACACACATTCCACTCGTGTAGTAGTTGAGGGACTCGCAACGAGCAGAATCCTTCCACGAGTTAGCACACAGACATCTAAAAAATATTTGCATGAATTAAGATGGATATATCGAGAGAAAATGAAAAATAGTGAATAAAACTATTTGAGATGAGAAAAACTTCAATTAATGATTACAAAGTAATGATCTTTTCATTTTGTTCAGTACGTTTATTGCTAAGATCGTTAGATTGGATTGACTGCAGTACCTGCAATGATCGATGGTCGAATGGGGAACATAACGGAATGCTCCTCCCAGCAGATATCGTCTCTTCTTTGTACGGAAGCAGACAGGAGGGTCTGAATGATCATTGATAATACCATCATTTAGGAATTGACTGAGAGCAGATCCCAAAATGCGGAGCAAATATCAGCCATTTTATTATTCAACTGTGCATAGCATGAGTTCGTGCTAAGATCCCTTCCACAGTTGCTCCTGTTATGGTGAAAGGTGTGAAAATACGTCCCACTTGCTCATTCTAGCACGAAACAGACCACGCGGAGTCTACTTTCTCTGACTTTATGCTCGGGATTCGACTATCAAACTTGTACAATACTAGTTGGTGAAAGTCGGCCAAAGAAGGGTTCGATTAGACAGTTGGAAAGATACTCGAGAAATTCATAAAGCTTCTGATGCTTAGCCTGATAACCAACAAAATCGCACCTCCGACTCCTCTTGCCCTCTTTGGGTCTGCTCTTCTCACATCGGAAGATGCACTGGGTCGAATACCAGTGAGATTAGAAACAATTAGAGTGTTCACGAATCCATCCTCTCCATTGGCACTTTCGACGGATGTTGAATTGCGCTGTTAATATTAGTTATTTATCGTCGATTAGCTTCTTTTTTTAATTGCCATTCCTTTAGGTCGTAGCAACAGTGAATATCATGTGTTTTGTTGAAAAAAAAACGAACAAAATAAAATAAATTTGATTAAATACCGTACATCGTGCGCATCTCCAACGACGATGGCGGGTCGTTCCTTCTTGCCCAGGGCGTTGACTGATTCGTGGAGGAAGGACTGCTCTCGACGCTTGATCTCAAAGGAATTATTCATTATGCTTTAACAAATTTTGTAGCGCCTTCGGTTTCTGCCCCAGGGTGCGACCGCACAGAAGGAAATACAAGATGTGTGAATCGAGATAGGGGAGAAATATAAAGGAATATCAAAATTTACTGGAGCAGATACCGAAAACGTGCCGAAAGTTTTCTCGGTCTCGCAATTCAACCAGTGAAAATGGGGTGATCGCCCTCACATTCTTCAAGATGTTTCCATCCTCGACGACAATGGGAGGAAGGAATCCATCGTGGGGCTCGCCTGTGATGATATTCACTCGGGCGGAAGCTGCACGGCGAATCTCGTCTACAAATGAATGAATGATCCAAGCATTCAATCTGTCCACTTGATCTTGCGAGAAGCTGTGACTGACTCAGCAAATTATCCCTTTCTGCGATCGTCTATGTAGATACATTATTTTCTGCACTAATGAATAGTCAAAAGATGATACTGACATTCTCTGTGTTCAGTGCACTTTCCAATGCAGGTGATGAGGAGAGTCTGATTCGTGATGATCGGATTATCCTCCGTGAAGCGAGTTCGCTGATTTCTGAAAAAAAATTGAAATTCATCCACCAAGAAAGCTTACTTATTTAATATTGCAGAGCCCATATTTTTATTATTCTACAAGAAATACAATATTCTTTCAATGCTCAGTTGTAGATCTCAACTGTGAATTCCTACTTTCACTTTCTCGTTCAAAACTAACAGTTCGCTCTAAACCACGATCACTTTCACTTTCTACATCAGAGCACAGCAACGCCTACGGTTCCATTATTTTCGCCCTCTTGACTCGGTTTGGAGGGAGGAGGTAGGGAGGGGGGAGGCTGTTGCGTTCATTGTAGCCCCTCTTAATCTCTGTGCTCATCACCAAATCTCGTTGTCCGTCGCATAAAAATGCGACAATAGGTCAGGATTGGCCTCAATCGACTCTTCACCGTGTCAACAATGGGGAAAACATCTTTCTCGTGGCTTGAAAACTATGCCGCGAGCTCGTTTCGATCGAATTCATGCGTGGTGTTACGAAATGGGGAAGTGATTAGCTAATGAGAAAGAGATCCTCCCTGTTCTCATTCCGCCTCTTTTTGCCCTAGTGAGCCAACCGCCGAGCGCAGTCAAAACCCGATCGGCTTGCTTTTCCCTGCCGTTTTGTCTTCGTCTACCCACATTTTTCATTCGAAAAGACTTCGGGATCTATTGAACGAACACAGACTTGTTTCCTCCTTACTTTGGTGCGGGACTAAAAAGGGGATAGGACCGGCAGATGAGCGGTCGAGCATACTCTATATCGGGAGGGAGTAAGAAGTGGATTGGCCGGAAGTGAGAGATAATAGTGGCCGGTGCCTTTATGTTTCCTTCACTATTCCGTTTCAGACTCAAAACAACTTGGATAAGACACAAGTCAATGTTCGTCCAATCTCCGTACTCTCTTCTAATAGGAAATACCTGCAGTTTTCGGTGTATTCATATGAGATGGCACAGGCTTTCATCGTCTGATCGTAGAGGGCGGAACGACAGAAACGACGCTCGGCACAGAATGCAGCGCACTCTTTCGTAGAGATGACGTTGGCACTGTATGGAAACATATTTCATGAATGTTGAAGAACATGACAGATCGCAACTAGGCATTTCAAAACACCAATCGTGATGGAAATTACTTCTTGGAAAGCATTTCTCAATTATTCTGAATCTTACGCAGTGAAATAGTAGTCGAAGTTGCCCGCATCCTCCTGTGAAATCTCCTTGGCGTAGTAGAATTCGGCGCATGTTTTGTCGCGAGCTAAACATATTGCGAATTAGCTATGGTAATTTGTATCCATGATTATGAAATGTAACAATACCTTCAGAAAACCTCAACAGCAGAAATAGCGGAAAGGCAAACGCGAGCAGCATTCTTGAAGGGAATCTAGGATTAAACAACATTATTAAATAAATATATTATTTGATAAGCCACAATATAATAGGGGTTCAAGCACTGTTTATCGAAGGGGGTGAGGCAGGAGGGGATGGGGGAAAGGGAAAAGGGCGGGTGGAGGAAAGCGGGTGGCAATCGGGTATTCACTCTCGGATTTAGATCTTTTTCCAGCTCCCTCTTGAATCGAGATTTGAGGCAGGAGGGAGATTGCTTGAGATACGCTCTTGCGCATACACACAATAGGTGTCCAGGTTGGAAGGAGGAAAACGGGAGGAATGAGGAGGGAGAGAGACTGGTTCATAGTTCAGATTGAGTTATCAACATTACGCAGAACTCATCAAGAATGAGACAAGATGAAATCTGTGAGAATAATTTGAATATCGGAAGTTTCTCTCCGGAAAATGCACATAAGAAATGGTTTGAGGGGATAGCCGGAAGTGATCTTGGACGACTGTAAAAGGCCTCTCCCCTCTACACTTTCTCTCTTTTCTCGATCGGAACATGTAAATGTTAGTGGATGGGCGAAAGTGGAGACAAGAAAGAAAGAAAGAACGGATGCGAGACTGAGGAGCAAAAGAATGAGATCGAACTTGAGTGGATTTGTCAGACCAGCAAAAAGCTTTGCACTTTCGGGAAGGGAACATCAGTCGAGACAGGCATGCAAGAGTTCGTAGAGGGAAAGTGATCGGGTGGATAAGAAGGACCCGGATCAGTGATCCGGGGTGGGAGTGTTTCCGATAGGGTCGGATGGATTTGAATGACACCCGCGGAAACCTCCCCCCCCTCCCTGCCCCTTTTAGACTATGTGTGAGATACGGTGCGATGAGTCAAAAGAGGTCAGTGCGGCTCAAGGAAGAGAGACTGAAAGGAGTCGCGATAGAGTGGGATGGAGAGGGGGAGGGGGGGGGAGGGAAGATTACTTTGAGAAGAATAACTGGCAAAGTGAGCTGTCGGCTATTAGGGGAGAGCCAAATAGCCCAAGGCTGCCTGTTCGGGAATGGATGGGGAGAGAAGAGAAGAGCCCGAGCCCAACCCGATCTATAACCCGGGTGTAAGATTAAAAAAAACCCCAGCTCTGAGATAACCCGAGCGATAAGTTTTGCCCGGGAATGGTCAGAGGGAAAGGGGTGCTCAACCGGTAGCCGAGAAGGGGGAGGGGGTAGGGGGAGACCCGAAGGGGGTTCACGAACGAGAATTGCGAGATTGTATTTGCATAGTGTGTACTAAAGTGTTGCATTGCTAGGCGAATAACCAGGACTGAGAAATGTTCACAAGAAAGCTGAGAGGATCAATAGAGAACACCATACCACAATCGAAAAGAAGTTTTTTCGATTTTCCATGGATAAGTTTTAGAAATACACAAAACCGGATGTGTTTCGTTGTTGTTCCCGATTGAAAAATTCTTCCCGGATAGCGGAACTTTTCAAAATTCATAGCAAACACTCTACGCATTTTTGTTGTTATCGAGGGTGGTTTACAATCTCCCTTCGATTGTATTCACTCTTCTCCAGTGATCACACCAGTTCCGTATCGGAATGTGAATGCGTGTTTTTCAAAAGTGAGCATTCACTTTCTGGCGAGATCTTGATAAAGGGGCTTACCTCTTCTCCATCCATTTCCATCTGGTGGTCTCACCTTCCCACGTCGTAAACCCTCTCCTATCGAGTGCAACTTTCCACAACATGGTTGACCTCCACCCTTATCACACTGGAACCCCTCCTCCTCCTCCTCCTCCTCCTCCTCCTCCTCCTCCTCCTCCTCCTCCTCCTCCTCCTCCTCCTCCTTCTACCATTCCATAGTCTCTCTCTCTTTTCGGTTGACAGTTCTTTATCATTCGCTGAATTCATGAATTTTAACTGATCACTGTCCCTACGCTTCCCCAACAAATCCGCTGATGTTCTCTTGATCGGCTTAGAATGTTTCCTCCAGCTCTTCCCATCATTAGAGTTTCTTCACGCCCTTTACTCATCTCTTCTTCAAACAATCCCTATTCGACTTGCGATTACGGCATATATGTGCACGAAGTGACCGCAAATCATGTTCTCCGAGTTTCGGACGATATTATCGATCGTAATTGCTCGTTATTCCACCCCAAATGGATTGCCACCCACTCACTCGGATCCGCCGTGGTCACATTTCCTACGTCATCTCCATTGATCTCCTTCCTTTTCTCTCTTTCTTATTCCCTTTTTGGTCGTGAGAGAATGCGAGGGATTGATTCATTACTGCAACCTGTACATCATTCACCCATTATATCTGATGAACCAAACTTACTCACCGTTAATTTTAACGATCTTCAGTTCCATACAGTTACCCATAATACTTTCGTTCAACTAATTTCCTTGAATTTTTTCACTCAATCTATAATCCCATGTAGTGCAGGGTCAATGCCATCGGCCTCCGGTAAGCAACCGTCTCTCGAAGATCCAACCGATGATTCTCCTACCAAATCAAGCGACGAAGCGACCAAATCAATGGATAGCAGTGAGCAGTTGATGGGTGAGGGAGAATTAACAGTGGAATGAGGATACTTCTATATTCGGTCTGATCGATTATTTCCTAAACGAAGTTTCGTTTCAAGGTCTCGTTTCAACGGGCCTTGCAGGTGAGGAGACGAGGACTGACGTCATCGACGAGAAAGTAGAAATGGACGACGATGACGACGCTCCTCGATGCTGTATCCCCTTCCGATTCATTGTTATCTTCGTGGGATTAATATGTCTGGTCGCACTGCAGGTTTGAATATTGCTAGAAATATGTGTTTACAAAGGCATTATTCATAAATTGTGCCGTGACTTCGTTCTGAATCTTGTCAATCTATGATTTTCAGGCGAATATAACCGTGATAAATCTGGCGTTTGTGTGCATGTCCGAAGACACGAGTGGGCTATACAATAACAATGGGGTAAGTAATTTGTTTCTAATATTTTTGATCAGATCCAAAATAGATAAGCGAAGAAAAAAATACCCATTTATCAGATTGATTTTAGTTCGCTTCAATACCAGTATTTGTTTTTCTTGTTTAAAAATATCATAAAAGTTCAGAAAATGATAATCAATAGTTCTATCTCAGACGCTGATAAATCGATTCGTATACACTCCTAAAGAGAAGGGATTCATTATTTCTGCAGTCGCAGTTGGTACTTTCATTGGTGCAATCGTCTTCAATTGGTTGCATGCCAAGTTCGGTGCGAGGTGACTTCGTTTTAAAAATCTTATTGTTTTTTAAAGAATATATCAAAGGCGTTACTGCAGCAACAGGTCTAAGATACCGTAACCTTGCCAGATGGCCATTCTTCTCAGCGGGACTCGTCTCAGCAGTGAGTACGGTAGCCATCCCCATTATGGCGGAGCAATCAATCCATATGCTCGTGATAGTCAGATTCGTGCAGGTAAAGTGGATAAGATCCTTTGATTGCTTCAGAATGATGAATTTTGATTGAAGTAATATTGAGTAAATCTCTGTTTCTCTTCACAGGGATTTGCATTCGCAGCAGACTTCGCTGCAGTGGGAGTTATTTGTGTGAGATGGGCGCCGTTGAAGGAAACAGGTATGACAAAAATATATATTTATTTCTATTCTGAGAATATGAGCTGAAATTGTTGGAGAGATTGGCTTCGTAAATATGCTCGGAACAAAATGGGCCTCGACAGTCATCTTAATTGACTCGACGCTCATCTTTATTAAAGAAGCGTCAAATTTCAGCCACTTTCATCGGCATTTTGATGAGTTTCGGAGCGATTGCCTTCACTCTTACCAATCCCGTCGTCGGAGCTGTAAGATTACTTTTATTTTAAAATAATCATAATGAATCAATAAAATAATTTGCTTGATAAAGCCTTCCCATCACTCCTAATTCCTTCAGTTCTGCACATCTCGCTGGGGATGGCGTGCTGCATTCTACGCTTTCGGTGCCGTGACGACCCTCCTCTTCATGCTCTTCCTTGTCGTCTATAGAGATGACCCTCGAAAACACAAGGTATTACGAGAATAACCTCGCTGTTATCTTTCTGTGGATCATTACCGCATCGAATTCTTTATCATGTAGCTTCAGTGTCTCAAAAAACGTTGGAATGGAACTGAACTTTTGAAAGTTTCGACTGCAGAAACATCTGAAAATTAAATTTTTGCTCGGGGTGACTAATCTTGATCGTTTGAGGCAGTATCTCGTCGTGAATTGGCAGTTATCGAGAAGGATAAGACAGCAGAGCATATTCACAGGGACGGATTCGTGCCCTACAAGGTTCTGTGATTCTGTAATCACTTATTCTCAACAACTTTTAACGAGATTTAATACGATCATTTGAAATCCCCAATGCGAAATTAGAAGAATCACAGCCACTCAGAAGTTGAGTATCTCCGATTTTTTTCAGGAGATTTGCACTGATCGAACAGTCCTCGTGGTTTGGCTCAACTCGATGATCGAAATTAACACTGCAGTCCTTCTTCTAACCTACGCTCCCATCTACTTCAGCAAGGTCAGATCTTAGATACTTCAAATTTTTAAAAAAATTCTCTACCAGTTGACTCAAAAGCAAGCATTCCAAGTATTTTCCAACGAATAAACCATGAAAATCCTGCGATTCCTTTTGAGGTGCTTGGTTTCTCCATCACCGAGACATCGTACTACGCCTCCCTCGGTGCAATCTTCCACGCGGCAATTAAGATGAGCGTCGGATTTCTCAGCGACTCCATGGGGTAAAATATTGAAAAGTAGAGGAAAGAAGAAAAGCCAGTCCATGATTACTATAGAAGATGATGAATGAATACACTTCATCTTTTCTCAGTTGCTTCTCCGAACGGGCCAAACTCATCTTCTTCAACACAATCGCAGCGGGTGTGGCTGCCTTCACTTGCGCTGGCATTGGATTTGCTCCCACTAGAGAGGTGAGGCAGATGACATCAGGTCATCATTTCCTTCGAGCAAAACAAATCTTCGACGAACATCACCATCTCATATTGCGAAATTCGAAGGAAAATTAAGAAGAAAATATTTCCGAGAACATTAGTAGATAAGTATGATGCATCGTGTAATCATGATAATGAAGATAGTTGGATAATCTCAGACGGGAGTGTTCATGCTCACTCTCACTGCCTCCATCATGGCTGCCAATGCTGGCGGATTCTTCAAGTGCGGTGCTCTTGTATCGAGGTAAGTGCGTAATTCAATTTACATAAAATAGACAGAGGCCGTGCAAAATACCGGAACAAATTTACCACTGCCTGATTAGAGCTATCATTATTTTCTCAAAGATGCGCTTTCGCAGTGTTTCTCCACCCAGAAATCAGTGAAAAAGCTGTTTGGTTTCAACCGTATGCTTCCCCTCCCTACCGTACCCTTGCAGACAATACGCTCACTTCGTTCTGGCGACAATGCAGATGATGAAGTGTGCTGCCCATATCATTGGACCAGCCATGGTCACCATTCTCACCAGCAGTGATGGAGACGATAAAGGTACAGTAATTCGGTAATTTTACTGAAATTTTTCGCAATATCTAACGTAGATAAATGCTGAAACTCTCATAGCATCAAACTATCCGTCTCAGGATGGCGGAACGTCTTCATTCTCAACTGCGTCTTGCTGCTCATTGTAGGATTTTAAAAACACTTTCTCATAATAAATAAGGGCACTTAGCCACTAAGCAAGACATGGTCATGATTCAGGCCAACTTCCTCTTCTATCCATTCGCAACGGATAAACCGGCAGAATTCACAAAGATCACGAAGGAATCGAGAAGGAAGGAAATTGAAGAAGAGAAAAGGCAAAAAGAAGAGAGAAATGCAGTGGAGATGGCTTGAAACCATTTTGTTGATGTCTAGGAGACTATAAACAATTTTTTTTGTTTCGAGAGATGAATGACGGGACTAATACAATTATTATTTTTCTGCCCGAAATATCGCTTACGTGTTAGTCTCTATGTATGGAAAAGCCTTCAATGTATTGGCTCTCTACAGAATCTATCTCCACATTAACGTAATTACTGGATTTCTGTCGTATTCTCAAATCATTTTCCCGATTATTCACAACATTGTCGACGTGAATAGCCTATCAGGGAATCAACATGATCAACTCGAGATCAGCAGGAGCTTCGCCGACATGATCAAACTCGTGCCGACAAGAAGAAGTATGGTTCTTCTTTGATCGTTGATCTGTGTTCTCTGAAGGTTGTTTCTTGATCTTTGATCTATTTATCTAGTTCAATTTCAGATACACGAGCTCGCGGACGCTCCCGCCACTAGCTGGAGCCAGTACTTCAAAGTGCGATCGGTCACCAAACGCATTCACTGATTAGCTATCATACACCGGTATGGAATCATCGTATCCCGTAGGGCACACAGCACTTCTTGGAACCTTCACTCCTCGATTGGCTTCAATTTTGCTACAACTTTCAAAATCGAATGATAAAATTTGTTTAGAGATCTAAGATCAGTCCCTTTTCAAGGTTCTGACCTTTGATGCAAGTGCTCGACCGGCAGAACTAAGCACAAGATGCCCGAGACCCTGTGTTCCGTCTCCAATTGAGACAGCGTACCGTAACCTACTCACTGCCATACCAAATTTATTCCTCAAAACAACTGTGGTCTACGTAATCTCTGCACTGTTGCACGTCTTTTTCTCACTCTACAATCATTTCCCGATTCGTCGTCCGGGCTCTGCGGTCGACTCGCGTGTCCACAATGCTATGGGGAAAAACCTCCATTCCCTCATCCTCCTCTTCTCATTTGGCCATTATTCTCTAGCTCTGAGATGTCGCCACACCTCCGTCACTTCTCCTTTCTCTGTTCCCACCCTCTCTTGGTAATGAAGATGATGTAGTCATTGTCAATTCCACTCGGCTACTTAGATACACCACAAGATCAAGGGAATGGGAGGAATAACGGATAGTCAAATTGATAATTCCTTTTATTCAGATAGAAACTTCTCGTGTTACCAGAAAGCTCTTGCGAGTAGATCATCGATCGCAGCGACACAATGGATATGACTTTTTTTTCATATTTTGTTGATCTTCGATATACCGACGCTTCGCCTCTGAGCTAATTTGTAGTGGAAGCATTCGGCGAGATCTGATTTCATATCGTGATTTAGATGGGATCTCGATTTCCCTCAGGATGTCACATACTGTATATGAAAAGGAGAGGGCGCAGTAGAAGTAAACAAGTGGTGATTAAGACAGCATCTCGGTAATTTACAAGCATTGTAACTCTTTCTCGGACACGTTTCTCTAGCAGTAATTGCCTACTAGGCAATGATCGCTACTCAACTCTAAATGGATCACACCCAGTATCGTAACACCCCTTGTACCGGTCACAGTTCCAACGTCATCCCCATTGATCTCCTCTCTTTTCTCTCTCTTTCTTATTTCCTTTTTGGTCGCGAGAGAAAGTCAACCCTTTGTCACACCAATGCACTCACAGTGGAATATTTTCCGTTCTTCATGTGCCATGTGTCTCCTTTTCATCCAATTTTGGTTATTCAAAATACTTCCAATTAGATTTTGTCCGTGGTTTGTTGGTACCGAAGGATCTCTTATGTTCAGGGTTCATGTCATCGACCTCGGGCAAGAAACCAGTAGAGGATCCAACGGATGATACATTTATCGGTTCTATGGCTAAATCGATAGACGAAGCGACTAAGTCAGTGGAAAGCATTTACAGTAAGAAATACGTTTAATCAACTTTTTACTCGACAGGAGGAGTGAGGTTTTGAAAGTGGATGTATCTTGGCACACCCTTGCTGCACTTAGTAGCGCATATATGTTTGAAAGATTTGTTGTGACTTCATTGTATGATTAGCTCAACTTCTCAACGGGACTTTCAGGCGACGAGTCGAAGACTGACGTCATCGACGAGAAAGGAGAAGTGGACGACGATGACGACGCTCCTCGATGCTGTATCCCCTTCCGATTCATTGTTATCTTCGTGGGATTAATATGTCTGGTCGCACTGCAGGTTGGAGATTAATGAAGTCTCGGTGTACACTAATTTATTCAGAGAAAGAATGAATGACGATCAAAATATATTATTCTGTATCTGTTGAAAAAAACTTTGCTTTTCAGGCGAATATAACAGTGATAAATCTGGCGTTTGTGTGCATGTCCGAAGACGCGAGTGGACTATACAATAACAACGGGGTAAGTATTTTGTTTCTAATGTGTTTCTCTAAATCAAAATAGATAGGCGAAGGGAAATATAACCGCTTTTCCGATTGTTTTTAGTTCGCTTTAATTCTCTGTTGTTCTCGTTTAAATAAATCTTTAAAATTCAGAAAAAATAATCAATAAATTATTCTTCAGACGCTGATAAATCGATTCGTATACACTCCTAAAGAGAAGGGATTCATTATTTCTGCAGTCGCAGTTGGTACTTTCATTGGTGCAATCGTCTTCAATTGGTTGCATGCCAAGTTCGGAGCGAGGTGATTTTTTCTCACGTTACAACTAAAATAAATAGTGAAACAGTAAAATGCAGAACTTAAAGATACCGTAACCTTGTTCAGATGGCCATTCTTCTCTGCGGGACTCGTCTCAGCAGCGAGTACGGTAGCCATCCCCATAATGGCCGAGCAATCGATTCAGATGCTCGTGATAGTCAGATTCGTGCAGGTACCATGAATGAGAGCCACCCAGGTTTCGGGGGAAGCGCAAAGATTTTTTTTGAATTATGTTCAACGCTATTTATTGACAGGGATTCGCATTCGCAGCAGACTTTGCAGCAGTGGGAGTCATCTGTGTGAGATGGGCGCCATTGAAGGAAACAGGTTTGACAAATGAAACAATACCAATACTTATTCGCTTCTGATGGTATCAGTAGAAGAAATTGTCTCTAGAAAATGTAAATTTTCAGCTACTTTCATCGGAATTTTGATGAGTTTCGGAGCGATTGCCTTCACTCTTACCAATCCCATCGTCGGAGCTGTAAGATTACTTTTATTTTAAAATAATAATAATGAATCAATAAAATAATTTGCTTGATAAAGCCTTCCCATCACTCCTAATTCCTTCAGTTCTGCACATCTCGCTGGGGATGGAGGGCTGCGTTCTACGCATTCGGTGCCGTGACGACCCTCCTCTTCATTCTCTTCCTTGTCGTCTATAGAGATGACCCTCAAAAACATCGAGTGAGAGAATACCCTCTGAAATTTTCACATTTATTCCCCATCTGACGTTTTGCTGCATAGAAATGAACTAGATGATGATGAATGGTCATTGATTGAGGCCGTTTCTCGTCGTGAATTGGCAGTTATCGAGAAGGATAAGACAGTCGAGCATCTACACAGGGACGGATTCGTGCCCTACAAGGTACTGCAATGAAGAATTCAATTAAAATTCCTCACTTTGGATTCATATCAGCCATCCCCGAATAAGATTGCAATTAGGAATAACGTTTCGATTCTACCTCTACTTTCGCAATGCCATCGGCGCGCTGAGAACCATGATTTCGGTCATAGTTTCGACAACCAGAAGATTATTTCCATTCAGGAAATCTGTACCAATCGGACAATCCTCGTTGTGTGGCTCAACTCGTTGGTGGAGATCAATACTGGCCTGCTTCTTCTCACGTATGCCCCCATCTACTACAGCAAGGTTAGACTGTTCTCTTGCTTAAATAGATCACTTGTGAAGGATTTCCCTGGCTAGTGAAGGGTAGAGCGCACAACGAACCGATAACTACACTATTTTTATTCTTTAAATTATGTATCTTTGTACCGTTTTCCATCTTCTTCCATCCTATATCTCCAGCACTCATTGCATCATTGATCCCTTTCCTTGGGATGATTATTAGTTCATGCCTGTTTGAGGTCCTTGGCTTCTCAATCCTCGAAACATCGTACTACTCCTCATTTGGTGCGATATTCCATGCGGGCATCAAGATGAGCGTCGGGTTTCTCAGCGACTCAATAGGGTACGATCATCTATTGATTATCAAATTTGGCTTTGTCTGAGTATGTCCGAATGTCTATTTGAAGGCGGCCTATTGAAATATGATCAAATTCTTTCAGTTGCTTTTCTGAACGGGCCAAACTCATCTTCTTCAACACAATCGCTGGGGGTGTAGCTGCCTGTACTTGTGCTGGGATTGGATTCGCTCCCACTAGAGAGGTTAGTTAGAACTCACTAGAGAGGTCATCGTCTAGTCGAACAAAGGCAAAAAACATTATCGACACTGTTTATCGGTGATTGTAAGTGATCATTTCGCAAACTAATGTTGAGCACAATATACCAATAGACAAGTCGCTTCAGATTTCAAGCCCTCATTCTTTCTAATTTTATTGGTAAATAGAAAGATCAATGTAAGTTAATAAGAATAAGAATATGATCATAGACGGGAGTGCTCCTGCTCACTCTCACTTCTGCAATAATGGCAGCGAACGCTGGCGGATTCTTCAAATGTGGAGCTCTCGTCTCGAGGTATTTACTTAAATCATTGTATCTAACCATATAAAACTTTTGTTCAAATCCCGACCATGCATTATGAGGTGATAGATAGTTAATTCGAATGGAAATAGGAGAAGGTTACATTCGTTCAAAATACTGGGCCAAAATGGACAAAAGGGCTGTTTCCTTGCAGACAATACGCTCATTTCGTTCTGGCGACCATGCAAATGATGAAAGTGGCAGCTCACATCATCGGACCTACGATGGTCACCATTCTGACCAGCAGTGATGGAGATGCAGAAGGTTTGTCAACAGAGATATTACTTCATTGCCACCTTTCATCGTTATCAATAATACTAAACTATCTTTTTTTCAAAACAGTCATCCCAGGTTGGCGGAATGTCTTCATTCTCAACAGCATCCTGATGCTCATCGTGAGTCTTGAAGCACTATGATTTTTTAAAACATTTTAAACTAATTATTTTCTAAGGACCAGGTAAAAAATCGATACAATAACCTCCTTCAGGTCAACTTCCTCTTTTATCCATTCGCGACCGATAGACCTGCCGAGTTTACAAAGATCACGAAGGAATCGCGAAAGAGGGAAATCGAAGAAGAGAAAAGGAAAAAAGAAGAGAGAAACGCAGAAAAAGTGGAAATGGCTTGAGACTGTTTTGTTGTTCAATTTGAAGAATCATAAAAGAATTATTTCAACTATCTCATCATTAAACGTCGCAGAGTATCTACGGAAGTTCCTTCATGGGGCTTCAGTGTATTGGGTGCAGAATTTATACAGAATCTCCCTCCACGTTAGCGTGATTACTAGATCTCTGACTCGTAGAGCGTGCAACTAAAGTAACTCCGGAATGCCACGACGCCGACAAAAATGGGGGTCGTCCTATTTCCGGTTATGCCAGAGTCTTGAAATTTTGGATTTAGCGCCTTCTAGGCTCCCAACGCTCCCCAAACGCAGGATACTTGGATTTGAGCATGACCGAAAGTTGTTACCTAAGGTTTGTTTTTTTTTGCTCGGCCTGAGCAAATCATGGCCTTTTGGTCTTCTACCCACTCCTATCTTATACTCTCTAATTATCGCATGAAGCCATGCCCTCGATAAGTGAGGAGGCTGGCATAGCAACCTCCTCCTCCTCCCCATTTTTCTAACTAGTATTCATGCTCCCCCTCCCATTCCTCTTTTCATGTTGACTACTTTTAGTATACTGCTACGTAGGGATGTCTATTCGGAAAACGGAAAACTCATTTTTCAATCCGTTTTTCCAAACATTCCGAGGTTCGGTCAACTTGTTTACGGAATTCCGAATAAATTCAAGTTGTTTACGGAATTCCGAATAGAACTCGGAATTCCGTCTCATTTTGCTCTCGCGCGACTTTCGAAGTGGTCGCCTGCGGTGTGAATGTTTTGTTTGTAGTTTGTTTTCGATCGTATTTTCTTTGTGATTTCTCATGAAAACAAATACGAAAACAAGTGAAATCGTTGACGGAATTCCGAGATATATTCGGAATTCCGTAAACAAATTTATTGGATCAGACCGAATCGCGGAAAAGAGAATGAGAATGAAATTTGACTCGGAATCACGGAATAAATTCCGAATAAACAACCCTGCTGCTACGTGACCCCTAGGCAGATGATGAAATCAACTGATAGATAAAACATCTTGCGAATAGTCCATTCCATCCTTCCCCTCTCTTTCTTCTCCCATTCGATGCCACTCTCCATATTACAAACAAAATTACCGAATTAACTATTTTAGCACAACATAGGATCTCGTGGCATAATCAGCCCCCATAGCTAGAGACCGCAATCTCCGCCCACTTTGGTGGGATAGAGAATTGCACAAAACTGGCGCGCGACTCGACAATTCTAGTTCTCTATCAATCAGGACGCTCTAAAGCGCTCTCTGTAGGTCTCAGCAGCCACTACAAAGTATGCAATGCGGAAAGTGATCGGTGCATTCTAAGTAGGTCAAACGCGTTTTTTAAGGTGGAAAAACGGGATTTGAAGCCTTTCGAGTGAATGCCGCTAGCTCCGCAACTCAAATTCACTTCACTCGTATTTTAGAAGAATTTTAAGATTTTTTTTGGAATTTTAATAATTTTCTCCGAATTGTCGGCGAGCGCGGGAGAGGCGAGCGAGAGGGCGGGGAGAGCGAGAGAGACACACGCAAAAGCGGCTCCGCCCCTTTTTTCTCTCGTCCGATTTCCTTCTCCTCTCCCTTGCCCGCGCGCGCTTGGTTTTCATGGAATAACTCGACTAACTCTAAAAAGCAAAAATGTTAATCAGAGCGAGACCAAGGCATTCCGCACACTTTTGGACCGGTGCAACCTATTTGGTAGATCACCCTGTGGTCTCTACCCATAGCGGCATGTCCATGCTTCTAACGAGATTGCTCTTTGTAAGCATTGTTCCTCCCTAATCAGTATCTACATAGTTGAATAATGTTCTCTCATGAGGAGATTCTTATGGTGATCTGAAGAAGAAGAGGATGGCATAAGATTCCCTTGACGAGAGCTCTTCTCCCTTCCGTCCATCACTTCCTCTTCGGCCCCATCTCGATTGATAGATCCTCGTATCATAGAAATTCTACATTGATAGTGGGAGGAGTCTCCCCTCATCCATCTACACATCCAGTCATCTCTCCAGTCATCATTGGTGCGAGTTACTTTGCGAGTAGTCAGTTACACTTCCTCCCTCTCCACCTTCCCAAGTGCTCTTATTATTTTTCCCATCATTGTGATGAGATCCCACTGTCCCTCTTGAGCATTGATTCAGTCACTGAGTTTGTTTGTATACACTCCCGTTACCCAATTGAATCCTCACGAGGGCATGGCTCTCTCCATCCCACCTACCATACACCTAATCTCCACTGCGCAAACTTCCCTCCCTACCCAGTTCATCAATCCATCAATGATTCCCTCTCCATCACCATCTCGCCGTACCTGCTCATAGTACGTTAGTGGTCTTATGTTTCGAAGATAGTAATGCAAGCCAGTTGGTTAATGGATGAAAGATGATCGCGATCGTCTGAGTTGATTGAGATGAACTGGAATGGTCCCGATTTATGAAGGAATATCTAATTGAGACGATGTGGACAGCAATCTGATTCAATGAAAAGCGACAGCAATATTTTGCCATGAAATCTTTGACCATGTTCCCCATGAACAATAATGGAAATCCAAAATGTTTGTAGTTCAGCTCGGAGCCGAGATATTCGTGTTTGAAGGTTGAATTCGCGCGCGTGAAAACCAAGGGAAATGGTTGCGCAGCGCATTCCATCTCTCCGCCACTTTTCGACCCTTCCAGTCCGATTTCACGCTATTTTGCCGCCTAGCTAGGAATTAATTCACATAGTGAAAACATTATCGCCATGATGTGGTCTGAAAGTACTCTCGTGATCTTTTCCATGTAGATCACATGATTCTTGAAGTATTCGTCATTCTCCCGCTCCCCCAGGGCAACAAATATCACTGCCTCTTCTCAGCCTCCAATTAGCAGCGTAGAGGCATGATAGGCCCTTCTCTCTCACTCCTTCTCCCCTTCCATGTCTTCCCTCCTAAAAGACTAGCGCTATCCCTTCTGATCGAGTAACATCTCTCTTCCATTCGTTGTCATGCCTCTTGAAAACATCTCTAGGCTTTTTTCTCCATTCCGCTTTTTCATGGTTTCATAACATCTCGCAATTTGTTTATTCAACTATCTGAAACTATCTATTCCCTGATATTTTGCAGAACTCTAAATGGTCTCAACTGATGCTATGTGGCATCTGCATACAACGATAACAACAAATAAAGAAAAGAAAAAACAAATAAGAAGGTTGGCTGAGATTTTCAGAAATACATAGTACAATCTTCGTCAAATCAATCGCGCTTCCAACAAGCCAGTGTTTGCGCCAATCATTAGTGCTTTGTCGAGCGATATGAAGTAGTGCCGACCATTGCATAGGTATAATATAGAAATATTTTAACAAGAGTGTTGGCAGGATGAACGAGGGAGTGATTGCGTTGGCGAACGGAGAGAAGGCCTTCAGACTGATGAGCAGGAGGTGAAAATAAGAAGCAGAATTCAATATTATTGTACTGATTCGAGACATGCGATTAGGCGGTCGAACTATTCGACTCCCTCCCCATCACCTCGAGACGGGAGAGGAAGGCTTTCGCCAATAGCGAGTGCCCTTGATATACAATCAATATAAAATAAAGTGAACTGTTTATTATAAGTTATAATAAATTATTATAATTTTCATAAAACAACGATTACTAAGCGGAAATTGGATGAATCAAGCTGAAATTTTGAGAGGATACGTCTTTCGTATGCTGCTTCAAAGTGACATCCGGAATTCGAAAATTCGGAATTCGAAATTTTATTTTTTCCGACCAAAAATCCTGATTGTCATTCTGGTCGTAACTTTATTCTTTGTCGTTTCCTCGAGGTCTATTGCACAAATTAGATTTCTGCATGTGAAAATTCGCTAGAAAATCAACTGTTCTGGTAATTCTGATGTTATGACATTTTCGCCTCTGGAATGAGCCTCAAAAATGCAGGAAACAGCTCAAAAAGTAAAAATCTCAAAATCCCTTCAGTAAACACTTTTAATACGTATTATCACATGCAGAACCCGAATATGTGCACTAGACCTCGAGAAAAACACAAAGAAAAAAGTTACGACCAGAAAGACCATCAGGATTTTTGGTCGGAAAAAATAAAATTTCGAATTCCGAATTTACAAGAGTGTCACCTTGAAGCGGCATACGAAAAACGTTTCCTCTCAAAATTTCAACTTGACTCATCCAATTTCCGCTTAGTTATGGCTGTTTTATGAAATTTATAATAATTTATTATAAGTTATAATAAACGGTTCACTTTATTTTATATTGACTGTACACGGAGTATCCTTGTCTTGCCTATTCGTGATGCGATAAATTTCAGATGTCTGCCTTTTCGTGCGTTATCCACACCGTAACCTATGGAGGCTTCTGTGGAAAGTTCGAATTTCTTCATTTACAAGTTCACATTTGATCGCTTTTAAATTTAAAAATGAAGAGTTTTTACACATACAACAAAATAAAACAAATTCAGGGTCAACAAGGTCGATGATGCTGTAGCATACGCGATGCGGGCTAAAGTGAAGCAAGCAGAGATAGCCGACCGAGAAAAGACCACCGTCATTGAGTAAGCATTTGAATTACTGGGTATCTCTGAAATTAGCCGCACACAGACGTAGCCCCCTATTTAACAACAGTGTCATGATACCCTTTCAAGTTGTATCCATTGATCTCCCATCGAATCAATAACGAGAATTTCAATAACATAATCGCAGACAACAACCGGTGTCATTTGTGCTGCCTCAGACGTACCAACTGGGACTTGACTGTAGAGATTTCAAACAAAGTATTTGGGAAGAGCTAGAGCTTTGTGGGAAGGAGTATCAAAGCACTAATAACCTTATTCGCAGGCAACTTCGACACCTATGTCATCATTCAATGGAAGAAGACGTCCAATGCCCCTCCCAACACCGAGGACAACAAATTCGAGATCTGCTCAGATCTACACTATCATGCAGAGACAGCTACCCTCTCCTCACCCTTACCCATATTGTGTATCCCATGACTATCCTCATACAGCTCGTATGCTATATTTATCGTCTACGCCGATAAAAATACCGATGGTCCACCCATCTCGTCCTCTTTTATTTGATACACTTAGAAGAAGAAGTACATCAACTTCTAACAAGACGATAATCACTCAGGAATCAACTTCTTATGCAGATATTTCACACTTCACAAATATTACAAAGAAGGCACGAAGTCAGATTTCCGATCTTTCTCATTCCCAATCACTCAAAAACTGCAGATTGAATGAATAATTGAGAAAATGATTGAGATTGAGAAAGAATACGGATTATTCAAGAGAAACGCAGAAAAAGTGGAGATGGCTTGAGACTGTTTTGTTGATGGGTGAGTTCAATTGAGGGAATCATATAGAAAATATTTCGATCTCTTCTATAAATATCATAGTCTCTGCAATGTTCCTTCATGGGGCTTCAGTGTATTGGGTGCAAAGCTTTCTGCAGAGTCTCCCCCATTTTTACCGTGATTACTAGATCTCTGTCGTAGGCTGGAATCAGAAGCGTAAGCAAATTTTTTATGGCGAATGTCTCTCTATTATTCACACGATTGAGCGCCCACACAGGTACAATAAGTGGTAGACGCTTACCATTGTTATGTCGCTAAACCCCTCTGGTTTTCCTGTATGCGTTTCATTGGCCTATTTGACAAAGTTTTTATGTACGGAGTGCTAATTCCCTACGATTCTGGTCCCTTCTGGGATTACTTTGATCCCTCTTCTCGATAATAACAGTGTATGGAACAAATGTTTCCGCTTATTTCCCTCTCGATTTCGCACCTTATTCATCACTTCAAACGCGTGCAGTCTAATCTTGATGGAACTACTGATACATCTCTCTAGGAGATAAACTTCACTCATTCATCATTATTTACTAGATCAATCATCAATGCAAGAGTATACCCTTCTCATTCAACCGAGTTCTCTCGATTCTCTAACCTTTGATAGATAACTCTCGATCATCGTTTAAATCCGACCCCGATAATCTCACACCTCCCCCCTCCCCCGTTCTCTTTCCCTTTCAATCGGCCGTTGTTAACTATCTTCACAACTCGCTATTACGTGAAGTGTTCGGGTTTTTTGTTATCCTCTCATGCGGATAATCCAAGCCAACGGAAAGAGCACAGAGACCCTCTCGGAATGTTATCGTACTAGTCAGAGAAACGAGATAGAATGCAGAAAGAGGAGAGTGCGCACTTCCTTCCTTCATCTGCTGTACTTCTCATTCGACGAACGGGGGAAGTCTCAATGATCCCTGTTAGTGAGGGGGAGTTAGCCACAATATTTAGGATAAGCACAGTGATCATAGAGAAGAGAGCAGCTTAGATCGATTGATCCTCCCCGCTTGCCGCTTGTGGAGGTGGTCGAACCACCGTTCCGCCCCTATAATTATGTCTCTGTTCCCATTCCGTTTCATATCCAGCCGACAATAATGCCAATCGATCTCTCTTCCCCCATTCTTGCCATTCATCAAACTACCCCCGTCATTGCTGCCCTTTAAAATCAAAATATTCGCTTGTTGAGAAGGGAGTGTCACATAATGAAAGTTCTCAGAGTGCGCTAATAGGAACGATTACCCCTATTCCTTCCCACTTCATTCTATCTAAAGCGATGTTCGAGTGAGTGAGCAGAGTGACGTGCTATATCCACTAGATTAGGAAGCCCTTTAGACAGATGTTTCGCTGTTTCACTCTTCACGTTTCGCGATTCTGTTTGCAAAAGTGTGCTCGATGAAAGGTGCGATTTCAATGAATAACCATTCTTTTGTCCGTTTTTGTTGTGATTCTCAACCTGTTCTTTTCTTTGTCATTCCTCCTTCCTTCTTCCTTGCTCTTGCTGTTATTCCTTGTCGTTTTTGATCGAACAATTCGTAAGCTTCGTTGAAAATTTTCAGGGCACCGTTCGTCCGTTCGTCGTCGTCGTTTGTTTTGATTGCATTTTGATGATTTTTTTAAAATATTGAATAAAAAAAATTGATTGAGGTTTGATGAGCGATGAAGATGAATCCCCCGTGTGCTGTGGCAGATTCCGCTTTGTCATTATGATTCTCGGAATGCTGTGCCTAGTGGTGTTGCAGGTATTTCTCAAGTCTCAAATACGGACAATAGCATCTTTGGTCAACACAATATTAACGATTAAGCCGATGAGAATCGGCGAATATCCGTATTTTGATCTCCATTTGGGTGGAAAATTCCATTCCAACATCATTTCGTCTCGGCGGGGATATGTGGTGTAATGGGAATGATTGTTTACCGGCACTGAGAAGTGTCCCGAAACTGAGATCGTAATTCTTTTTCGATTAACAGCATTCTCAGGCTAATGTTCTGCTGATCAATCTCGCTTTTATCTGCATGTCCGATGATCCAAGTGGACTGTATGATACAGGGAATGGGGTGAGTGTCGATGTCGAGCTAGGAAGAGTTTCACACCTTTCACTAAAGAGACTGAGTGAGGAGAAGTAAAGCAGATGTTGTGAGCAAAGAAAACAAACATAAATATTGTTCAGACGACGATAAATCGATTCGACTATGATCCGAAAGAGAAGGGATTCATCATCTCAGTCGTGGCCATCGGTACCTTCCATCTCCCTCCTTTTTAATAATTAGTTAAATTTCAAGGAACGATTCTCGGTGCTTTCCTCTTCAACTGGCTACATCAGCGATTCGGAGCACGGTGAGCAATTCTACCGTTGTTAATGTGCCTACAGTAAAAGGTAGCATTATATACCCATATCTGGATATTGTGCAACACTTTTTATCCACCACCATTCGCTTCGAATGATATTGGTGTAACTCGTTCTGAGACAGGTTTCTCCAGGGAACCATTTCTACCTTAGTCACACCCTTTGGTTACGGTAAAGATGTCCTTACTTCAGTGTCCCTTTCTTCGTTGCGGGAATCATCTCCGCAGTGTGTACTGCCGCTACGCCCGCACTAGCCGAGTGGAATTACGCAGCGCTAATCGCAGGAAGGTTCCTGCTGGTGAGTGGTACGGTAGGGAAGGGGTACTGTAACAAGAGATGATGTATCGATCAATGCGTTAGATGAGGAGATCGATAATCGAGATGAATTCTCAGGGAATCTCCTTCTCAGCTGATTTTGCTGCAGCTGGTGTGATTTGCGTTGCGTGGGCGCCCCTTGCAGAGACCGGTCAGTGGTAGGTCACAACGGAGAGATACTGTAGGCTACTGTAAGGATCGCATGGAGTCGATGTAGGTCGTGCAGTAGCGATATGGTGTTTTCCTGTCGTTCTCGCTTTTGCTCACAACATATGAGATGCGATTCTGAGCGAATATTCATTACAACAATCATGAAATATCCGAGTTTCAGCGACTTTCATTGGTGTTCTTCTCAGCTTCGGTCCGATTGCTTTCTCCTTCACGAATCCTGTAGTCGGCGCGGTTAGTTGTTCGTTTACAAAATTGAACCATTATTTCTTTCAATTTGAACTGATGATGACTGAATAGATTTTCATTTTATCAAGCAGGATGGTGATCAAACAGTTTTTCGTTCCAGTTCTGTACATCATCTCTCGGATGGCGATGGGCCTTCTACACATTCGGTGTCATCACGTGTGTTCTCTTCACGTTTTGGCTGATTATCTACAGAGATGAACCAAGAAACCACAAGGTACGATCGAATACGTTAGTCTGTGCGGCTTACGGTATGCTTACCGTACTAAGGTAGCCGTTTCTACTCTTGTCCAGTGCCTCATTGCACGTTACGTCTGTTATTCCGATGAGTTTATGTAGAGATCAATCGGATTTTACTGAGAGAGATCATGAGGAAAGGGCAAGGGCATAGACCGATACTTCAATGATCAGGGAAACAATCATTATCTCCTAGAGAGATGCGAAATGACTGATGATATCAATCCCAAACCATCGTGACGTACAGAATTGGAGTGCAACCCTTGTTGAATGGCATGATACGGGGTTAATGTGATCTGTAATCTTAATTTCAGTTCGTCTCGAAATCGGAACTGACTCGAATCGAACAGGATAAGACTGAGGAGCATGTGAATCGGGATGGATTCGTGCCTTATTGGGTGAGAGAATAGGATGGTGAATAGGATGCATCTCTTCATTTCGCAATCTCTTTGATATTGTCTATCCAGATGCACTTGCTCAACATCTTTTTTTATCAATATCGGAACAAATTATTCTTACAGGAAATTTGCACCAACTGGACGATCATTGTCGTTTGGATGAATTCGCTGATCGAAGTGAACACCGTGATCATCCTCCTGTCCTACGCACCGACCTACTTCAACAAGGTATATGGTAGACATGAAATACGGAGCCAGGTATACGGTAGATTCACCGAAATGATCAATAATGACTATTTTGAAAGATGATGATGATGATGTGATCTGTCCAGGTGCTTGGATTCTCTGTGGTTGAGACCTCATACTACTCATCGCTCGGATCGATAATCCACTCTCCTTTGAAGATTCTCGTGGCGATCCTCAGCGATTATGTGACGTCAGTTGGAGAATGACTTTTTTTGTTTAACTTCATATTTTTTAAAGAAAAATATAATTTAAGATGTGTTCCCGAAAAGTGGAAGTTGTGCTTCTTCAACACAATCGCTACGGCACTAGCCGGTCTGGCCTGTCTGTCCATCGGATTCGTACCTTCCAGAGAGGTAATCAGTGAGATGGCTATCAATAAGGAAACGGTATTGATGGGAGATCAAAGATCACTCCAGATGGGAGTGGCAGCTCTCACTCTCACGTGTACTCTCATGGCAGCCAATTCGGGGGGATTCTTCAAGTGTGGAGCACTAGTGTCGAGGTTTTTTCGATTCTACGAAATTTTCAAAACCATAATGAAGTACACAGTGCACAATTAGTCACTTTCCAACCTCAAAAGTAGCTTGATGTACAGTCACCAATTGATTCATCCATTACATCTTCTAAATCCCTTTCCTTTCAGACAGTACAGTCACTTCGTGATGTCTCAGATGCAGATGACCAAGTGTTTCGCCCATTTAATCGGACCAACTATGGTCTCCATGCTTACCACTTCCGATCACGATCATGAAGGTTGGTCTTGTCAATGTATTGTGTGAACTAGTATTTGAAAGACTAGAAATAGAGGCCTTTCGCTTATATTTCCTCTGATTTCGCAGTATTTTTGGTTAGACAGACGAGAGAGCAAGCAAATGGAGAGAGTTGCAAAGAGATATTATAAAATATTCCCAGTTTGAAGAACAAATTGAGACCGTGCATCGTCCATGTGTTCAATACATAATGAATGAAATTCATCCCAAAATCACTCTCTTTCAGGATGGAAGAAAGTCTACGCAGTGAACTGTGTACTTCTTCTAATTGTGAGTAAATCATATTACAATCATCAACGAAATTCAAGGTTCTCAGGATGACTTTGATGTCGTTTTTTTTTAATTAAAAAAAAAGAAAAATCAAAATCTTTTCAGTGGATTCGATCGACGTTACTTTCTCGCATCGTTCTATGCTCTATTTCCAGGTCAATTTCGTCTTCTATCCATTCGCCACTGGAGAACCTGCTGAGTTCACCAAGATAACGAAGGAAACTCGTCGCCAGGAGAAGGAAGGAAGAAGGAAGAAGAAGGAGAAGCAAGATGCAGTCGAGATGGACAACATTCCACTATAATTAATCACTCGGAAATTGCATTTACGGATGGTTATTGATAACTTTCTCTAGTTCGCATCTGCTAGTAGCCACGCAATTGTTCCGAACGTTTTCATTCCAGGGTCGATAATGGGTCAATAATAGGTCTGAGATAGGTGTCATGATCAATCGGGTATCTTTCTATTGGTACAGATCATTATTTGCTCCTTTCTTCACTAATGAACAGTATTTCGTGTCTCATAAACTGAGAGTGCAATAATGACTCCCGTGCTCGCTTTTCATTCTGGATTCCAAGCTCTGTGTGTTCCCATTTTGTTCTGTTGCCACTCTCATCTCTAACAATAAATGCAAATTCGCTGCAAGCCGAGATACTCATATAATGATATTTTTTTCAATTGAGATCTGATTCAAATTAAAGATTCTGAGGTTGGACCCCTCAGTCAGTGAGTGAGTATTCATCGGCTAGACATACAATGCAGTCGTCATCCATTTTGTAGTCATCATCCCACCAGCGATGAGTGACTTTCATCTCTTCCGTCACATATATAGCAAACGCTTGATGTATCTGAAGAAAAACTATTTGTTATGAATATGAAGGAAAGCACACGAAACATGATAAAGCTGAGCGTAGAGGAAAGACTCAGATGACCATGTGTTTACGAGATTATTTCATCTACAGTACCGCAGAGTCTCCCCGGGAACATGCGGGTCGCGGAGGGTCGCGGCGGGTCGCCCAAGGTCGCCCCGACTTTGAGACCGCCTTAGAACCCTTTAAAGTGTGTATTCTTTCGACTATTTTTAGATATCGTCTTCTCTTGTGAAGACCAATAGATCTGTGAAAGCAAATTTCCGAAATTTTCATTTTGAGCTACTTTCAAAGACGTCATCGTTTAGTCTTCCTCTCCACTCCTCCCCTCATTTTCATAAACGACAGCTCCCTCGAAAGATGAGAGTGAGGAATGGGAGAAAGGAGTGGAGGGCAGCAGAGACGAGATAAAGACGACGTCTTTGAAAGTAGCTCAAAATGAAAATTTCGGAAATTTGCTTTCACAGATCTATTGGTCTTCACAAGAGAAGACGATATCTAAAAATTCTGCGGTACTGTATTACCAGCGGTTTTCCCTCGATGGCGTCGGGGGAAAACTGGCGGTGTTCAGCGCTTCACGCTTCACATATCTAAGAGTAGAATGTGTGTTGGCAGGACGCTCAGACTGGACATAACAACCCAACCAACCAACAGAGAGACATTTGTACTTTATATACATTTGAATGTATGGATTTGAATGCCCGTACCTCTGCAATACTGTTCGAATCGTTGTGAAGAATGGACAATTTGCAGAGCTCCTCGCAAAAACATAGACGATGAATGAGCGGAGTCTGGAGCGAAAAGGAACATCAAGAGAACCATTTTTCCATGATAATACTTCCATATGATAGTCTAAACTAATTCTGGGCTATGTTCTGAATAGAACCAAAAGCAAAATGGTAAACCAAAAACCCAAAGCAAACACAGTTATATTTCGGGTCGACAAATTGTTGAAATATCGGAATAATCTCCAATCGGAACACTAATATTCCAGAAAGTGCTGGTCTGCAAATAAGATAAGGCATCTTGCAATGTGAGTGATGGGTAACTGAGAATTCACGGGAAATATTCTCATTATTAATAAAAACCAAAGGCTTACTTTCCCAATCTCGGAAGCTAATTTGATCAATCTCCTGGAAGTTCGATACAAACACTGGTAGACCTTCTGATACGATCTAGAAGAAGGCTCAAAAATAGAGAAACTCGATTATCGAAAAAAAAACCTCTTTCTCATCGTCCGTCATATTGTCGGCTGTTATCCAATGCTTGAATGGGTCGTATCGAAGCTGGAAAATCTGGGCGAAGAGAATCTTCCACTGAAATGTGTTAATTGTCTTTATACCCCGACTTAGTTATTTCCCCGACGTAGTTGGGTGAATGCCGCTAGTAACAAGTAAGACAATTCACGAAATGACATCCCTACTACATAACATAACTCAAATTTGTATAAACCGAAAACTTTGGCTGATGCAGCACGTCTAGATGTGTCTACCCCCAAGTTTACACAAGTGTCGGCTAACACTGAGCTTCCAAGGATTGACTGCGATTAAGGTCAGAAAATCGCGCATCTCCCTACTCATTGAATTGTGGAAATGAAGATGGCAAGAACATGTGGATATCATAAATCAATACACTACCGCAGAATCTCCGCCCTAAGAAAAGCGCCACGGAGGGTCGCCGTGGGTCACCCCAGGTCATCCCGACTTTGAAGTGGCCTAAACACCCTTCAAAATGTGTAACTTTTCGACTTTTTTGGCTGTGGGATTCTCTCTCGTGAGGCCCAATGAATCTGTAAAGGGAGATTTCCAAAATCTGCATTTTGAGCTACTATGTGAGACGTCATCTTTGACCCGTCTCCCCTCCCTTCCACTCCTTTCACCCATTCCTCACTCTCATCTTTCGAGGGAGATGTTGTTTACGAAAATGAGGGGAGGGGGGAAAGAGGGCTAAACGATGACGCCTCAGAAAAAACAGCTCAAAATGCAAATTTGATCCATTGGGCCTCACGATCCATTGGGCCTCACGTCCATTGGGCCTCACGAGATCCATTGGGCCTCACGAGAGAATCCCACAGACAATAAAAGTCGAAAAGTAACACACTTTGAAGGGTGTTTAGGCCACTTCAAAGTCGGGGTAACCTGGGGTGACCCACGGCGACCCTCCGTGGCGCTTTTCTGAGGGCGGAGACTCTGCGGTACTGTACATGACATCTAAATATTAAGTCTATCAGAATCTGCGAAAGAAATCCTTTGAGTCAGTTTCTGTTGTTCCGGAATTCCACGATATTGTGCGGGAATTACGCAATCTCACATACATATTACCCACTTGTCCAGTTCGTCGACGTCTGGTTTTGAGAGATTCTCAATAGCTTCAAATATAGCCCATCTAAAGGGGCATCCTTCTTCCTCTTCTTCTGACTCATCTGCTGCAGCTTGGTATCCTGCTAAGGGGAGCACGTTCATCTCAGATCTGAATTAGTTTTCAATATAAATTATGATTTAGTATAGAAATCAGAATGAACAGATGAACATTGAATGCTGAAAATTATATCTTCAATAAATAAACCGTCTTTTATAAATGCTATGAACGATTGATTGGAAAGTTAAGAGGTTAGTATTGGCTCAGTTCGAAGTCATATGATTTATTGAAGAATGATCTACCACCGAAACAGGTCTGTTCATAACATTGCCAGAAATATAGTAAGCAGAATAAACTCCTCGCGATAAAATTCCCTCGATCACTGAGTTGCGAGAGAAGAGAGATTGCATAGACGCGGTGGTTTGATAAAGGTCAAAATATGGGGAGGGGGAGGGGAGAAAGAACATCCCCGTTAGTGTAGCGTCTCTATTTGACGGCGCCGCCTGCACCCAATAATTTAGCACTTACATTTTTTAAAAATTTTAATTGGTTGTTGATGCTACTAAATCAAACTTTCAAAAAAAATTTCATTTGATCTATGAGGTCCTTTCTCCCAACAAATACAAGACCTCGTCAACCTCATCCACGTCCCAATCTCGTCAACTCATATCCAAACCCTGTTACTGCCTAGTGGATAGATAAATTTATTTTATTATATTGTAAGATTCAAACACTCAGTTAGAGTCATGGTCTGTTTAGCATACAGTAGGCATGATGAGCGGAACAAAATATTTGCTAATTATTTATTTAGGTTTCCAATATTCCCGATCTTTCTCCTATGTGATCCTGGACGCAAAATGCACTGATTAAATACAAACACTGAAGCCTAGAATCTTTTATTAATGATTGCTAAACACAGTAGATTGGACCGTTCGTAATAACAAGTGAAACGGTTTATTTTCTTGCAATATCAGGATCGACTGTATGCAAAACGTGCTTTGACCCTCAAATAATGAAATGATGAAGAAGTTAGGATAATGAAGAAAACAAACTTACTTGCAAATTGCTACGCATCCCTTTTCCCTACGATATGCATCCACTGTCGTGTCTATCATTCTTTGCAACAATAAAAAAAAAGACTCAAAATACTGGCAGAGCCATATGAAATCGTGGCATATTTATCTCCTATTAATGTTTCGATCGTTTGAAGATCACACTCTAGTTCTCGATATCGATTATGAATATCCCGCTCCTAGCGTTAGGGCCAGACAAGCTTGGGATAATGCAATCATAATCGTTATCCGTTAATTCAAGGGGTCTCTGAAGAGTGACCAGAAAGCAGTGATACCAGTGCATAATCTAAATCAATATAGATGCATTTAAACAATTAAGACAAAATCTCTCGCTCGGAGAATTTGCGTTAAGAAAATGAGGGTTCTGAAAAATACTCTGGTGTAGAGTAGTGCCAAATCGCACGACGAGCATGAAAGGCAGTTCGATCGAGCATGTTAAATTAGTTGGCGTCACTCAGGTGCAAATTTCAACCAAAAAATGCACCTAGATAACCGAGATAAATGTATTTGACCCCACGGAATCATTCCTGACGCCGGTAAATTGAACCCCGGAATTATTTTGAGAATACAATAGTTTGAGGGCCGGTCGGTCCGGAATAGAGGTACCTAAAACTATGAAATTATCAGTGTCTATATTCTCTCCAATTCCCACTTCCATTCTTATTCCATTCTTATTTTTCTCCTTCTTGTTAGTCGTCGCGGGAGGATCGTCTCCATGTCACTCCCATTGAGAATGGAGAATAGGTCATTCCCCCTAGTTCCCCTCGTCTACTCCACCAACGCAACAAGATCAGAATCCCCATCCAAGCCGGACTGGTCGCCATGTGATGGGTATGGCATACTAAGATATTTGGCCTCTCAGATCCTAGGCTCTATGACTATCGTTCTGAGATAGATCAGTCGAGTGTGGATGACGCGAGCTCGAACATGGAACTAACACACGAACGGAGTCATGTGACATAACAGAGAGAACCTTCTACGAGCAATGCAATCCGATGTTATATTGCTACTCGGAGGATCGGAACATTTTCTCCAGCGATTCATTTGGTCTGTGCAAAGGAAAGAAGATCGATTCCTCGACCCCGGTGAAATGACTATCTTGAAATGAGTAGAACTACCCCACTCTGATGCCCCAGAAAGCGACATTGATAAATTTTGAAATTCCCACTACCAGCTCGAAAATTACAATCCATGCTAGGAGTGATATCTAGCATCGATTGCAAATTCTTGGGGCGTGATAGATCAACGCACGCTACCTACCAGAAAAAAATGCAATCTCGAACAGTTTGCTTCAGACATATCAGGTTGATGCGAAAGTCTTGACCGATTTTGCGAGTGATGTTTGACCTTATCCACATCGCTTGTGTCAAATCTTCACAACATGTCTTCAATGAGGACATGTTGTGAAGATTTTTCGATCATCGTACCCCTACCTAACACAATGAGAACTCCTCATTGTGTTAGGTAGGGGTACGATCGAACATCAATGCCATATGGTTGAATCTTGAAGCGCTTGCTTAGTGTCTGAGAAAATGAGGGTTGTCCAACACTGAGAATTTCACTTTAAATCAAACTTTGTTTGCAGCCACTGTAATCTGAGGAGAAGGTGTTATTCCAAGCCCCGTTTTATCAAGTGATAGTCCACGTTCAGCTCTGAGACTTATGCATCAAAATAGTATTTCAAAACTAGTGAAATGTCTCGTTAAACTATGAATTAATCGGGTTATCGAATCATCTACACGTATTATCTTTAAGTTATTGCTCGTTATTCACACATTACCTTACCGACGAATTCCTTTTTACCTATTACGTTTCAATGCGGAATGGTCATATTTCAATCAATACCCATTTATCGATACAATGTAATTAACTTCGTCATGAAACAATGAGCACCGTTAGTACATAAAATATTCTGACCCTGAGCGAGAACAGATCAATAAATAATTAAATATGGTTAAAGCTTCGAATATTCTTCTATATACATATTGATTGATGAAGTACACTACGCATTGTCTCCATCCGCGTGATCCTAAACACACGAAAATAACCCCTTTGTTCACCCGTAAAACATGTCAGCGGGACTTCCGATCTTTTGTCACGCCGACAAAAACAGAATCTTGGACTCTTGAAAAGGTTAGGAAGTGAGGGAAATAGGAGTCAGAGTGGGGCATGAGACTAGTGGTTGGGGCGCGCGCCTTCCTCTACCTCTTGCAAAACATCACCTGCGGGCGGGAGTCGAACCTGCCTGCGTCGGCATGCCAGTCAGACACCATGCCCATTGATCTACCGTAACCTCCTCCTTCATAGTCGCATCTACCGTAACCTCCTCCTTCATAGTCGCATCTACCGTAACCTCATTTACAATAGTCTCATCCACCACAGTCTCCTCTACAGTAGTGTCCTCCTCAGCAGGTTCCTCTACCGTATTCTTCTCTACCGTAGTCTCCGCTTTCTCTTCGATTGTTTCATCCTTAATTTCTGCATGATCTACTCCCATGTGTCCTGACTCCTCCTCTCTCTCCTTCTCTTTCTTCTGGTCATTATGTGCGATCTGGAAAGCATAGACTCATAATAAAGAAGTCAACCCAATTCTTTTCCATTATCTCTCTCGACTCAATGCCTTGTTATTGAAAAGTGCTATTGTGCCCAATGTATGGGTATTGAAGAGAGAATTTGTTGGTTTGGCATCCCCAATTCACAATGGAACCACTCAATCACAGACTGGAAATCGCTACCGTAATCAATGCGTTGCTTACCATAACCATGTACTTGATCAGTTTCTTCTTGTAGAGTGGCTGACTCTTCTCGATTGTCTCAATCTCTCGTCGCATTTTCTCCCGAGGATCCTCGTCTTCCTGAGATCGGGTGGAATTATAGCATTTTTTTCCTTTGACATGATATCGATGTCTTTCCACACTCCAACAATCGCCAGAAAAAGCAATAAAAACACGATTCCCGCGATTCAATCTTTGATATATGGTTCTCCGCCTCCCCCCTCACCTCTCCCTTCTCTCCTCCCCGCTCGAGTCCAGTCTCAATTGCTTCGAGAGTCGACTGATCTGCGCCCGTTTCCAGCAGCTGCAATACAAACATTTCCAATTCTCTGCCAACCTCTTCCTTGAGCTTCAACTCGCCCCTATTAGAGATGGAATGATGCATATAATGAACCGAGGAAAGAACCATTATTATGACCAGTTATGCCGAGAATGCGTTTATAAATTCACCTCGTCATCCAATTTCTTCCCTCAAAGATACCTTATCCGGATATTCAAGTCATACCACATATTTCGAATATCACACTCACCATAACTCCGATCTTCCTCAGCTTACTCAGTTGAGAGTCGCGTTTACCTCGGGCTTCTGCGAGTTGAACCTGTAAATCTATTTTACCTTTTCACATATATCATACTTGAATCTACGTGACTACCTACCAAAACAAAAGTTATTTTCTTGCTGAATCTGGTTCTAGACATCTTTACCTCGCATTCCCCTCCCTTCTGCTCTCCAATCTAACCCACCCTCAACTGCTTCATCTCCTCTTCTTCCATCTCCATTGACTCTCCATTCAGCTCCGAATTATCCTAAACAATTCTAATCTTACGGTGAATCGATAATGTTCCACCGTACCTCCTCGCGGAAGAACGCGTAATCAGGCGCCACCGTAACCGCTACAGTCTCCTGATAAAGCGAGATATCGATAACCTATCGTAGATTGAATCGATCAGTAAACTGCCGTATCCCGTGAACACCGTACCTCTCCTGCTCGCACGAAAACAATCCTGCCGTTCGCGGAGACAATTTCGGCAGGAGTTCCGTTTTGCGCTGCAAGCGTTGCATAATCACTAAGCAATCACTTAAGTTGACCGCCTGACAAGTTGGGGAAGACTCACTTATATCGCCCAGACGCCTCCAGAATAGATCGAACACGTCCAACGACCTGAGAGGCAAAGGTGATTATTGTTATTTGCCCAGAAGTATACAAAAATCGAATGCTAAGTGCCGATGATGCTGTAGCTATTTTCCAATAATTCACTTGAATTTAATTAACAGCAGCAAACTAACCAAAGTGAATTGTCCCCAATTGAGACCGCGAACACAGTTATCAACTCGGGAGCGAACTGAACACGTCTCTTCTGGCCTGGAATCGATCTTCGTGAGCACTACCGTAGTCCCTCTCATAACCACAGTAAGAACAACTTAGAATACCGTACCTCTCAGTCCACTCAGATTCGGCAGCAGTCCGTCGTCGTTGTGGCCGAGACTCCATCTGCAATCCATAAAATTAACAGAAAAAGTACCAAAAATATCGATTATCCTGGACTACCGTATTCCTAAACTACCGTATACCTCGCCCACTCGCCGGTAGCTCCATCGAACTCGTCCATCGTCTCAGCGTTGCCCTGATTATTGTACCGTAATCAACATACTACAGTATCACTGATTGATCTACCGTATCCATGCTTACATCATAGAGGAAGAAAAGGGACGATCCACGAGCGAATAGTGGCACTCCTCTGTAGTCATCGTGAAGGAGAGACTCACTGATGGGAGGAGCAGTAGAGGGAGAGTCCACTGGAAGAGAGAAGGTTGAATAGTACAAGGAACCATTTGTGTCACTTCATCAGCCACCACCCTATAGTTCTAAACTGAAATTTCACATGACAGGAACGGTATCTTTGTATCTGATCAGGCAACTGCAAACTAGACTACGGTATCTCTCACCATTCCAGTAGTAGACGTGGGTGCTGCTCAGGGCGAAGAGATAGTCAGTGTCGAAGGAGAGATGGAGGGAGAGGATCGGAGTGTGGAAGTGGAGAATCGGCTGAGAGAGCAATCGTCAGCATGACTAATGAGTTTCTCCATCATAGATGAGGCTACTATAGAATCTAATAGAGCAGTGAATCCGATAAACCAATGAAAACATGCATAGTAGATATATTGAAGATAAAATTTATTTGATGTAGGAACTAATGACTTTGACCTACCTCCTTGGTGATCTGCATCGATCCATCGGAGGCAATGTGACGGATGAGGAAGGGATGAACCTGAAAGGGAGGGTTTGACCAGATTCATCTGAACCATCCAGTGATTGAGATGTTGAACATAACTGCATGAAAAAAGCTTGGGGATTATGGTCATCTATAGTAGATGAGAGCTAAACCATCACATCCACCATACAGTATTTCACCAACTAAACCCCCTCACCTCTACGAACTCTCCACTAGTCGCATCAGCCACACCCATGAATGCTCTCCTCGCATTGACGGATCGGATGAACTTAGTGCCGAGAGGGAATGACTCCTTCTCCCACGCCGACGTCGTCTGAGAGTACGGTAGGTTGGCGATTATCGATTGATCTACCTGGTTCCAGTATCTGAGCAGCGCACGGTCATCAGTATCGTAGATGGCCATCCTGTTCTCGCCCACCATGAAGAACATCCCGCCACGATCTGCAAGGGTTACGGTATCATTCTCGAATCGATAAATCAATTGGAAATTATCTCGTTACGAATCGAACATTAAGGAGATTTCATTCAGAATCCTTCTGAAATTGTTATCGAACCCTCGATTTCTCTTGTTCCGGGACTGTTCTTCCTGTCCGCATCGAAATTGTGGTCGATAGTTAGAGCCACTTCCATCTTCAATCATCCATTCACTGGTTACAACGAAAGATAAAGACAAGATAACAAGGTAGTAAGTGGCTCACGTAGAAACCATGTGTAAGCGAGAATCACTTATGAATAAAAAGATAAAAGTTTTATTTATAAAGTACGTCCATCGGGTTTGATTCACACATATTACAACTTAACGTACAAAGTACCCTCTACCACTGGTCCACCACATAATCAATAATTAGCTAGGCTACCGTAACCCGATCTTGTCGTGTGTTCAGTAATCGATCCGATAAACTGTCTGTTGCTACGTGGGTTCTGATCGTAAGTGAAGCTGGGTCAGCGAGGGAAAATGACAACAAAAACGAGTAAATCGAGAGAGAAAAATATCTATGGAATGGTGACGAGACTATCAGAAACAATCCAAAGTGAGAAAGCTTGAATTGATCGCTAGGTGAGGTCATGAGTTATCACTGTCGATCTAGTATGGCGACTATACTCAATCATTGCCTAGCCCCTTGTCGTGAATCGTGTAACGAGTAATCGATAATGGTTACAGTATATACTACAGTGAATAGAGTGTGATCTACTCAATATCCAGATCGTGGAGCGCCCATGGATTCTCAGCGAGGAAGTTGTCGACGACTTCGCGCATCGCAAGATTCGGAATCAGCTGCAATACAAATATCCTATGGAGCGTATCATTGACAAAGCTAAACGATTGACTGCCTTGGTCAATAGGTGAGGGAACGAATTTAGTGCATCCTAATGCTTCCGATCCGTGCCTAATGGGTGGTTTAATGAAACCAGCACCGTTTCGAATTCTCAATCCTCGCCTATTTTGCGATTGAGGCTTAATCGGTCATCTATCTGCAAAGAGAGAGGGCATGTATATTTCTGGCGAGCAAGTCGTCTAAATTGGAATGAATCCGTAATCTCTCTACCCACCTGATCCTCCTTGAGGGGAGCTCTGGTCACTGGGTCGAAGTGACCTACTCGCTGCAGATGCTCCTTGATATCCGCACGGTCATAACTTCAAAGTTCAATTTATTGATTTGTTAATAAACTTTAATATTCCAAAGTATTTCCTTCCAACTAGTACTATACTCACTCAATCCTTACAATCATTCAATGCACTGGCACAAACCAGCACTATCAGCTTCTAGCACTCTCTCGTCTATCACCAATCAGTGACGTGATTTAATCACTGCACGATTCGCTTCGCAATGTCCTCTTGATTGAAACCATCTGATAACGAAATCGCCAACTACATCAGACCTAATATTCAGCTTACGTTATTCCGGAAGGTGTGATGACTGGGTCCTCAAGCAACTCGAATGAGATCTTCCCACACAAATAGTCAGGAATCTCTCGCTTCCTGCGACGATCGTCAACCTACAATAAATACATTTAAATCTAATTAAAATATAGGCTATTACAAATCTAGAGAACGTCCAATGAACAGTTTGGTTTTCAGGTGAAAGCATTACCTGTGCGAAGAGGTTATTCAGCTTGTCCTTGGCTCCTTGGGCTGTGCCTTCAAGCTCTTCCAACTGGAAAACGGACACGAGCATGAACCACACAATGAATACACGATTAGGAATGAATAAACGAAGAATATCATCTTTGACTGACCCTTCCCTCTCTGAGTAGTCGATCTCCTTCCTCGACATCCATCTTCCCCTCTTCTTCCTCACTCTCGTCCAGTAACTGAGCACGCGCCCTTTCGAGATCCTCATCGATCAGTCTGTAATAATAGTATGAGATCTCTTATTTGACATAAAAGATAAATAGAAGAGAACCAAAGAAAGAGAACTAAGCGGTTCGCCGACCTTTACTCGAAAAAAGAAGAAAAAATATATAAAAACTATAGATGACCTATTCAGATAACTCTGTAATTCGACTTCCTGGGCGATTCTTCTCTCCTCTTCTAATCTGAACTTCTCGCGTCTCGCTGTGCGAAGCTGCGAGGTGATCTCATCCCCGAAGTTCACCTGAAGTGGTTGGTCATTGTACTACTGGCACAATATTCAAGGATCAGTCAACGGACAACACGAAGTGTCTCTGTCTGACATAGTTTCATGACTGTAAAATAATGACTATATCTTCATTTCTCACCATTCCATAACAAGCGTTCGTGTAAAGCATAACCATGACACTAATAAACAATAAAATGAATGTACCTTCTGTCCCTTGGCGAGATCATTTGCTTTCGCCAGGCACTTTATGGCTTCCTCATATTGGCCAAGATGGAGAGCTGCCCGGCCCCAGAAGTAGTAGGCCTGGAAAGTAGTCAATATACATCGTCAAGCTAGAGTCAAACAAAACAACTTGGTAGACAATAGCCCGCGAGAGAGTGAATCACCATTGCGAAACGAGAGATGATGTGATGAAACTAGCCTTGACACTCTTCCCATCGAGTTCTGCAGCTTTGCGAGAATCGACAGCAGCCTTCTCCCATAGTTTCAACTGAAATGTATTGTGATCAACTTTGTTCCGATGAGCAGAAAGGTAAACACCTTTAGAACACGGTGTAAAAGTACATCCAGCGTGGAAAGTTCTTACGTAGATGTAGCACAGCGCTCTGTTCGTGAAGTACGTTGCAATGTCGGGATTCTTCACAATAGCTTTCGAGTAAGCGTCGACTGCCTCGTTGTATTTATGATTTTGAAAATACTTGTTCCCCAAGTTTTTGAGCTCCTCTGCGGATTGAGATGAAGCCATCTGAAGAACATGATTATTGGAATCGCACAACGACGCACAAACAAACAACAAAGAGTGCCCAGGAAGCGAAATAAACAGAAAAATAGAACCACGTGAGAAAACCCAGAATGGCAAGAACAATCAGTTCCCAATTTCCTTCCTACGGTATAGTTCTTTTCGTGCATACACTTCTCATACACTTCACCGATATACCGTATTGAAAGGGCTCGAAATTTCCCCCCACGGCTAACAGAAATGCTACCCGAGGCGAAAATCGTGGCTAGAATTTGTAACGAGGCCCCGCTTTCAAATTCCACTAAATATAGTAGGTTTTAGGTTATCAGCTATAACTTCCGCTAAACACAGAAAGTGTTCCAGTGTCCCGCGAAGATTTCGAGTAACCTGCACATCATAAGTTCAGATATTCAACTTCTTCCCGCGTTTCTCAGGGAATTCAAAAGGGTGATCCTGATAAAATGGTTGGCCCTGCCAAGAAAACCTGATTTTTCTACAGTTTGAATCGCGCGCCTTTTGTAGGTACAAAACTGCGTATAATTTTCGCTGTTCATCATTTTTCCTTATTGTCATGCGGTTCGGGTGTCGCGGTAGCATTTCAGTCTGCCTCTGCGCCACTCGATCTCATTTTACATTTCGATTACCCCGCGCTTGGCTTGTTTATGTGTAATTGCCTCTGTTTTATGTAATGTATTTAAATATATTTGGTTGCAGTCAGTAATGGCCGACTCCACGCGTATGACTCAGTTCAAAAACAAGGGCAAGGAAGCCGACGCCCTTAAGAAAAACAGAATCGATGAGGTCAGTTATTGAGTTTCCTTTTCCTGGACGTTGTTTCTATTGTTTACTGTTCTCAGGTCGTCTCAATTCGCAAGGACAAGCGCGACGATCTGCTATCCAAGCGCAGAAACATCAATGTCACCTCAAATGAGTGAGTTTCCTTCTCCTATTTTCGAAAATAGTCTTTATTGCTATTGTGAATATTGCGATTTGCAGCGATGAAGTATGTTCGTCTCCCCCGCCTGCTGGAGGATACGACACTGGCGTCCTCATGGACATCGTCGCCATGGCCCAGAGTGAGGACGTGGACCAGAAACTCGCGGCTGTCCAGCAGGTGAACACAATTAGCTGCTAATTTTGAATAGTATTTTATTAAAACGTTTCATTAGGCCCGCAAGCTGCTCTCGTCCGACCGCAACCCTCCCATCGATGATCTGATCGGTTCCGGAATTCTGCCAATTCTCGTCACCTGTCTGAGCTCGGAGAAGTGAGTTTCGCATATTTTAATTTGCGTAAACTAAACGTTGTTTTAGTGTCAACCTCCAGTTCGAGGCTGCTTGGGCACTCACCAACATTGCATCGGGAACTAGCGAACAGACTCAGGTACAGTTTCTTTCCTAGTAGATCTTTATCCTTTTGCTCAATCCAAATCTCTGACTCTGATCTACTATTTTCTAATTGGACAAGTATTGATTGCAGGCAGTAGTCCGTGCGGGAGCCGTGCCGCTCTTCCTCAATCTGCTCCAGTCGGGTAACATGAATGTGTGTGAGCAGGCCGTCTGGGCACTCGGAAACATCATTGGTGAGTTTATTTCTCTCTAATGTTTCGCGTAGAGTAAACTGATGCTTCTCTAATCAACATAGGAAAAGGTAGCTATGGGCCAATTCTAGCTGGATATATCATTTTTCCTTTCCAGGCGACGGACCTCACTTCCGTGACTACTGCATCAATCTGGGAATTATCGGTCCCCTTCTCAAGTTCATCGACCCCGAGATCCCTATCGGATTCCTCCGCAACGTTACGTGGGTGCTCGTGAATCTGTGCAGATCCAAGGACCCTCCTCCCACTCCCGAGATCGTCAAGTGAGATTATCGTTTTTATTAATTGAGGTCTAAAATAGTTCAAATTTGCTCGTGAGTTGAATACATAATTTCCCTCGCGATTCCAATGTTTGGAGGGAGCATCTTGTTATCGCTGACTAGTGAATAACACCACTTTATGATGCAGTATCCTCTCGAAATAGTGTTCACGGATTAGAGCATCCTCACGCAAACAGATTAAATTAAATACTATATCCTCAGTAAGATAATTTCAAGTGTGTTCAGGATGCTCCTTCCCGCACTGGCTCTGCTCATTCATCACACCGACACGAACATACTGGTGGATACTGTGTGGGCACTCTCCTACCTCACCGATGGAGGCAATGAGCAGATTCAGATGGTCATCGAGTCTGGGGTGAGATCTTTCTGTTAACGAACAATCTAGTAGACGAACAATCTTGTAGTATTCGGATACTTTGTGTGTGCTGGAGTTGTTTATCTCATTTTTGCTCTGGGTAAATGTTTACTCAAATATCCTCAGGCTGTCCCCAACCTGATTCCCCTTCTCGGCCACTCTGACGTCAAGGTGCAGACTGCCGCCCTCCGAGCAGTCGGAAACATTGTCACTGGTGAGTTTATTGTTGTATATTGTTTTAAATTTTAATGTTTGAATAATAAAAGGATGATGATGCAGGCACTGACGACCAAACGCAGCTTGTGCTGGACAGTGGCGTGCTGCAGTTCATGCCCCAACTGCTATCCCACTACAAGGAGAAGATCAACAAGGTCAGCACATACTTTAACTTCTAAAACAGCATATTTATGTATATCAATAAATCGAGTGGATATACTGGTCAAGTACTAATTGTTGTGCCTCTTGCAGGAAGCAGTGTGGTTCCTCTCCAACATCACGGCGGGCAATCAGAACCAGGTGCAGGCGGTCATCGATGCCGGCCTCCTTCCCCTCGTCATCCATCTCCTCGAGAAGGGAGACTTCCACACTCAGAAGGTGCGCTTACGCTTACTCTGACCCACTTTCCTAGCTTTCCATCTTGATGCTTATTATTGTGTCCCTGGCTTGTGCCCAACGACGGAGAGTTGAGTGATATAAGTTATCCACAATAAAGGGGATACAACTTACTCCGGACTAGGCGGTAGCCTCAACTACTAGAGAAGAGGAGGGGCGAGAGGGGGTGAGGGGAGGCAAAGCGCGCGCGCTGTTTACTTGTTGACGCGCGAGCACACTAGAGACTACACTCGAGTGATCAGACTACACACGATCCTCGGGCGACAACATGGTCTTGTGAGAAGGGGTAACCCTACGATACAACACGTGTATACGGAATCATCATCTTCCCCAATCGTCCTTATTTCATCATGTTCATTGTTACTTGATGATGCTCATTGCAGGAGGCAGCATGGGCGGTGTCTAATGTGACTATTTCTGGCCGTCCGGATCAGGTGGATAAGATGGTGCAGGCGGGAGTGATCGCCCCCTTCTGCGCCCTTCTCTCCATCAAGGACCCCCAGATCATACAGGTGAACGAATTTACTGAATTTGATTGTTCTATTATTGATGATATTCATTAGCATCCTTAGAAATATGGGTATAGCAAGCTGAGTGACATTCACAAGGAACTGAAGCATAGATAATGAGTGATTAAGGTGGTCCTCGACGGCATCAACAACGTGCTCAAGATGGCCGGTACTTCGGCTGACGTCATCTGCCAGCAGATTGAGGAGTGCGGAGGTGAGTAGGCAATATTTTCCCCTTGGCGGGTCTTCTTAGTAAGCCCACTCACATATCCTCATTAGTTGTGGATTATTTCTCTACTTTACAGAGATATTGACTCGTAAACAGATTCCCCCGTTGCCTAGTGATGTCGAGTAGGGAGCCAATTAGCCCCGGTGCGAAGTGCCAGGGGACTTATGGCGGATTCCTGGGGACTTGGAGTTGTAGTCATTCTTGGGTGACATGATGAGTCGGAGGTTATTGCGTGGATGAGAAATTCCCGAATAATGTACGTTCCTTTCAGGTCTGGACCGTATCGAGCATCTCCAGAATCACGAGAATGAGGACATCTACAAGTTGGCATACGAGATCATCGACACTTACTTCTCTGATGAGACGGATGACGATGGAACCGCCCCTGGCCCTGCTGGTGAGTTACGCATCTCTGTCAATCAAATGGCTTTATCACTTAAATGAATAACCGTGATAGAACTTTCATTGGGTCTGCCTTAACTCGTTCATTAAACTTTCATTAACGTGTCTCCTTTCGCAGGCAACAATGGTGCTCCTCCTCCCGGTGGTTTCTCCTTCGATCCCTCTGGCTCGGCCCCTGTCCCTGATGAGGGATGGTCCTTCAACTAAGATGGAGCAGGCTCTGCCCACTCGAAGTCACCACCACTATGTCCCTCTGAGCCGCAGTGCCTCCCATCTACTCCCAATTTTGAATTTCGTGGACTTTGGATGCTTCGATTGTCCCCCTAATGTAGCAATTTTCGACTCCTTTCGCTGAAACGTTTGACCCTTTCCTCTGATTTTTCATGCTCGATTCGCCTACTTGTTCTTCCTGCATGCTTCCATCTTCAGTACCCATTTCTCCTACTTGTCCTCTGATCCATTCACTTCTTGATCTTTGTGCTTCCTTCGTTTCGTTTCCCTGTCTTCTTTTTCATCTTGATTGTTCCGTGCAGTGACCTACCCCTCTACTGGACCTTTTCCTTCTTGAGGCCATCTGCATTTCCTTGCTGGACTTTTCCAGATGCTTGAACTCTGTTTGTTGGACTCGTCTATCTCATTAGCTGGACTGTGAGAGTTGTTGACCCCAGTATTTTCATTTTTTTGCGAAATTTTTTCGCATGTCCCTTTGAGAGAGTGCATGACCCACTCAATCGCGTTGTTATTCGTAGAGCTTAGAACACTTACACGCAAATTATTGTTGTTATACACAAACATTACACACACCACTCCATTTTTACATCACCAAATTCACTACAAGTGAGAGTGCTCCATGTTTTATCGTCTGTTTCTGATTACGGTATACCCCCGCGAGAGTATCTCTTGTCCCCTTCCTTCGACTCGTTTGTGTCCCCTCTTGTAAAGAGTTGGGAATATCTATCCCGTGAGAGTACCCTTCCTCCTTTCTTGTCTAGTCTCTGTGTGAGAGTGCTATATTGCCAATATCCCGTGTTAAATCCCTTTTGTTTTTCCTTTCCTTTTCTTGCTCACACTTCGTAGTTGTATTTTTTTTAAAGTGGCATCGCGCGCGTTTAGCAATCTGATCCCCCCTGGCCGCAGCCTCCTCTTCTTTCATTTGTAAATTTAAATTATTTAGTTTTCTCGTTTTTGCTTGTCTTTTGTCGTAGCTTTTCTCCGTACTCGATAGTTTTATCCACCTTTCACCACAGATCGTATTACAATCAGATTACTGTAACAATCAGGTCGTTTTTCCACCTCTCACTACTACTGTATCCCATTTGTGTATCGACCCAAGTACCCTCTTTCTACCACGGTTCATCCCGTTGTAATAGATCTTCTTCTCCCCCAAACGTCATGCGACTATCTCTATCAACCTCTCCCCCACGCGCGCTCTTTTGATCGGCGATTTTTGTACATTTTCGAAACGAATTTTTAAAAATTCCCATGCGAAAAATATGCAGCCACTATCTACGAGTGTATTTTGATTTGTCTGTTCTTCCTTCATCTCTGTCTCTTCTCTTTTGTGCCCCGTGAACCTCTTTTGTGACCTCTTTCTCTTCTCCCCCTCATAAGCTCTGCTACGATGGTATACTCCTTCGCTCAATGCCCCCTTCTGCCTCTCTTTCTCTCCTTCTGCTACCATATGATCTGTCCCTTCCCCGAGAGAGTGACCCCCTTCCCCCCCCCTCCTCTTCTCCCCCTCTTCCCCTTCCTACTTGTGAGAGCGTCATGGACTCGTTTTTATGCCTCGTGGACTCAATTTTCTCATATTGCTTGTTCTCTTCTGTCTATTTCCTTCCTGTCTTATCCTCTCCTTCCTTGTGAAAATCCTCTTCTTCTGTACTCTTGCTTCCTCATTACCTTGTCTTGTAATGCTTTCTCCTTCGTATCCAATGGATACCGTATCTCTGTCGATTAGCTTACTGTGTCGTCCCTCTCTACTGATTGCCGATTCCGCAGAAATCAATCGTCCTAGCTTATTTGTAATGAGATATTATGAAGATAAACACGAACTATCTTACTTTATAACTGCAACATAATATAATACAGTACAATCACATCTTTTAGTATTATATGACAACACGAACTCTCGATACGCTATGAAATCACATCTGTCTATGTTGAGGTAACAAATAATACCTAAAAGTTAAAAGAAAAGGAATCACGGAAATCCTGAGTATCTATCTAGAAAGCATTTGGTAACTGTCAGTTGATCATGGAAGTCGAATACAAATGTCTACAAATAGATGGAGGATGATGGGGATACGGTAGGAGGGAATCTACAGTTCTGTCGCATGGGAGGTCGTCTGACTACGAGGTCGACGGGGTGAAAAAGACTGGTCCAAACTGCAGCATTCGAGGAGTTCCTGAGAGAGGATGATCTTTGATCTTTGACCTCTCTTGACCTCTTCTATCCAACTCACTGTTAGCAAGGGCCCAGCATCAGCTGTGAACCGGTCGCAGATTTCGTGCATCTTAGCGAGAACAGCTTCGGATCTGAAAATGAATGTTTCCCTTTCGAGCATATTTATCGAACAAGCTCGGACTCTGAACCATGTATAGTTTATTGAAAGGATACTGTAGAACTGGGTGCATTGCATGGGATGCTGTAGATCTGGGAGGCTCTTACCTCCTTTCGACATCTGCAGCATCTGCAGCAGCCACGACGTCAGTCAGCTCATTCAGCTTGTCGCTGGCCATCCCAAGCAGCGGCTGCATATTACATCATCATTATGCAATGTTTTATTTATTATGGTTACGGTATCCGGCAATTAGCAAAACTCACCGTACACACCAGGTCGTCAATAGTCTGGGCGCATCTCTCCCTCATGGCTTTGACCACTCCATTCGCCCGTCGATCGTATTCATCACGGCGTCTCGCCATAACGGCTGCTCGCTCACTGGAAGGAGTACGGTAGAAGAGGGTACGGTAGGAGAGGGTACGGTAGGATCGAATGATAGCCGGTTTCGGATATGTTCTAAGCATTTCTTTTCCATTGTCGAGCTCATATTGCATAAATGGAAATTGACTACGTCATCATTATAGGAAGTGCGCCCTGCACTCTTACCGTATCCACACCTACAGTACACCCACCGTATCTTGGCGAATCCTTCGTACTCGTGGCCGACGTGCTCGTTGAGCAGGCAATTGGCGCAGTACGCATGATGGGCAATGTCCCGCGCGGAAGAACCTGATCGAGAAGGGTACGGTAGCAAGGATGGAGGGGGTACGGTACTACCTGATTTGGTGCCTGAGTGTGATGCCGACTCCTCGACGAGCGCTGAGGATGGCGAAGGTGTGGACAAATCTGTTGATGCGCAGAGGTGAAATCCCATAAAATTGATTGAATCTGAGCTATTGAAGACTCAAATTCGTACTTCTGTACATAGAATAGATTTATAAAAAAAAATGAAAATCAGCGAGTTGAAAGGGCAAAACGAAACGACTCATTCATCATCACTACAGCCCATCGATCGATGATGTTTAGTGGATACGACAGTCTTCACCTGCCGCACTTCCTCTTCTCTTCTCCTTCGTTCTCGTCATGGAAGACGTCCGTGTCGATGTCTCAGAAAGCGTCATCGTCGAGGAAGAAGAAGTGGAGGGAATGTAGAGACTGGTGGGACGACGGAGGGGAGTCGATAGTGAGACTGCTGCTGATGGAGATGATACTTCCGATTGACGCTGGAAAGTATGAATCATTGTTATTGTGCATCCTTTAGTCCTGATCGCCATTATCTCGTTCTATCACCTGAAAATCTGTTATCTCAGGTGCTTCAATACAAAACGTTGTACAAAAGCATAGCAAGTTAACAGGAACGTGCTCTTGAATCGCTGATGGATGAGATATGCAGAATGAGAAGATAAATTTATCATTTTCCGAATATTTACGCACCCTTGCTCGGCCCTCATTCCGATAGCAGGTGATGCACAGCCATAACTCGTCCGTCTCTTTCTTCTCCCTGTGGAAATATCGATTGACAACGTCTCGGAAACGTAGGAATGCTAACCTGCACCCGACACACCGCAGACAGCCCCGACGAGTCAGCACGATACGAGACAGAGTGGCTATCGCATCTGAAGATTTAATTTCATGTGAAAAATTCAATTAAAAAGATCTATCATTGAGAGTCGATAAAAGAAGAAAGTGATCGAGTTACCTTTGAGTCCGAAATTGACGGGCAATCCTTCGGGAGGAATCGTTGTCGCCGCACGACAATTCGGACACCGAATCGTTTCGTTCTTCACTGAAAAAATAACCGTGATCTTTGATACCTGGTGTTTGATCTCTCACCCCTAATTCGCATCTGTTCGATGCACTCCCAGCACAAGGAGTGGCCACACTTGAGCGTCCGCGCGTCCGGAAATATTCAAAAATATTAATGAATTTATTATTATTAAATTGTAACCTCGTAAGTGTCCAGACAGATCGGGCACTGCAGATCGGCTAGGTGCTCCCTGCAAAAAATATAAGTAAATAAATCATTTGGCATATGTAGATTCATTCAATCGTTCACTGACAAAGTTTGTGGAAGAGAATAGTCAGTTATTGCATCATCACTAGCCAACATACCTCGACGGAGTTCGATTGGCGTATCGTCCAGGATGTGACCGTCTTCGGAGCATGAGACCGTCGTCATCTTCGAGGTCTGAAACACGAACATGATATGCCGTTCCCGTAATTACTCAGCGTATGCAAATGGAGACGATGAGACAGAAAAGCGTTAGAAAGGATGAGAGAGATAATCTCACCTGAATCGGCGGATGATGTCGACTCATTCAGCTCTGGTTTCTCCTCAGAGAGTGGTCGAGCAGAGGTGCGGAATGGACCCTGGAATTGTGATGGATGTACTATCTGAGAATCGAATCTAGCCAATGTCAAACTTATAAGCTTCAAAAACAAAGGAATATAAAATACATTGAAGGAAGGATTGTTGAGAAAAAAAACTTTATATTCTCAGACGGATAATTTCATTGCAACGTGACTATCATCGTGCATGCATTGTCTTCGTCTCATCGTCTTTCAAAGCGTAGATACGCTGAAGATATTGACTTACTGTAGCTGACCGCAGCGTCGAGTCGAGTCTGACCCTGAAGAGGGCCGCCTCTCCGTATTGCCAATCGGCATGGAGGAAAGCGAAGGATGAAGAGGTCTGGAGATAGTTTAGTCATACTTTTGAGATTTTCGGTATGTAGATATAGTAGGGTGATTGAATTCCAGAGAAGGTAGGTTGGTGTACTGTATCTACCCAATAGCTTACCATTGATGGAGTGAGACGAAGGGCCGTCGAACGAGTGTACTCCGGAGCATCCAGCAAGAAAGGCAATCTGGAAGAGATCAGAGATGATAAATCAGCGACAGATCAAAGATCAATGAGACTCTCACTTCCTCCATCTCCACTCAGCATCCACGTCCAGTTTCCACAGACACATCTGGCGAGAGATTGACCCATCCGCTGCCTCAACCTTCAAAGAGCCAACTGTGCATGTAAAATATAGAAAATAGAGAGGAATGGCTCAACAAGAGAAACAGGCAATAATATTATTTCCCTCTGTGGAATAACAAGACTCACTTTTTCCGTCACAGAGAACCATCCAACGCCTCCGCTCCACGCATTGCACCACTGTGCTAGAAGAGATTATGGATCAGATAAGTGACACAAAACTCAACACAACCCGCTGATTTGGAGGAGTATATATCTGGCAAAGTTCGTGACTTTTAGCAAAGTGAAGACCGTACCTCTTCTAGGTGGATACACTGTATCATGGGCCATGATTCCCATCGGTTCCGGAGTTCTGATTTCCCATTTAGCTGGTTCAGATCTAAAAAAATTACTATAACATTCATGAATAGTTCTATCAGATTCTTCTCTCTGACCTGAGTCTATCACTCAAAAACGGTGTGTTAGTACGTATTTTTGGTTGTCTGAAACGATAAATAAAATACCTCGGATACGAGATGAACCGATGTGGTGTGCTCGCAGTGCTGATGAAGTGTAGGGACTGAAGGAGTTATTGTAATTTTTGTTTATAATATCTCAACTAAAAATAAATAATTATATAATCACGTTCGAATTGCTTGAAAATTACATGGTTGCTTATGAATGGGAGTTCCCACTGTCCCTCCACTGGCAGCAATCCATTAGAAGTCGAGACTCGCATCGACGAAGGATTGAAGGAACACAGGATGAAGCGAAGTCTGAAAATAGAAAACTGTCTAATCTCAGAAGCAATCGGAAAAAGTTTGCATTGCAATGAAATTTTCCACACTGCATTGTTTTCAGACACATCCGATGAAAGCAATTCAAGAACTGAAATTGACCTCGCAGGAGTAGTTGCGAAGGCAGGAGATGAGGCGGCAGAGGAGAATCGCTCGTAGAAAATTATCTACAACGATTTTGATTGGCTCTATTTTCGAATTTGGTACTTCCTTCTTCTTGGATCACACACTCTGATAATCTTCCTTCGTGTTGTTTTCGTTCAATCCTCCTTCTCATTTTCATAGGGTTAGAGGTTTTCAAATATTTCAAACAAAACAAGAAATACCTGAAGGTCGTTGCCGTCCTTGCTCACAGAGTAGGCGAGACGTTCCTAAATATTTATTTCGAATTGTTTACAGAAAAACTATGATAGACGCTGTAGAAGTTTATCATTGATAAGGCAGAAAATCCCCAACCTTATTGATGGTGGATGTATTGAGGGCATTCGTCTGTACCTTCACGAGTAGTTCTCCATTGACGATGAAGAGAACGAGACAGAAAACCTTGATTTATTTATTTTATTATTATAATAATAATTTTATGAACGCTCAAACAGTTAAATCATTCAGAAAAGAAACCTTTTTGTGCTGATTGAAGAAGAGGATGCTGACGTATTCTTGGTCATCTTTCGTCAGTGCAAAGAGACAATAGCACACCCAACGACGGTGTGCGTAATTCTTGTCGTCCCTGTAATGAATTTATAATTCAATTAATAATTTGTTTAATGCTCAATCGGCACACTGTTTTCATTCTGAAAAAAATGCTGACCATTTGAGAAACTTCTTGTGGCCCTTCTCGAGATCTATCGACACGACTACATCTGCCTGAAAAGGAACGGTCTACAAATTCCAGCTCTAGATTCGACCCATAAGTATCATTCATCCCTCACATGTCAGACGAAGGCCACATTTTCGTACTTCTAAGACCCTTTTCTAAGAACCGAGGGAGGGAAAGGGCACCAGGGAGAGTACCTTGGGATCATGCAGATAAGCCTTCCTGGCATCGTCGCTCACTGCGAATGCATTGGTGGCACAGCAAACCCCCGTGAAGGGAAGTCGCTCCATACAATGATCAACACTGAAATAACAACAGCAACGCTAAGAATTCTGAGACAATTACGGTTAAAGAAGGAGTGGAAGAAATATTTTTTCGGGGAAGCCAAGACGATAGTCCGATTGGTCCCTTGAACGATAATGGAAATCCAAAATTTGAACGTTGCAGCTCGTCTCTGAGCCGAGAAATTTGCGTTTGAATTCGCGCGCGTGATAGGACAGGGAAAGGGCTGCTAATGTGGTGTTAAATTTCTCGAGATCGATCTTTGATTTGAATTCCCGCAATTTCATATCTCCGTTCCCTGTTGAGCTACTGACTTGAAAATCATTTTTGCGCATTCTTGGGGTATGAAAACCTTATAAACTGATTTTCAAGTCAGTAGCTCTACAGGGAACGGAGATATGAAATTGCGGGAATTCAAATCATAGATCGATCAAGAGAAATTTAACATCGCATAAATTTTTGCGCAGCGCATCCCTCTTTCTCCGCCACTTTTTGGCCCTTCCCTGTCCACTCCGCAGAGAGACCAGAGACCGTAGGGAGAGGCGGCTGAGGTCACGGCAGAGAGCCAGAGTCTGGTAGATCAAGAGAGGATCTCTCTCTCTCAACTAGGGAATGGCCCCTTCCCTTCACTCTGTGTTTAGCGGCGCTTACAGTATGACAGGGACTTTCGTGGTGGGATATTTGAGACTCGGATTGCTGACACGGCTTCTTTAAGTGGTGATATCAATATGCAATTCAAACAAAAGAGATTCCTAAAAAGGAATGGAGCCGATTAGAAATATTTACTAGTTTATCAGATAAGTAGGGATGTCAATCGATTATTATAAAGTCGCTCAAGGAACAACAATAGTCGCGCGAATCAACAAAGACGATACGATCTGGAGTGTTTTCCATGAGAGAAATGAGATGAAAACATGAGTAGAAGTGATGATGAAACGATGAAAAATAGATGATTACACTTGGAATCATGCGCCTCAGGGCACTAAAGGCTGGATACTATAGGAGGAAAGAGGAGGAAACGAAGGTAAACACTGTCATGATTCAGAGCGATAAGGACAGAGAAATGGACTCTCTCCATATCGCCTGATCTCTCTCCTTTCTCTGATCGGTGAGAGAATGGGCAAGAGACGGAGATGAAAGAGATGATTCTGCCAGGGCGATTCTAATGATAGTTCCGCACTTTAGATGGGATAGGATGAATCAGTGGAAGGCGGGATGACTCACTGTAGTGACCTACCAGCAGTGAAATAAGCCATTGAGATCGAGGAAAATGTTGAAACAATTAAGCAAGGTCTATTCACCTTGGTTTAAAGCGTTCAGTCTTAAGCCTATAGTAAAGGATGTGACTAAAAAGGGGCGAGGGTGAGGAGGAGGAGTGTTCCCGACTGACTCATCCGATCATGCTCCCCTCCTCCCTTCCCTCCCATCTTCCCCAGTTTGCACATAAATCGTCCGGACAGCAACCAATCGCTCCAAAGAGGGATTGAACGAGAGAGGAAGAATCGTATCTCTTTCAATCCGCATTCTGAGCGGAAAACGGCACTGAACTCGGATGATCAACTCTAGTATGAACTATTCCACATAAAGATCGAGCCAATATCAAGAGAGAACTAGCACTCGTTCTCGCTATTCAACTGGTTTCTTGTCAACAAAAAGCAGAGAAATGATGGGTAAATTGGCCTTTGCAAAGAAGCTTTTCTTCCTTTCAGGGGTGTTTTCAATGGCTGAATGCAGAGACAGGTAAATACTGTGCCCGATCGAAGTTAGCACTCAACCTACCGCTGAATCATATAAAAATTGTGAAATGGACAAGGGATTAGAGGCGCGATTTACTGTTTGCAAGCGTATTGTGGTGAGAAAAACGAGGTAAAGAAACGCTCGCGAATATAGGGTCGAGGGAACGAAAGCAGACCGGGCGGCAACCCAAGAGAGGGAGAAGAGGATGGGATAAATACTGCCAATGCGAGCCCAAGGACATCGGATCAACCACGAATTATTTGCCTCATTCAGTCAGATCTACATAGTTGGAGACCTGGTAAGAAGGTTTGGTTATTATCATTATTCTCATATCGCATGATCAAATGGGCGTGCCGAATGAGGAAGTCACAATTGAATTGATGATTACTATTGAGGCCGTCTGACAGTTCTGCTCTGAAAGAATGTTTTTGATCACAACAAAACGAACCTATCCACAATGAGGGTCGCTTGCCTGACAAAGAGGGGAGTTGGGATACTAGAGAACAACTACTAGTCGAACAAACTAATCCATTTAGGAACTTCCTTCGAGAAGATGCTTTCAGGTATTGCTCATCAGATACAAAACGAATCAATATCACGCTTCTTGAATCGTGTACATTCAACGGGTAGTTGAGGAAGAATCAGGAAGACAACAATAACAAGGAAGGTTCTCGACAGGGCATTGCCTGTCTCTTTCCCTTACCTTTCCTGTCTTCTCCCTCTCCTCCCTCCCTCCACTCTCTCTCCTTCAACCTCTATCGTCTGTCTCCCCTCTTCTCTCTCTCTTGTGCTCCCTTCCATCTGACCGGAGCACTGGAGGTCATCCACCCCTCTAGAGATGTCTCTCCTCTCTCAGTAATCTCTCATCGATCAGAGAAGCGAGAGAGCACGCAGAATGAGGAGGGCGCCCTCTCCTCTACCTACCTGCCAGTTTGTTCATGACAGGTCAGGGAGAGAGAGAGACTCTGATCAGCTGATCTTATTGTTTGCATAACCTCAAGACTGGAAATTGGCATCTTCGATAACATTTCAGTTAGGATTTTTTGCTTACCATTTGCTGAATGATTTTGCTGTGACAGTAACGATTTTTTTATGAAGTTGATGCGTGAATAAAATGAATTTATAATCTTGCGTGCGTCTGTTGTGCCAAAGATGGCATAATCAATCTGGAATGAAGATCAAAGATCAGAGATCAAGTCCAAAGATCAAGTTCACAGTGAACAACCTGATGACAGAATGGCTGTTGCCACTCGGGAGCAGCGTCTCTCCTGCTTGCTGTCCATAACTGGTGCTCAGCTCCGATCCATGACTGTTCGCAGTTCCTGTCTGAAAGAGGAGCAGGACTGTGATAAGGCAGGAAGAACTCACCATTCTCCAAACACTCCCGGTGGATTTCTTTGAACTGTCGATCTTAGGTGTCCCTGTTCCACAACATTCCAATTGTTGAAGTCATGCTTTTCCTCTTTAATTAGAGGGCGATTGACACACTCTTCGTCTCATTCTCTCTATTCTCTCGCGATCTCTTCTCACGAACTCACTTGCATTGTTACACAGAGAACGGTTGAAAAGTGCAGTGCAACGCCCAAAAAAAGCGTGGAAATACGGCAAAAATGTTGAAATCGGACGACAAGGGCAGCTTCGCAGCACTAGCAATGTCTGGTGAGCATGCGAAAAATGTGGCAAAACTATGCTCCATGGGAGGATCGAACTCCCGACCTCGGCATTATAAGTACCACGCGCTAACCAACTGCGCCAATGGAGCGACGGGAGGCGGAGGCCGGGAGGCTCGCTATGAGCCAGAGGAGAGGGAGCGGGAGGGGAGAGAGGCTCTCCCCCGTCTCCCTGTCTCTCTTTCGCGCTGCGTCTTTTAGCGTTCGCTCACCCGTTTTCTATCTCTCCCTGACCGACAAAGCGAGTCGGGATTACCTCCCATTGGTTAGAGATAGCAGGGAGAGGAGGGAGTGGCGCTCGCTATTACACTCACAACTCCCATGTAGCCTACTATCCGGTTCCGACTATAGCTTTTCTTTATTCGAAAGCACAGTGTTTCTTTATCGTTTTTATCATTTCTTCATATTCTTTACAGTTTCGACTTAATTTCTTCAATTCACAATCCGTTTTTCACATTTCCTTCCCTTGGCAAAACTAACTCGTAATTTGTTTTCTCCATCAAAGTGATCTTTGACGTTTAGAAATAGAGACGCTGTCGGTGGAATACTGCTGGTGTTGAATATCAATGACACCGATCTTGAAAAATGCAATAATTGAGTCTATCGCTTGTTACTTACTTGTTTTGTATTAGATAGGAAGGGGCTAGGTTTGCCAATTCTTGATCAACGCACAATCCTATCACACTGATTTAATCGTAACTACCTTTAGACGCTCGATGGCTTAGGCAATTGACATACCTTAGCAGACTGGAAGTGGCAGAGAAAGGACGAGGAACGTCCACTAGATGCAGTACAATGAGAGGCGCTTGCAAGAAAAGGATGGGTGACAATTCCGCAACTTGATTTTTTTCCGCAAACGACATTTCCGCAACTCGACATAATTCGATTTCTAGCCAACATAGGATCCTGGCAGAGATGTCAAAAGAAAGAGGAACTCATGCTGATCAGAATGACACGTTTGCCAGGATCCTAGGAAATGTCGTTTGCGGAATTGTCACCCATCCCAAGAAAAGTATCTAAGGTGTTGGAGGATCGATAGAGAAGTTCGTTACCAAGGGAAGAAAGAAAGACGGGAGATGATATTAATGATAGAGAGTGTCTTCCTTCTCTTTCTTCACGTTCCTTCAGAATGAATACACGGCAAATAAGTACGTTTGAAATCTCCCTCAATGATACAGCGTGCTAATTAGGTATGAAGAGTTTATGCAGGGAAAAAAATGCGTGGATGGTCATCTATCACACAATGTCATTCCGGGTGCGCGTTTCAGAACTGTGTTGTCAAATGGGAGAAGCCCTATATCATCCACGATTGAGAACGGAATAGAATGAGAGAATGGCTCAGAATTGAGAGCTAATCAACGAAGATGAGGAGATATGTGAAGAGATTGAGAGAGAGAGCAAAAACACAATAGAATTGAACCCGTCTAGGTAGTGTCGTGAGAAACGGAATACTTGTCACGAAATTGACGTGTAAATGTTAGGTGGGGGAAGACTTCGGGATGCGGCTTATGACTTCATGAAGTGCCTCTGTTCATCGGAAACCCTGAATTACAATAATTTTATTTGTTTTAATTCATTTTTAAAATACATGTAAAATCGTCGACAGCAGACGAAAAGAGCGAGGAGGAGAGTGAACATAATGAGGAGACCGAGGAGAGAAACAAGGGAGAATACCTGAATAAAGAGAATATCTCGTTTGGATATCAAATTCGGATTGCATTTGGCCAAATGAGTTTAAAACATCTCATTAATCACTCTCTTCGTGAAATGTAAAGTTTTTGTTCTATTATTTGAATTGTTAGCAGAGAAAGAAACATAATCGCTTGACTTCAAAAGTTATACCTCTCTGGGCGTGAGACAAATGTTTTGTACACTCTCGAAGGAGATGGACCTCAGGACGTCGGGTGATTCTGAATTTGGCAATGCTGTTCTGTTTCTAATAACTGAAAGAAAACATCGCACTGATCTACAAAATAAGCACAACTGTAAGCGAGAAAGGTATTGTTCAAAAGTTTTGATGATGAGTCTATCTCTGTTTCATCTCTATTCCTACCATTTTCCCTCTCTTGCTCTTCCTTCTCGATGACGTAAAGTGTCTGTGAGATGAGATCTCCCTCGCGGATGTGAGAGGAAGAGCGTCGACGCCGCTGAATATTTAATATTTATTTTATTAATCCAAAACATCAAATCAAAAAATATTATGATTCTAGGATGTTATAAAAAGTAAATAAAAACTCACCAGCAAGCGTGTTGTGTTGATGCGATTGCGCGATGAGTCAAAACAGATCGGAGGCTGAAAGCATTTATTTATCGAAAAGAATTATTCTGAATTCTACCGTAATCCCATCGCATCCGTTGTCTTCCTTGATGCAGAGGCGAATCTCGCATTGGAAGCGAACCGCCACTCGATCCGCAAACTTGAACACGAAGGACTCACTGGAAAATGAGGATTTGTCTCATCAATTCATATTTTCCAAATAAATTGCATATTATAACAGCTCATGCATGGTATCTAGGTAGATTTTGTGGAGCGACGATGGCGTATCAGCTTAGTTTCTTGCTCACCGATAGGCCATATTGAGAGCCTCGACGTAGGTGGGATCGCCAAGCAAAGTGTGGTCAGTGTGGCATCTGGAAATGTCCTATTGACCTTATGAACAATTTTCAAAGCCTAATTATGAAATACTCTTTCGCAAATATTGATAATGCAATCGGTTTTGACATTTCATAGTACAGTAGAGTTGCAAATAAGAATAGACTAACCCTCTCTCATCCACAATCATGGCCTTCTCTCCTTGCCCATCCTCGACGAAGCAAGAATGCACCAAGACACCGTACATCTCTGCAATTATCTGTGATTTTCCATCTAGCAAAGGAAGAAAGCCCATCAGGAATATGGGATTCATCCTCAAGAATACGATTCAAGCAAACAGTTAGAATATTCAAGCGCATCGCATTCTGGGAAGTACTTTGAAAAGATTGAGCTGTGTATATCCCAACTCTGCTTCTTGGGTCATGTTACGTAGTTTACAACGCATCATGAATAATTTAACTCTCACAAATTATTAATCTCACCAGACTCGCACTCCCATCGATGCACCACTTGATCTCCCACCCTAGCATATCGGAGGATGGGACCGTCCAGTTGATCCCTGAAATCATGTTATTAGATGGGTTGAGTGCCCCTAATTTTGAGGTTGCGTTACACATAATCCTTCAACAGAAAGAGGACAGAGATAAATCAAGTTTCGAAGATTTGAAAATAAAAAAAAGTACCGTCGAATAGTGTAGGAGCAGGTTGGCATTGGCATTTCGTTGGAAAGTGTCTCGGTTGGTAGGGCACTAAAAATGGTCGTTGACATTTGTATAAATAAAAAAATATTGTACTAAATATTTTTGAGGCAACAGAATCCCTGAACATCGCTGAGTTTGCTAACTAGCTTTCTCATTTTCACAATATTGGCAGATTTTGCAGAGATGACGTGGCTGCGAGGGCGGATTATCTATGTACAGACATGATTCACTCCAAGCGTCCGATGATAAGCATCAGTGGATTCGAAGCTCGACTATCAATGAAGAAACTGAGCATTGCTTCAGCTCGAGCTATCAATAGAAAAATTATCATTCATACAAAAGTTATATTTGGATGAATTTGTGCCCAGTCATAGTAAGAATAAAAATAATCAACTTGTTGATTGACCTCGGTGCGGCTCTGATCATTCCTGCCATTGACAGACAGATCAGTAGATTCCTCCTCATTGTCAATAGAATTTGTTCAGTGGATCGAGTGCATTTTCGCTGTTGGTTGATCGGAAATTTCCCTTGTTTAGGACAAAAAAAGCGCGCACAAATGTTCAGCAAAAAATGATTCAACAATGAGAGCAACGCGTGAACAAAATTGCCCTACACACTACTTACTGGAAATGGATGTGGGAATCCTGATATTTGTTTTCGAAGACCAGAGAAATAAGAAATCATCGAGTGAATGATATTCTACGAAGGCAAGAAGGGATGCAATTTGACATAGGAGTTAGGGAGCGAAAATATTGTTTAGAGTAAAAATGGTAGAAAATCAGCTGAGGGAAAGGGAAAGATATAGCGTGCGCACTCGGGAATAAACATAATTGTTGTATAGAGTACGCTACGGAGAGGCAGAAAGTATAGGGAGTATGAAAAATGAGGGGGGGGGGGAGAAGGGAGGAATCGAGAGATCTCTCCATCCCCAAGCCAATCTCTTCTCTGTGACTGGTGAGGGAGTAGGTAAAGAGAGAAGAGTCAGAGATACGGGGAGAGGGAGGGGAAGGTATATCTCCCCCCCCCCCCCCCCCCCGAAACAAGGAGAGATAAATCCCCCGCATGATTTTCGCCATTTCAATTCATGAGATTAGGAAACGAGTGACAAGACTCAGTGGAAATCGTATAGTTGATTGAGTCAATGAGATATTATCTAGAAGACGGACTCTACTGTCAAATGAGACTAATCAACAACAAAACACGTATGAAAGAATAGCGCAAACTATTTTGCTAGCTTTTGCATGCGACCATTCGTTGCAGTACTGCTGTGAAGAACAACAAAGAACCCCGAGAAGAAGCAGTGAGAAAAGTTGCGGCTTCAACACGAAATAGGTGAGTGAAAGAGAGGACTTAAGTGGGTTTGAAGTGTTTTCGTTCGGTTCCCAACAACGGCGCGAAATCAATGATGACAGCAATTCGAACTCGAAAAATAAACTAAATCAGAGACAAAATCCAGCGCAAATCTGCAAAGTCAGCATGGAAAATCGTCTGAGAGAGACTCTTCCACTCTATAATTACGAGTGGAATTGGCCATAGAAGGAACAAGGAAAGAGTGGAAATTCAACCCCAGAGAGAACGGATTAATGCGAAAAACACACAAAATCCGATGAGTCAAGGCTGAAATTACACATGGAAGGAATGGATTCTCGACACATTTCAGCAGTTTTTCCACTCCCGAGAGAATGAAGTTCACACACTCATAAGCATTTCTCCTCTTGTTAGTTAGGGACGGAGAAAAGCGGCAGAAAAAATGGGAATATCCGATTTCACCAACTAGCGAAAGCACTGCAAAATCAGTTGCTCAGTTGCAACACGGGCATTCAAAGAAATTGTGTATTAAGATCGTTAAAGAAGGTGTCCCACGAACATTTGGCAAGATGAGTTGGGGTTGGTTTTTTTAGTAGGGGTTTGGATTTTAGTTGGGTTTATGAGTTGGGATGGGCATAGTGGTTGCGGGTATTCGTTACCCGATCTCATTTTCGAAACTCCCATGAGACGAAGATTCGTTTGAAACGAACAATGAGCGATTGACTGTGTGCCAATTGGGCCTGAAGCGCAGGCTCTAATCCGAAACGAGGGAGATACAGGGGATAATGGAGAGAGTGTACATGCAAATCGGAGAGCGCCAATCGGCTGTTCGATTTGCATGCACCTCCAAGAGACGCCTTCTTGAATTTTTGAAAAAGATGATAGTAAAATATATTTGAAATATCTGACCTGACATCCAGTTCCTGTTCCACTGCCCTCGTCGCTTCCCGATACATGCACTTGATGTTGAAAGCTCGATCCACTTTGGTTATGAAGAGCTGAACGGATTACTTTGCAGAAAATCAATTAGTTTCTTCAGCATCAAGACACGCATCACGAGTGATTCAGTAACCGACTTGGACACTCAATCATTTGGATTCAATGATCTAACGCTTTAAAAAAATTATAAATGGGAGATTCAAAAGAGAATAACTAACAGGATGAAAACTGATGACCAGCACAGTAGAGAACATCATCCCTTCATCCGTAACCTGGAATCGATTACTTCATTTTCATCGTTTATCATATTTGCTGGGACTTGAAACAAAATGACGAGGAATGGCAAAATACATAATCGTTTTGTACTGAGTGGTCAATATCTCTAGTCGATTGAACAACACTTTCTTCAGCCTTGAAACTCGTGATATACCATTCTCTGTCTGTCCATATCACAGGCTCCATGATTCAGTCTGATTCCACCCTTCGGTCGACCATCCGGCCCTCCTGGAATTAATTTTAAAAGGTTTAGAATTTTCGAAACAATAATAAACTTACTCTCAGCATAGTCCACTCTGCACTCGGGTCGGTTGTAGTGGCCCTTCACGTACACTTTTCCTGAATGATTGTTCATTTCCCAGTGAAAAGACATTGTATGTGCTCTTTCTGGACCTTCCCACCATATACACAAGCGATTTCCGTTGATTATTGGCACAAAAAAAGAGCAGAACGTACCAGAGAATGGTTGTCGGGTTCTGAAGTTCATCTCGATCGTGTCTGTATTGCAGATAATCTCTGGTGTCTCCACCAGTTCGTTCCCGACAAATTCCGCTATCGAGGGTAGAAATAACTGAAATGTGAGGGCGCATCTGCTTTTTGTTCAATATTTTTTTCCTTTTATTTCTGTCTAATCATGTTCTCATAAATATTTTAGGCTTATTCGTATCCTTTCGTTTGCTTATCTCAGTGCCTACACTCTTGCTGACCTTCTCGAGAAACTTCCTCCTTCGCCTGTGAAAGAGGCCGCTGAATATATAGCAACCCTCTTTATTTTGAGACCATTCTACACGATCAGATGCGATGCCGAAGGTCATGAAAAGTCGCTGGAGGAAATGGAAGGCGTGTAATTCGAAGGAATGTAATTCGCCGTCCCTCGCTTAGCTCTATAATCTCCCCGGTAATCGGTCCTCCCATTCAATGGAAGGGTCAACCGAGGAAGAGGAGTTCTTTTCAGGTGAGAATAGCACCCTCCCCCGTCCCTCCTCTACTCTCAAATGGACGTTCAAGGCCGACCGGAAACGCTTGAGATCCATTACAAGTCCACACACAATGGAGTGCGAATGTGCCTGACAATGGAGATGTACTGAGATGGAATACCCCCCTCCCCCTCCCTATTCAGTGAGGGAGGTAAAACGTGAGAATGGGGTCGAAAATTGAGATTGTGTCGTACAGCGCGAGTATTCTGCTTCTGAATAAAATGTAGGGAAGCCTTCTATCATAAAATAAAATCCCTTTCTTACTTATAGCACAGAGCTTACCATCAGACAACAAAACGCTTGGTATTTGATCTACCATTGTGAACTCCCTCAATATCCATTCTCCTCATGTTCAGCAACATTTGATCCGCTCCTTCCCGGTTCAGAGGTAGTCAACCGTACGCCCAAAAGGGCATGCATCCCTGCCTTTTTTGAACCGCCAGTCCCTCTTTTCGGTCAGTGCAGCTCAGTGAATAGAGAGGTCTGTATCCTACCATGAATAGATGATCAGAGAGAGAAGGGATGTAGTGCTCATATGCAGGTCACATTACCAAGCTGGGCTTCCCCCTCCCCCCCCCCCCCCGCCCCGTTCCCATCCGAGACCCAAAGAGAGAAAGCTGTGATTGCACACACATAGTGTGTGTGCGAGTGTTTGCGCAAGTCTGTCAATAAGCAAGCCCGAGAAGGAAGACGGTTCTACTACTTCCCGGCTTTGTCTTACGGCTCGATGAACAAAGGAAACGACGGGCAAGATTGCAACACGATTCTAACAGGAAACTATTCCTCACAGTTATAGTCCGAGGAATCACTGGTCGAATCTCATGAATATGGAGATCATAGCGATCAGTAAATGGGTCGTTTCACCATAAAATTTCACTACATTCATCACACACAAGTCCCCTATAGTTTGCGCAGAAGGAGATGTTCCTATGAACCCTAGAATGCTACTTTGAAGATTAGATAAGAACAGTCAGCGATATTCCCCGACTGATCCATTCTTCACTGGCCATTGCTAAGTCAGAGAGTATTGGAGTGTGATTGACAAGTATTGGAGACATAATGCAGCGATCTTGAATAAGCAAGGGCTAATAACATCGCAGCTGTGAATCAGGCTCAGGATCAATGGCATTTGACAATTCTTATTTTCGAAAATAATATTAAACTCACGGATATTAGCACCGTACTAGCTAGCGCAGCCATCTTCTGGGTACGGTAGAAGCTGCGCGAATTGGAATGGATCTGAAATAAAAGGCTATTAGAGTCTCGCGAAGAACCGAAGACAAATGACTGGAGAAACAAGGGGCGAAGGCAGGCCGTAGACCAGATGGTTTGCATGTTTCCATTGTGAGTGACAAGCTATGAGCTCGCCAATTTCCGAGAGGTCATTCTCACAGATTGGAAAGGGGGGAGGAGGAGGAGGGGGGGGGGGTATACAAGCAGGATTGAACGATTATAGCCCCAGAATGAAGTGGGGTTCGAGTGAAAAGGCAAAGGTCAGCGGATTACTTAACAGTTTGGCGCGTTACAAAGGATGAGGAGGGGTCAGAGTGGAAGGAGGAGTGGGACTTGATCCGTTTCCCTCAATGACCGAGCAGAGAAATAAGAGAGACAAGGTGATATGAGGAGAGTTTGGTCATCACGACGTTCAGGATCACGAATGACAGTGAGGATGTAGAATGGACGGGAAGTGAAGTCTGATCATCCGAGCACACCTACAGTACGCTCACACCGGAAGTATGCACAACAAGATCTTCATACGGAAATAAGCATACGGTATGCTGCAGACTCTAGACCACAATGGAATAGTATCAGATTCAAGAGCAGCTCTGAGAAATGCACGATAGCGAAGTTAGAAAGGCATGTTTTAGTGGGATGAAGCAAGTATCCACGAGCACATCTGCATACAGAAGCCATCGTACAGTCAACAGTACTAGAGAACTTGACACTCCCTCCTCCTCCCTCTCCCTCTGCCTCTCGAGAGGTGTATGGATATTGGATAGGGAGCCAGGGAGGAGGAAGGAGAGGCAGGGGGAGGGGAAGGGGGAGGGGGAGGGGGGGTGAACCCTCGGGGGCAAGGAAGGTCCCTCTTGACCTGTGTGACGCTCAATGAGCATCCGGAAGCGTTTCCCCGATCATTAGCTATTAGAAGTAACTCGGATAACAGTGCGGTTCTTTGTTGAAATGTTTCATTTTTTGCACATGGGCATGGTGTCTGACTGGCATGCCGACGCAGGCAGGTTCGACTCCCGCAGGTGTCTGAGACCGAGACTCAACTGTCTGAGACCAAGAAACATCTTCGGCTAGAATTGCCTTTACATACTGAGATTTGAGTGAAGCGAATGCTGGATAAATTTTAGGCTCTCATATCGAAGCTGAAAAACGACTGAAACATTTCTATCTGAATAGGGGAGAACATCTACAATACAAATTCTACTGATCGTAGACCGCCAAAATATCACTAGAGCCCACGCTCTTTCCAGTGCATCGTGCAACCCCCTATTGTAATTGAAATGATTTCAGCGATCAAAAACTTTGCGGTCTCTGCATTTACTGTTTTCAGAGATTTTTAGCAAAATACTTCGAGTAAGAAGGTTAAAATGTCTCGAATCGGAAGCGGAAATGCTCCTCCGCAAAGCGCAACCAACCTCAGAGGGCGTTCAATCACTAAAAAGTAGGTGAATAGCCCTACCAAAGTGGCTGTGTCTGTATGAGAAATCTCCTCAGAAAGGTCCTTCACCCTCTTTCCCGCCTATGGCTCTACCCCGACTGAATACTCTTTTTTTGCATGTAACACGCAGGTGGGGGATCCATGAATTAGAGGAATGAAGAAGAATAGGCCCTGAGGTTAGGTTTCCGCTTGAAACTGGGCAAAGGTCAAGTCCAAAACACGTCCAGCTGTCTCGAAATAACGCTGAAAGCTTCATCTTTAGACTGCTATTTTTATTTTATATTCTTCGGATAGCTTACTAATGGGCAGCCTTCAGGAATCGCGAAGTAACAAGCGAGGAATGACGATCAAAACAACCGGAGATCAGAGAATAGTGGTGAGCCAAGAAACGGAAAAGATGACTTCCGATCAACAAAGTAGGGTGAAGGTAACTGGCAGGTAATGCGCTTACGCAACCGAAACATACGAAGACTGAGAGGAGTCTCTCCCCTCTCCGAATGATCTCTCCCAGTCAGAGAAATGAGAGAGATCATGCAGATTGAGGAGAGTGCCGCTCATCATTCTCCATGCCTCGCTTGTTAGTTCGCGCACTGAATCGTGAAGGCTTCTTCCCATTAGTAAGCTACCTGGCCCTCTCGTTTCGGTACCAGACTGAAACCCGATCACCGCTGTGTGGTACCATCATGGCTCGGAACGGGGCGGATCAACAAAGAGATAATACCCGGAGACAAACATATCAGAGCTAGAGCTAAGGGACACGTTATTAGCGCGCGAGTCCACTGTGACCTTGCGAGATTTCTGACAGTCGAGAGAAGAAGGAGAAGAAGAGAGGGAGTGAGCAAGCATGAAACTGAGCTATCGGAGAATAACTAACATGGTGCAACTTAGACTAGTACTGTCATTTTCGCGTGTTTTGATCAAAATCCCGTTCTGGAACTAGAAAGACACGAAAGCCAATTATGCCTCAAGGAAAGTTTCTCACCTTTGCTCTTTGCGCTCCTTTGCCTCTCTCTGTCCCCTGTGTTCCACATTGTCAATGTCAAATGAAGTGTAATTATCTCGCGTCCTTAGGCACTGAATCCCCCATGTTCTTCCAAATCCTCCCCCCCCCCCCCTCCCTTCCCCTGTAATCATCCGATCACTAATGCACTCGACGTGTCTCGGACTTGCATATGTTGTTATTATAGGTTCATTTCCCAGAATGCTTTATCAAGGAATAGATAGATGGACTAGACGAACAACAAGATATCGTGAAGTGTATCAGAGGAGTAGCTCAGAATCGGTTATTCTATGAGACTCGGAAGTAGTGTGATAATTCGCAATGGGGAAGATACTCGACTGGATATGGGAGGAAATCCAACGATGGGTGCTGTAAATGAGTGGGTTGTGCGTCAACGGGGACTAAATAATGGAGAGATCAAAGTAAGGGTTGTTCACCGGGTCTGGAGGAGGCGAAAAGTTCTACGAGTGAAACTTAGAGCGACAGTCAAGGTTTTATAGGAGAAATACACCTAGCAGGAATGGATTGAGGCCCCGGATACTAGCAGAGTGCTGGTTCTATGGCATGGTATTAAACAATGAAAGTCGATGAATCAATAAGGAGTCTGGGATTTGGAGCGTCGTTGCTCCATCGGACAGGCAGAGCTTCTGAAAATTTCCGGAAAATATTATTTTCCAAAATGAGAGCGTAGCAGACCTTCGCTGATCGGTATAAGTGTATTGATGATAGAGATCCTGTGCCTGCTGGGCGGTGTACGTCTGATGAGCAGAAGAGGAGTACGGACACTGAAATAGGGGGTTGATAACGCAGTCAGTTTGGGGTTGGCTGCCATAATCTGCCGTGGTGCCACATCCACCTCGTTGTAAGTGAGAGAACAATGAAGTATTGCAACGAGGTGGATTTGCTACCGCGGCTGAGCCTGATATCCCCAGTCGCGTCATTCAGTGCATGAACTCTCACTGAGAGCAGAAAGAGCTAGCACTGGGTGGTGATTCCAACCTGCTGTGGAGTGGCTGGCAGATAGGCGGATGTCTTCCGAGTGGGAACCGCCCCCGTTCTCATGATCGACGTCGACTTCTTTCTCCCGATTTCATCGTCGAATCCCCGTCGCATGAACATTATGATTGTCGACACCTGGAAATCACTATTTCAGTTTGCTTGATTCATCAAACATAATCTCCCTGGGGGGTTTCTAGCACGAGAATATTATCGCGTAGGAAAATGAAGGATCAATTTCGAACGAGAATAATTATCGTTCCCAATAGGATTATTTTATGGTTGATTATATTCGCCCAGACATTCCCCGAAGGCCGGGTGCTTTTCAGTTCTCCGATCTCACTATCAGCTGCTTCTCTCGGCGGTTCTCTCAATTTCCCTGAATAGCCAGGGGGATTTCAGAGGTGTGTGATGGGCAATCAGAGCAGAGCTAATGAGACGGTAATGAGGCGCAGTCAGATGACATATCAGAACATCAGCCCCAATGCTGATTGCCTTCTCATTCAGAGATAATTTCCCGTCTAAGAATACACTCTTGCAGTGATTTGCAAGATGGACTTCGGCCCTATTCCGTTATTTCGCTGTCTGCACGCAAAATCGTGTGAAACACCGTGGGAGCTGCGGTGAACATTTCTAATTGCGTCAGTGACCAATTCGGAATGCTCACCAGACTCCGCCAGGCGCTCGTCGTCGGTCGATGACGGTGCTGATCCCACTCGGCGGCTGTCTGAAAGAGGATTTGAATTTCCGAATTTCGAAAACCGGAAGTTACCTGTGTCATGCACTCTGCGAATGTCTCCCAGAAGGAGGGATCGAAGCCACGGCCCTGATATTGAACGTGTCGTCGACCAAGCAACTGTAATAATGCACTATTTAAATAAATACTATTTTGCATCATAATTTCCCTCTTTATGTTCATTGCAGCAAAGTCCAGAATGGTTCCGTGAGAATGGGGAAGCTCCGTGGAAAAGATTTATGATAATTAGGAAGCTTCGAAAGACGCAATCTCATTCAGTTTGCACGTTTTGGAATGACCTAGACATGTAGAAAACATGACTTGACATGGACAAGACATGCACATTTCGTACACTTTCGTACTTTTTTTTTCGTACAGCTATATTTTCGAAATCAGAATTCGTGGGAAGTTCGAGGAAACGAACATCGAAATGGTGTTCCAACTTCTCCGGAAATTCCAGATTCTTGACGACGTAGTCGAAGGTCTTCGTGTAGACGAGAGCGTGCTGTCTACAATTATTTTTAATCAATAAAAATAGTTTATTTAAAATTTTTACCTGAATCTCGGATCGTACTTCAACCGTCCCTGAGGGATCTTCTCAAGTCCGAAAATTGCTTTGATATCGGGTTGAAACACGAGAACACGCAGGAAGATCTTCGATCCGACGTGCTCGGCCCCAGTCTGAAATTAGAGTGTTCCTCAGCCAAGCAAAGGCTACGTTAGCACTGTAATTTCCGAAGTAATTATTAGTGATGTCGGTGTCTCTCCGACTAATCATTTTCCATCACAACACAACGTGCTTTCCTCCTCCTCCCATGTCTTTCTCCAGAAATTGTGGCAATTTTCAGCGCGCTCCGCGCTTTTTCTAATTGAAGCGCGCAGCCAATTGCTCTTGTCTCGCATTTCTACGATTTCCGCTCTGATTTCTTGTACATTTCCAGGCTCAATTTTCAGCCCCAAAGACGCTCATCGCAATTAGTACCTAGATTGAGCTAGGGAACACAATTCGGCACGTCTCACCTAGTATACTGTAGTCGGTGAATAACCAGGAACTAATTTCAATCTTACTATGGTCTGAAATATTCAGGGATCGGGAGTACTTCATCTATAACTTTTATTGGTTTTGGAAAGTGCACTCTACCCATATCTCCCTATCCAAATATAATAATTGCATCCCTAGGGGTGCATGAGTAACGACTTCCTTACCATCTCATAATTATCACTATCACGCATTATAATTCTCATCATCATCATTATTATGGCCCTTGCAACTTTCAAAGTTTGAGATAATCTCCTATGATCGTTTGATCTCATAATTTCAGCAGAGGTCGTAAAGTCAACTCAATTACGCCCATATCTAGTTTTCTGGCCCCCGCATAACAACCCTCCCAGTCTTCTCAAATTTAATCTGAAACTCGGAATCCACTGAGGTTTTCGATCACGAGACTGGGAGTCTCTTCTGTTGTTTTGAGAAGCACGAAAATAGAAGAAAATATTAAGAATAGAACCTTCTGGGTCTTCCTCCAACTCTTGACGATGAGCAGTCGATCTCTTCTCGGCATGAAATGCTTCTGATTGTCGAATTCCGAAGTCTTGGATGGGAAAGAGATCTCCGATCTGAATTCACTTCATCAGAAAGATGTATTACTCATCGTTCTCTGCAGTTTCCCCATTAGCCTCTCCGTCCTCCTGATTTTCCGAGACCTTCTCTGCTCTCTGCAGCTCTCAAATTTCTACCGATGTTGGACAAGAGAGCGTCTCTCGGGTTTCACAACTCAGAATGCTGCCCCAGTCTCGACATTTGATCTTGTAAGGAAAAACATAAAAACAGCCCAATCCCGCATTGTAGGGGATATCCCATAATATTTCCCAAATCACCATCACGATCTGTTCTCTGAGTGGTATTTGCATCAATGATCTCAAGAACTGTGTATCAGCCGGGAATTTTTGAAAATCGAAATACCGAGGTAGTTCTAATCGAATTTCATCACCATCTCCTTCCAAGATTAGACACTCGAGAACGAAAGAATTAATTGTCGTGGTAAACCTCTTCCTTCTTTATAAGACGCACGTTCCGTTTGGGAAAATGAGCGCTTCAGAGCTGCTTGGATTTCGAAATTCCATCCTATCTTTACTCGAATTTTTCATGAACTCCCCTAACGACCTCTTTCCAATACTTATTACTGTAATAAGAGCATAGACTCTAGTGTGCTTAATGAAGGCCACGAGCATGCCCTCATATTCCGCGGGTCTGGATGGTTGCACTTTCTGAGGATACGTCACCGGAAGTAATAACGCTACCGTATACTACAGTATCATCCGTGCTACCGTATACGACTACTGTAGATAGCTACCGTACCTTGGCACGATGATCTGCTCTCCTCCGGGTGCAGCTGCAGCATCTGAGTTGCTGCGGGTGCTGCTGCTGTACTCATCGGGGCTGGTACTCTCCGGCTCGACGCTGAATCGGTCGTCGCTGCCACGGGAAATGCGAGGAGGAGAGTGAGATGTAGAGTGGGCTGTAGAGTGTAGAAATATGTATTTGTTATAATCAGGAGACTTGTAGGGTTGTTATGACTCCATGCTTAAAACCTTATAATATTTTGCTATTAAGGCTTTGATCTCCAGTAGTCGTACATCAATTTTCCTTGCAATTCCCAAGCTCTCCCCTGAATAAATCTCCCCTATCTGATGTAAGTTTATGAGATGCCCATTTGAATGTGAAATGAGATCGGAGGCTCTCTCTTAGTGGTTCACACGTTTCCCTGCCTATCTCGGGCGGACAGCTTCACTCCGATCTCTAATCTGGGAAAGCGGAAGAATCTCAGGCTCAGTACCGAATCGGACGCGGCGCTAAAACTCGCACGGAGTATTCTGGACCGGACAAAGCCGCTTGCACGAAGGATCTCACCGACGAGAAAATTCTTTATTTCTTTGATTTCAAAGGGAGAAAGGGCACACGTTTCTTTGGCAGGTGAACAACCTCGCGAGAATTAGTTTAGAGTCTAGGGGGCTTTCTCTGGGACTCGTCACCATGCATTATTGGTCATTGTGTGCCCCTTCGCTCCTCCTTTTGTCAGCAAGTTTGGAATGTGTAGACTAATGTGTAGTGTTTTTCACTATTTGCGTTGGCGTCAGAGGCAACGTGAATCATCCATTGAAATTGCAGCCTAGAAAAGTTGGCTATAAATAGAGACCGCAAGCTCCGCCCACTTTGAGGGGAATTGACTTCCCCTAAAACCTGCGCCAGACAAGCACAATTCGAATTCTCAGCCGAATCGACTGATCAAAAGCGTTTTCTGCAGTTCTCATTAGTCTTCACAAATGACGAGTGGAGCAGCCTGATCGGTCAACTCTAAGTGGGTTAAATTAGGCCATTTATGGTCAAGAATGGGCATTTGAAGTGTTTATAGTGGTCGTACACAGCTGCTCCACTCGCATTTCCTTTATTTGTATTTTAGAGGAATTTTAAAATTGATTTCAGATTTTTAATAATTTTCTCCGAATTGTGCTCGATCGCGGGGAGAGACGAGCGAGAAAGCGGGAGGAGGGAGAGAGACACACGCGAGAGAGGCTCCGCCCCTTTTCTCTCTCGCCCGATTTCCCTCTCCTTTCCCTTGCCATCGCGCGCGTGGTTTTAAGGGGAGAACTCGGATCAGAAATGAGATAGAGACAAACTCTTACAACAGCAAAAATGTTATTCAGACCAAGACCAAGATATTGAACACACATTTGAACCGGTGCAGTCAATTTGGTAGATCACCCTGCGGTCTCTAGCTGGTGCTAGGTCGGATGAGAACCGTCGGATGAGAACCAACCGGATGAGAACCGAAAAAAATGGCGTCTTCCAGTATTCTCTCAGTAAGTTCAATATGGTACAGAGAACCATCTGAGAAAATACTGGGAGTCGACATTTTTTTCGGTTCTCATCCGGTTGGTTCTCATCCGACGGTTCTCATCCGATCTAGTGCCCTCTAGCTATAAATTTGCGCGATAGAATGCAGCGGCTGACGACTGACGTTACGTTTTCAGAATATCCAATGAAGGGGGACGTGATTTGTGCAGAGGAATCGTGTTGGTGTTTTCGTCGCTTTGAGCTTTGACTGGAATAGAAGATGTGACGAGTGAAAGCAGCGAACAAAAATAATCAAATTTCGTCCTCATTTCAAGCCGCTTTCATTCATCAGTTCCGTGGGCGCTAGAACAAATACTACCAAGAGGGGAGTGGACAGAGTAGGAGTGGGCACTCATCAATTCATAGATCATGCATTATGCACTATACAAGCAATGGAGGGCGTCTACTTATTCTCTATCGAGAATTTACTCGTGATAAATGGCGAGAGCGAGCCAAAGTGACATAGGGGAAATTCCGATATTTCATTTTCACTTTTTTTAGTTTCAAGTTTTGAAAAATGACTATCTACATGGATAGCGATCAGGGAGATATTGAAGCAAGGAGCGTACCCTTCCTCCTCGGTCTTCCTCCTCCATCAACCTTGTATCTCTTGCCGGCCAGGTCGGAGGAGTGTCGGGCGGAAGCAGGGCATCCCTTGCTGCTGTCGTTTCCCATGCTGCACGAGCTGCAGATAAGATACTGATCAAAGCTGCGAGGGTCGCGCAAACGGCCGAGAAAGATGAACGAATGAATGAATGACACCGGGAGGGGCGGCACCATATCGAGGCTCAAGCTCCGCCCTCTTTGGTTGTCTAATTGAGATTATGAGGGAAGGGGCGGAACTTGCGCGTTCTTTGCAGGTTCGCGTCGCGCGCTGTGAGAAAGAATAAGAGGAGAGGAAGGAGGAAGTGTCAAAGTGCCCAATGGACTAGTAATGGGAGATTAGTCACAAGCCACTAGAGTAATGCTGACAAAAGACTCATTTCCTAATGAAATCGAAGCCCACTCCAATATTTGTTGACCGAATCTCACAGTTGAGTCGATCCATTTTTGAAATGAGATTTCATGGTTAATAAGATCCCAAATGTAATCTTTGTAACAATTTTATTCTGTCTGATGAACTAGGTTCTACAGTAAACACGACAGCGCACGTAGGCTTGAGTTATAAGAAAATGATGGTAGTCTGAACCAGCGAACACAAGCTCAAGTTGCCCCGAAGGTTAGCAAAACATACACAAACTCCTACGTTGCCCTCGAAATGGAAAGGCGCGGGAATGGGGAGAATGGAGACGAGATTTAGATGGGATGGAGCACAAAATGAGGATGACGTGTGGGGGAACTCGGGATGCTCATGTTTTTTGCGTCGCACGGACAGGGTTGGGGTCGTGAATCAGAATGGTCAGTGAACAGCCAGCAGAAGTAAGGCGTCGAGCATAGCAATATCGTAAAACCAATTCGTCGGGCGCATTTCGACCCTGGCTCGTAAAAGGCCACGTTTTCCCCGTTTGATGGATGAGTGACTTCCATTGAAGGAGCACGTGAGACTGACGGATATCTGACAAGCTCTTTATCTGCCGAGAAATTCAGAAACGGCACGTTGGCAGAGTACAGTAGCTTGGGTCCACAAGAACCAGACATTGGAGTAGAAAGGTTGGTGGCAGTTCTCGGAAATTAATGCATTCCAACCCATTTCTATGGGTTTTGTTATTGTAGAATGTGGGAAAATCAGATTATTACGCACTAGTATTCCTAGGATTCTTAGGAGTATTTCTAGGGTTGTTTTTCAGCGGCGAAGTTCAACGGAAATTACGCAGTTCATTCATTTTCTCTTTCGTTCTTTCATGAATTGAATCTGTTGAAATGCCTTTCAGCCTGCGTATTACGTGTAATCGTAACTTCTGCGATTTGCGCAAATAAGCACCCTCAAGCGCTTGCTAAATTACGGATGTCAGAGACCTCTGCACAAATGAGAGAACGAAAATCAGAAGATCGAAGATTCTGCCTGCCAAAAATCCCAGCACGGGGGTGAAATCGAGAAAACATCTCTTGATTAGAAAAAAAGAAGAATCGGTGACGAAGGCAGATTTCAAAATATCGGTTCCATTTCGACGCTATTTTCATCCGAATCTCTAAATGAAGAAAGAGAATGGGGGGAGGTAGCAAGGTGAATGAGCGAAGGAAGTGAATAGGAAGAGACTCTCGATTCCGCTTCACTGGTTGCTAGTACGACTGACGAAGGATGTTATGCATTGGGGATGCTCGGAATCTAATTTAATGTCCCTCTAGGATGTTCTCAGAGCTCGTGGGTGTTCAGAAACCGAACTCAATTGAAAATGCGCACCATGGTTATTGATGATATCTACATGTCTACGTGGGCTTCCTTCATCTCTTGTCTGGATGAGTAGAGAAGGATCATCATTGGCTAGTGTCTAGCGTCCGAAACACACATCATTACTCACTTTACGTTGTAGCGCCAGCAGTAATCTACTGCTCTTTCATCAGTGAGAAAACGGGGCAAATTGGGCCGCTCTTGTAATCCTACCCACCCCCACTACATTACTCTTGATGAGAAGTGTGAGTAAGGGACGGAATTAAGGAAGCGATGAGAAGGCACGGGGGGAGGGGAGGGGGAAAGAGACGTCAGAGAGCGGCCATGACAATTCACTTAGCGACGTCTCTCTAGCCCATTGTCAGCATCTCTTAGAGGGCAAGAAATAACCCGTGAGGAAACGAGGGCAAGGCCTTTTTAGAACGCCAGGAAATTGGGTGCACTATCAGACTCTTAGCTGATCCTATCAAGGATGATCCCGAGTGATGATTGGATTGGTGCTTATTGCTTGCCTTTAGTAGATTTAATGGATCTCTGGTTGTGTGTATTGAAAATGCCAGGAACCAGAGGTACCACAAAAGTGCGTGATTCTGACTTGTTTCATCCAGATAATGAGGCTGATCATGAATTCAATCAAGGGAGAGAAGAAGTGAATGAGTGATTGGAGAAGGAGTGATCGAAAGAATGGAGCATGAGGATGGCAGATGCTTGCAATAATAGTAAGAGCTGAATATGAAAGGGACGGGCCAAAGAGATGAAACATCAAACATCTCATTAACAAGTAAAGTGAGCTCAACTCTAGTGGTAAACACCATTTCATAATGAATTCACGCAGACGTTACAAAAAAGATCACATGAAGATTCCACGAGAGAAATGACTACAAATTTGAGACATCTTGGATAATATTCGGTCGATGTAGTCACCCACAAGGTGAATCGGCTTCGAAGTAAAAGTTAAACGTCTATCTAATCAAGGAAAAGTCGAAGTCTGAAAAACATGGGCAAATGTCGAAAAAGTGTCTAAACTGATGCCGTGCGACATCTAAGCAGACGGGGGAGGGGAACGAAAACAGTCTAATGCGTCCGGACACTGAGCGACGAAGAGTGCATACGGATGTACACAAAGGAGACAGGAAGACGGAGAGTGTAAATAAGAGATTTTCAGAAGGCGGTCAAATTTAGTTTCGAGCTATCCTCAAAAAAATCTACATCATTTTTGAAGGCATGATGCATTGCCAAGTCACAGAATACTCTTGCTTCGTGCTTTCATCGGGTGCAATTCGTACGTGTTTTATCTCCTCCTCTGATCAACGAGGAGGGAAGGAAACGATAGAATTAGACGCTCTTTTAGAAGGAGAGAATCAGATTGCAAGACTGAGAGGAAACATGTAAGAGGGAAAGGATGCGCAAAGTGGCAACTTGAGCAGCAAAAGACGTGAGATGCGCGAAGAAAGATGCACATTCAGAAACCAGAACACGCCCATTAGGCATGCATGGTCACATGGAGTTTTTTTCTGGAAGATAAACTGTGCCTATCGTACAAGGAAGCTTCCAGGGATTGGATAGAGATCTCCAAAATGAAATAATTTCTCTTCGGCGACAGAGACCCGAGAAAGAGAGAGAGGCAAGATACAGGAAACATATTCACCATATTTGAGTGTAGTCTAGTAATTTCCGAGTGAGGTCACAGGCCATCGTGATTCGTCTTGCAAAGTGGGCACATCGTGAGAATAAGAAGGGGGATATCAAGTAGTTCTCGGAACGGGCTTCCCCTCGTAATCTCCCCTTCCCCCCGCAACCCATCCAATTTCGAGAGTGAGCTGAGGAAACGTGGAACACGTGGGTTCTTTCCTGCACGATGGAAATAGAGTTTTGCAGCTATTACGTATAACTAAGACATAGGGAACATCTAGAAACTGTGAAGTGAACTGGAAGAAGAATGATTTTGATCGTAAGCTACAACACCGATATGCCATTCCGCCACTGAGCCAATTGTGTACGTGAGCTCCCCCAAAATTTGAGGAAGTTCAGCATCTTTTGTCCCCACTGAATACTTGAGGGGAACGCTTAGCGGGGTTCTCGAGTGTGAAGGACTCACTCACTCACTCAATTTGGAAAGAGGGAAGGGGAAGGGGATGAAACGAAGAAAAACACTCGAAATGCAGTTGTCTCGAAATGGATCGCACCGTTTCTCCACGAGGGGCGTAAACAACAAGCCAATTTAGCTCATCAAGCCCATTCCGCCTCCATTCTCTTCCCCTTCCGGATGCAGTCTGCACGTAAATAGGGGGTGTACTAATGGAACCTCGAGCTATTGAATTACGGTACCCAATTATTTCGCATTGATGAACGATAGAGGCGCTGGTTTCTTGAGCTTTGCTCTCAAAGATGCTACATAATTTCTGAATAATTCAATTGCGCAAATCGTGTGAGTTGCACAAGGAAAACTACGCATTTCACCACTAGAAATATCGAACAATGCGGGATTTCCTGTCTGGCTCGGAATTCAGTCGGATAGAGGAAACCCCAGGGTGGAATTCGCGATAATGGGAAGATCAAAGACCCGAGATGGCCTAGATTATGGAAATTGGTCATAAGCATGAAGAAGAGCTGTGCATTCCACGAAAATGAGCTCTAGTTTGAGGAAGAGATGCATTTGTGAGAGAGTCTGAGGATAGATGAGGAACTGGCACTACTGACCACGTGAAGGGTCGGAAGCACGTGATGAGAGGTCAGGAACAAGATAAACTGTGTGAGAGATTTGAGAATCAGCATAACACTTGTTCACCGCATATTGACTTCGGTGCAATTGAACTGTTCATTGAAATTCCATCATGATTCAGCCATCATGCGAATTGTTGGAAGCAACCATCTGTGGTCTCTGTCCTTATCGATCACTCGTTCTACGGCTAGAAATCAGCTGCTCAAGTGCCTGTTATGGCATTGCGACCGTTGTTTTCGACTCGTGGTATTCCCTTTTTTCTTTAATTACGAACTATAGGTTCAAAATGAAGACACCGTCAAAAACAGCCACGCAACCGAGCCTTTGAGTGCGAAAAACATGACCTCCATGACTCCTAGAACTGGAAGCACAATGAATTTGTTATGAAATTGCCACACATAAAATGTTCTCTTCGTAAATTGGGTAAGTGAGGAACGAGTACAGCGCAGAATGCACTTTTTTGCCTGAATAGCATTAGTGGATCGGGCACTGCTTAATGAAAACACCCACATCGTCACTATCGTTCGTTGAAATACGAATTCAGGCTAGCGATAATTTATAGTATCTCGTTCGCTCTTTGTGCGAGCTAGGACTTGTTAGGGAAAACAAAACACCCATAAAAGCGACCGATTCATGCTCTTCAACGAATGACGGAGGAGATGTGTCCATTTATACTAAGAATATAGAGGTCGACTGATTCTTAGTCATCTACGGATTCTCGGGCACTATTCAGGTCAATACAGAATTCGGAAAAAAGGAAAGAGAAATATATACTATATTTTCAAGTTTGGGGCTCTTGGTGCTGCAGTAGTTTGGGGGTCTCAGATGAATTCTTAGTCGTTGGACAGCAACTAATGGAAATGTGCATGGGTCGGCGAGTAATGAGCATGTGCTAGGAAGGAGGAAGAACGAGGATACACGAAGAATAGAAGAGGGGAGGAGGAAGGGGGGGGGGGTGTACTACAAATGTGTGGGGCAGATTCTGGAGCCCTTCTCCTCAATCTAATTGGACTAATCGGCTGCAAGGCGAGCGTCCTAATCCAATTCAGAATTATATTTCAACGTTTAGAACGAGTCTTGTGGTGGGCCTCCGCATTCTAAAAACGAAAACTAATGATGGGGACTTGGGGGATGATTGAGAACTGCAGCAACGCGGAAAAATTAGGAAAAGAAGAAGACGAATTGAAGCGCATTTTTTCAGCAGCACATAACGGAATTCAATGAAGAGGGGAACTGTTTGCAAGAGAGGCTGGGCCAACAAGCGGCGATGTAATTAGGAAACAAAAAGTAGCGGAATGTCTATCATTTGGCTCGTGCGTCAGACACGTTGTGTGACCTGTGGAGTAATGTGAGAAGAACGACGAGAAGAGGCAAGAAGTGAAGAGTGAAGAGGTGGGGGTGAGGGGGGGGGGATTGAAACAAAGAGCGGCTAGGATTGATGACGTCAATGAATCCTCTAGAGAGAACACCAACCTGCACTGATGGATGCACAGATAGAGCAGATCAGGGAGGGAGAGTGACGGGAGAGAACAGATTATTGCCAATGAAAAGGTGAGATATTGCTCTAAATTTCAGTGTGTTAGGACACCAGGAACCATGAGCATCGCATCACTACGTATGAACGTACACTGCAGCAGAATCCGTGAGTCTCGGAGCTGTACTATCGAATCCCCAGAGGGTTCGGGGAAGATACGGAAGGGCAATAACAACCTAGGCGATCACGATAAGACTGACGCGAGAGGACAATGAGGGGGGAAGGGAGGGGGGGCGAATGGAAGAACTATGCTCTTCGCTCGTCTCAACCAACTTTTTCGTGCCAGAGAGAATCACTCACACTTCTCTCGCCTAGACAGGAAGGGTGACTCTCATCACTTCGCTCAATCTCTTGAAACAATTGGTGAGTGAGAGATCGTGCAAAACGAGGAGAGTCATTCCTTCACTTCAGACTGCATATTATTGTTAGCGCCTGTTGCTGACACCTACCATGTGACAAGCTTCTTTTGTCCCAGTTTTTGCAACTTTAGAGATTCTCGAAAAGTGGCATTCTCGGTAAACAGATAACTGTATGCTGCTTTTGATACAACTAAAAAAATTAAAGAGGGGAGAAATGAGGTATTCTAGGGAAAAAAAGAGCCATCCTCTTTGGACTGCTGCAAAAAAAACGAATGGAACACATTTTATGGGTCGGGGAGGAAATGACCCGGGAATGGGCCCACCCCCTCCTCTGTTCCGATTCATCTGAAGGAGAGACCAGAAAATCACAGCAGAATGTACTGGATTCGGATTGAAAGAGGGAGCTGCAAGGGGTTAGAAACAAAATCGTTTCCGGTGTATTTTCACACCAATCTTCGAAAGAATTGTGTACGGAAGGATATGTTGTGGCTCGCTTGAAGTAGTCCTTTGAGTGGGATAATAGCTCTTGCACGAAAACCCCGAAGGAGAGATTCAATCTCAGTTCTGATTTCGTCATGGTATCTTGTGAGAATGAATAATAATTACTTTCTCTTTCAAGGCACCATGGACGTGATTCTCATACGCATACGCTAAGTTTAGATTCTGCCCGATCCTTCAAGGAAGTGCGCACGAATAATCGCACCAATATATCTGGGGACAATTTAGGAGATCGAGCAGGAAAAGGAGGGGGTGCAATTGAATGAGAATATCGCAGATATCGGATGCGAATTGCAGTGTAATTGAACGAGGCGTTTCGAAATAGATCCCAATCGGGTTGTAATGGACCCGGAAAGACTCCTTGTTCACGCATTTGACCTGCACGAGGCAAAGAATTGAAAGGGTCGAGGTACTTGAATGTCGCTCAACCTTCTTATCTATTTTGTGTCGAAATGTTACAAGCATTTTAAAGCATTCCATGAATCGTTCCGGTATTTACAGCAAGATAATATGAACGAGTATTTGAGATAAGAAATTTATCGTTGCATCTAACAGACTGTTCACTATCACAGCAGTGAACCAGCAAAGAGACGCCAAGACGGGGGCTTGGCTCGGACCGGAACCGGAACCAGCTTCTAGGCATGGTACTGCGGCTCGTAGCCATGGTAGTGCGGCTCCTCGTGCGCTGAGTAGTATCCGGCGTCCTTGCCGTGGTAGCCCTTGCCTGCAAGCATACCGTAATCCATGTTGCTACAGTACTCCTCCTACCGTAGTATCCGTCGCCGTGTTTGTTGTGGTGCGCGTCGTTGCCGTAGTGCTCGCCACCGTGCGCCGACTGAATACGGCAAGGATATACTCAGAAAATCGATAATCAAGAAGATGCAGGCTAAAATACTGTAGTGACCCCTCACATCATGCTCGCCATGGTGTCCGTGCTTGTGTCCGTGATCCTGGTAGCCGTTGTCTGAAGGAAATCATAGATATTTTTTAAAGAATAGGCGCCAAATTCAAATTCTTGATTACCGTAGTATGCCTCTCCCTCCTTGCCATGCTCGCCCTTGTCGTGGTTCTTCTCGTCGTAGTGATGGCCCTGAGAAGAGCCGGGGTTTCCGAGAGCCGGAGCCTTTATCCCTCACCTCCTGGCCGAACTTCTTGTTGTGGTGTTCGTCGGTGTGGAACTGCTCCATGTGGTACTGCGGCTGCACGTAGCGATAGTCGAAGAACCCGAACGTCTTGTGCTTGTGGTCTGCAAGCGACCAATTGCCGGCTCCGGATCAGGTTCCGGCTCTCAGCGCCAGAACCGGCGATTAGCCCACTCACCCTTGCCGTGCTTGTCGTAGCCGCCGCCGTGCTTTTCACCTCCGTCCTCTTGAGCCTCGTGACCTGCGAGGGTACAGTAGCGGAGGGAAACGGTAGCCCACGTATCTGCCCCAACTTTAATTCTACCGTACCCGAGTGCTTCTTCTTGTCTCCCTCATAGTGCGAATCGTGATGGTCAGCATCGTGTCCGCCATAGTAGGCACTGCAATATCCATTAAATGAGCTGACCCAACGCTAACCGTACCAACCCATGATACCGAAGGAGAATTGATCAGTCATGAGCCTGCCCGCACTCAACTCCTACCGTACCCGTCCTTCTCTCCGTGCTTCGCTCCATACTCGGCAGCATGATGATCAGCGTCGTGCTTGCCTCCGTCATGCTCGTAGTGACCGTGATCATCATCGTGACCGTACCTGGACGAGAGGAGTACGGTAGTTCGGTGGGTCAGATCGAGGCACGGTAGGTCAGATGCATGACTCACTTGGAGTGATCGGCAGCGGCGAGCGCGACCACAGCGAGAAGGGCCAGCTTCGACAGCATACTGTAATTGGATTGGATTACGGTAGGTACAGTAATCGCAGACAATACAGTTGGAGAGGAGAAGAGACAAGCGAGTGTGGGTGTGGTGATACCTACCTGTGGCCGTGATTATATAGTCCGGGCTGCTCCGCTTTTCATTGACGTTCACGGTTTTTAGCGCTGAGCACGAGCGCGCGCACTTTTTGCGCGATCGCCGCGTGAAATCAGACAATGCGCAGAGGGGAAGAGAAGAGAGAAGAGAGGGGCCGGTTGTTAGGATGGAGGAGAAGAGGGGGAGAGGGTGCGGCAGGGAAATGAGCCATGATGAGGGTTCATAACTGTACCTGAGGGAGAACGACCAATAGCAGTTATCGAATCGCTCTCTATGCATATTGACTTGACTATCCGTTGTTCAACTTTACAAATCGGATGGTCTTCAGTTATCAGATAGATCTGAACCGATCTACGAGCATGACGGAGGCAAGCACAATGCTGATCATCATGCTGCCGAGTATGGAGCGAAGCACGGAGAGAAGGACGGGTACAACGGAGTTTGCAAGCGAGACTGGAGTGCTTGAATCGTATGGAGTATTGTAATTTTCCCTTTGGAAAAACACAATCTAGTCTGCAGGGTCACCCGCAACATCCATCGTCAGAATGCAAGAGGTTCACATCAGGCTCACCCTCATTTTGAAGATTGTCAAGTTCGAGAAACTTTATGCCACGGCGATCTACTGGCAAAACGCCAAGTGAGCTTTCGTGGTGAGACTTTTAGACCTTTAGGCATGCTCTCGCATTTGCATGCTATCTCGCCATTCCCCTGACCGCTCGCTCCTCACTCGCTCACCCCATGCAAAACGCCGTAGCTTATTTTTTAAAAATCTTGTCCCTCGACCTGGCAAGCACTTTTGATACTCAAAAGTGAATTATTTTGATAATTATGGTCGACCCACGAACAATTCCCCCCCCCCCCCCCTTCAGATTCTCCCCGATGGACCAAGAATCTGAGATGAGTCTATCATATTCCTCATCAGTGACAAAAACGTCAACTATGTCTATCAAGATCAACTCAGACGACGATGAAAAGAGTAGAGGGGAACTGTAGAGAAGCGAGATCACACGCATTATCACCAGGAGGCCCATCTTCACTTCTCCCCTTGTACCAGTGATCCATTCCGAGTTCAGAAAACGGATCTTCTTTCAATTCTCACGTTCAGATATTCAGAAATCATAGATCAAGATAACGATATTAGAACGTTTCGTTTGTTGTTGAGTTTTCAGAATCAGTTTTCAAAATGCTCATCAATAAGCCAGTACATAAAAATTGCCTTTATCTTCATTACTTCAGAACATTCGGGTGAAATAAGCTAGTATTTGCTCTTCACAAGCATTGTGGATACTTCTTGAAATACGAGGGGCAATCGATGACTAGAAACTACGGTAGCGAATAAAAAAACGAAGGAAGGAGAGGGTACAGTTAGAGATCAAAGATCACTACTTCGCAGCTGCCTGGATCACGTTGAAGCAGTCGTTGTGGATGAACCAGCAGCCATCGATCTGGGAGTTTATTGATTGATGAGGGGGGCGTGGCCTAAAGGGGCGTGTCTGGACGGTCCTCACCTTCTTCCACACCTGCAGATATGCGCCACTCTCTGGTCCCCTCGATCCATCCAGATGATAGGATCCACGTTCGAATGCCCACTCTTCGCCCCCGTTCACCTCCTCCGTGATGATCTACACATTATCCATTTATCGATTGATCTACCGCAACCTACCGTAGCCGTGGCAACTCCGTCCGCCATGTCCGACTTGAAGTACTCCTCGATGCCTGCAATTATCGATTGATTATCGATTTATCAATCGATTCATTTACCGGATCGTCCCTTCACGGGCTTCTTCCCGTTCGGCATGAAGTAACCATCGGGATCGTAGACCTGCAAGAGATCAAAGATCACAGTAAGATTCATCTTGTAGATACTTTGATTCCACACATTGACTGCACATTTTTATAACTAGACACTAGTGATGACAATTCGGAAATAGGATATCCTCATTTCGCGTGTTCTCTTATTTCTCTGACCGATGAGCAACTTCAGGAAAGTCAGGTTCCGATTGGACATCTCTTCTAGACACCCAATAAGCGGCCTTTGACGGATATCCTAGACCAGAAAACTAAGATCAACGATCAAACCTGGGCGGCTCCCTCAGCATCTCCGGCATTGAAGGCCTTCATGAAGTCCTGTTGACGTGATTTGATCTCTTGGAAGAGAGCTGAATAGAGGAAAATTGACATTCATAGCGAACAGTTTGTAAGCAAGCGTTGCAGTGCTCTTGTTTCCCGATTACTATTTATAGATTCATTCGCTGGAAACGTGTTTTTCGACAGTGTGAATGACCTACCATACGCTGCATGCATAAAAGAGCAACCGTAACCTACCGTATGCATGACCTACCGTACCTCGATTGACCGCGCTGAGCGGGGCGGAAGTGAGTGGAATGTGCGAGAAGAAGTTGGACATGCTGGGTGTCGCTGTGCCGACTACTCTAAAGAAGCCATTCCAAAGTGCAGCCATGATATATGCTAGATTACGGTAGACTACGGTAGACTGTCTTCAGTAGTCTACCGTAATCCCAGCAACGTGTCGAGACAAAAGCAGTGACTAAATACAACAAGGGAGTGGAAATACTGAGATAGACATACCCATTTCTTCTTATTCTGACGAGATTCGGAGATTGCTTTTCTCTCTTGAGAGAAAGGAGTGAGAATGGATGGGCGGGACTCGATTCTCATTCCTTTTATACACCCTTCTCAATCCCTGATTACTTCCGCCAGGGGCTATTTATCTACAGTAGTCCCTTCATTCCAGCTGAGAGACTGCTTCCGATCCCTGACAGATTGTCTTGCTTCTTAATAATATTCACTACTTTAGCACTATTAGATACAGTATTGAATTTATATTACAGTATTTATCCAATGCAGTATAATTTAGTGCAGATAACCAGTAGTGGAATAAGTCGGTAAGGAGAACAGTCCAGTGCAAAAGGCTCATGCTGAACACTTTCAGATCTTTTAGCGTCTCAATTCAGATGGAGAAATCAAGGGATACGGGAGCAAACTCACGTTGAAAATGATCGTTTTCCGGTATCCGGAGAAGAAAGAGAAGAGATGGAACAATTGCAGGGAGAAGGAAAGTATTCACTGAAAGAGAAGGAGATGGATGACGAGAATGGATAGGGGAAGAGGAAGATGGGAAGATTGAAAGAGATGGGAAGTGGATACGGTATCTCTTTGCTGAATAATTGGAGAGGGCAACAGAGGAGAGATACATTTGTCTATTTGTACCTTCACGAGTAGGAATCGTTTTATTTAGGCTCCTTCAATTGATGACTCATTCAAACTGAAAACCGTTCGTAATTTCAATGTTTTTTTTTCAATCTAGATAGAGGGACTAGTGTTTGATCCTCTGTCCTATGACTCATTCATCCTCATCATCATTCTACCCTCAATCCCGTGTTGAAATGGACAGCAAGATTCATAGGCAAATCTCCCCCCCCCTCCCCTTCCCCCTCTTCCTCTTCTTCTTTCGTCTTCTCATCCTTTGATCTGCCCTTCTTCCTTCTCGTCATGTCAAGTGCACACTCTCCGGATGCTATTTACGCCCGGGAATCAGATGAATTTAGCATGCCTCCGATCTTCAGTAGATCACTTCCCATTGCTCGGAGTGGCAGTGACAACGAGGTAGAGGAACCCCTACTGACGCAAGTCTGATTCTGACAGATTTCACTAGATCGCAACAACCTCCCCCTCTCTTTCCCGTCAAACTACAATTCGAGATGATTCCACGGAAGATACGTTTAAAAATAATCATCGATGAAGAAGATGAAGAATGATATTTCTTCCTGTGAGAACAAGATCAATGTGGCAGTAACTGTCATGCACTTCTGACGTCATCTCAGAGACATGGAGGAAGACTCTTGCACATTGAAAGTTGTCTCTTATCATCTGACAAATCCATTACGTCTAAATGATCCATTCCAAATCAAGTGTTCTCTGTATTGCAACCCCTTCCCCCGCCTATTTGGTCTCCTTCAGCAGTGAATATCTCCATTTCTGAGAATCCCATTGATATGTTATCGCCTTCTCCTCGCTCTTTCTACCAGTAGAGAGGCGAGGAAGTACTCGGCATGATGAGGTTCTTCCTTCTAGTGACAATTTGCGTTTACACAAAATTCTCGTTATGAGTTATCTGATATTGACATGCTCGAAAAGATTCGAAGGCTTGTCCATTTCTCTTTATCATTCTTTGAGTATACATCTAACAATGAATTTCCTATTTTCCATTTTCTCATTGGGGCAAAAATGTATGGGTTATCCGAGGTCTGTCTCATCCGAGGTAGATCACTCTCATGGGATGAGAAGGGGATGACCTGTGATCCATCAACAACCAAAACGCAACGCGACTTCTCTAGTTTCACGAAATGCACGTTCACAGGGGAAGGTCACGTGGTTGATCTACCCTCCCTCTCTTCCCTCCTCGGGTCACTCCATCGATTGATTGGTCCCTTCCTTCCTCTCACAAACAACTCGTCACAGTCTCCTTCCTTCCTCCGTCTCAATGAGTGGCTCTTCCCAGCCACTCGTGGATCCCTCTACTACAACACCTCGAGATGAGCTAAAATTTCCCGAGTATCAAACTGCATTCGCCACTCGGACCTCAAAAATAAGGTTCGTTGTTTTCCTAATATTATCCTTTTCGGCAAGCAGAAGGTTTGCGCACTTGCGTTTTAAGGCCTTTTCTTGAAAGCTCCAGTTCAAAATGCTCTCTCTCATTTCTTAACCACTTCTCTAGAATGACAAATGCAATCAAATTATTTTCGTTTTCATAAATAGATTCAGCACCATTGACTTGGTGGTTCACCGAAATAGAGTACCATTTTGATCAATTTGAAGCTCACCCCCTGCGGTCCCTAAGCAAATAATAAAGACAGTAGCAGTGAATGCGCTGGCAAAGATTAGTGTAAGAAAAGTTTGACGCGAGGTGAGATTTTGCGCACTAATTGAGATTTGAGAAAGTTTTCAAGTTTGAGGCGTTTCTGTTTTCGCAGTTGAGGCTTAACCGGTTTAATATTATTCTATCGCTATGTTCTCTTCCGTGTTCATGTTCGTATGAACGTTATTCAGAACTGATCCGTCGCAGAGTCTACACCAAATTGAAGATAAGAAAAAGTACACTCGATCTTTCCCGATAGAATTCGTTAATCTCTTGATCGGCTGGACGTGCAAGGAGAAGGAGTGTAACAAGATATTCTCCAAAGGTTGGTCTTCCATCTTTCCGATGTAGCCAACGTATTGCGCCTAAGTTTGCTTGTTGCACTCGCTCGTTTCTTTGCAGACGACTTGCCTATGATTGCCCGATGTGGTCACTACTTCCATAATGATTGCGTCCAGCCCGGAGAGAATACAATCTGCTCTTCCTGTAACGATCTTGTGACCAGAGAATGGCTTCGTGAAGAGAAAATCCTCAAAGGTTAGTCATGGGATCCTATTTGATTTGTGGGCACTATACTGTGTGAGACTGCTCCTCAAGACACGGCCGCGATAATGGTCACGATTTTACGTTCTCTCATTTCACGATAATCGTTTGTTGATGTTCAGATATCATCAATGCCCTCGCACAGGACGGTTACCGCTGTAATGAATGCGAAGAGATGCATCCTCGAGACAATTCTGTCGCTAGGTAAGACACTGTCTCTATCTTTGCTTGAACTATTCCTCTTGCAGAGTATCCGATAATGGTCCGATGTACTTCTGTGTGAGATGTGCGAGTAGGAACGGTGATAATTCGGTTATTTGCAGCGATCGGAAAGTGGAAGTTGTGTGGTATCGTTGGATCGTACGAACAGCAACGTCGGAAGTGCCGGAATACAGTGCTGTCATTGTTTGAAGCTTCTCACCGAGAAAGAAGGTTTTCGAGGGCTTCTTGGTGAGAAATGTGCACTTATATAGTAACTATATTATGGTTGGCTGGAAGGCCCATTTTGTACGTGTACTTTTCCTAGTATGTTTTCCCCGTGATGGGGTTGAGTGATACTCCCACGAGGAGCGAACCCTGTACTCGGGATCTATGCTCCCTGCATTCTCCTTAATAGTAGATAGGAGAGTGCCGAACTGAACCGATGGAGGGGATTAATTGTACAGAGTTCACGTTTTTTTTGCGATTTAGGCGAGTCGTTTGAGCTTTATGTAGGAGTATGATTTGATATTGAGACTCGATACCTCGCAGGCAAATATCCAAAGTGTTCATTTCTGAAATGTGGACACATCTGCCACGATGGACATTTCGACGATGACTTTGATGGACCAATGAAGACGAAGGCTTCCCTATTTCTTATTTTCATTTTTCGTAAGCATTTGAAACAAGCAGGAAACAGAAGCAGTTCCATTTTCATTCTCAATTGATCCATTCACTCCTTCTCTTCTCCGATATCCATTCATTCATTCATTCCATTTTCATTCTCAATTGATCCATTCACTTCTTCTCTTCTCCGATATTTATCCATTCGTTCCATTTTCATTCTCGATTGATCCATTCACTCCTTCTCTTCTCCGATATCCATTCATTTATTCCATTTTCATTCTCAATTGATAAATTCACTCCATTTTCCTTCCCTATCTACCTCCATTCATTCCATATTCAATCTTAATTGCCCCATTCACTCATTTTCTCTTCCCTATATATTTCCATTTATTCCATTTTCAATCTCAATTGCTCCCTTAATTCCTTTTCTCTTCCCTACCTACTTCCATTGAATCTCAAACTCGAGATTTTCTCTTTATCATTATTCGTGTATACATCTAACAAAAAGTTAGTCTGTATTTTTCCTAGTTTCCATTTTCTCATTGCGATAAAATGAATGGGTTACGGTAGATGAAAAAAATCAATCGATCGTCGACGTAAGTTCAAAATTCTCTGATTGTAACTGGTTCGATCACGAGTCTAAACTTTCCAAACAGAGGTAGACCACTCGTAAGGGATGAGAAGGAGCTGACCTCTGTTTGATCAACCACAAACACGCAAACAAGCCTCTATTTTCATGAAATGCACGTTTACAGTGGAAGGTCACGTGGTTGATCTACCCTCCCTCTCTTCCCTACTCGGGTCATTCCTTCGATTGGTCCCATTCCTTCCTCTCACAAACAACTCGCCACAGTCTCCTTTCTTCCTCCGTCTCAATGAGTGGCCCCAATCAACGACCAGAGCTGAAATTTACCAAGTATAAAACTGCCTTCGCCGATGATCCGGACTCCCAAACCGTGGATCGTTGTTTTTTTCTTATTATTCTTTTCTGTGGGAGGATTGCGCATTTTCGTTCCAAAGTCTTAGTTTGCTATAGATCTCAAAGCTCTCCAGTTCATTCCCTCCTTTCTAAACCTCTTCCCTAGAGCATTTCGATAAAGGAAAGCAAGCAAATAGGCAGTGAATGCGCTAGCTCGGTTACTGTAAGAACAGTTTGACGCTGACGCGCGAATGGTATTTTGCGCAGCTGTGGTGTTGATTTATCGAGCAACTTTTTTCGAAATTCGAATTTGAGGTGTTTCTCTGTTTCTCTCTCTGGGGTGGCTTTGCCGCGCTGCAGTCGCGCCATTTCGCGAAGCTGCTCAGCCACCCTCTCCGCTTTTCACACACTCTCTCGCTAAGAGGAGGGGGGTGGGGGCTGTGTTATGTTTGTAAAGAGTATCATTCACATTCAAGTGTCCGCAAAGGGGTATGTTTATCGTTGCTCAAGGAAATATAGGAAACAATATTTGAATAGGAAGTGTAATCAGTTTGTACTTGCAGAACGAGTGCTTGTGGTGTGCTGTAGAGAGATTGGATGGCAAAGAAAAGAAGAAAAAGAAGGTAGGAGAGGAGACAAAAAGTCGGCTGTGTAGTCAGTCGTGAAGAAGTGGGAAGAAACACCCAAGTTACGCCATTACTCGAACTCTTGCAAGTATTTACTAACTATTTATCATGTGATTTATACCGTTTTATTCTGAAATAAAGAATCAATACTCCTGCGTATCCTCGTAACTGGGACCAGGGATACCGTAATCTTTGACCTTCTCAGAGTCTATTCTCATCATTTCCAGCTTGTTTCTCATCTTCTATCCTGAATTGGTCCTTTTATCATCTAGATGGAAACCCTTCTGTACTAAGTCCTACTTGTTTCCTCCTCCCCTTCTATCTCGTCAGCGATGAAAAGGGCCAATCATAGATTTCTTCACTGTGGGTGGCGAACTATAACGATAGTTGTCTGATTTTGATGGAACAAAGACGACTCAAAGGCTTCCCTATTTCTCTTGTTCATTCTGTATAAGCATTTATAGCGATTACAATAGAAAGCCGCTCTCCAATCAACGATCATATGCTCGACATAGCGAACGTCGAATGTAGACTTACCGTAATGACCTTGGCAATTAGCAAAGTTCACCATTTAGTTATTGATTTTATTTGCCTCTTTTTCTATCGTTCTAACGTATATTTCAATGTTTTGTTGATATCAACGCATCGTTCGAATCCTAGACATAAATATTCCATGTAGATTTCGCTTCAATCGCGAAATATGAGTGATTCACGTGTTTATCACGTGTTTCTTTGTTGTTGCAATTGCTTCTTCCGGGCTAAGCTTGTGAAGAATATTTCAGAGAATGGGAGCGACGTCATTACGTGACGATGAGGACGGACAGGGCATCGCTAACAGCAGGTAACGAGAGTCTTCTTGGTTGGGACATCCCTCTTTCTTTTTCTCTTGTGGTCCAAATGTCGTTGTCAGAAGGGTTGCAACAGGTTGGCTATTCGATAGAAGGTAACGTCTGCGCTACTACTGTATATCCAACACTAGCTCCCAGTTATCCCCTACTGCACATTGATTCTTTCAGAAAAATCGTGTCTCGGTGTGGCGTCTTCCCTCGGACAGCTCCCAGGTGCGTGGCAGATAACTCCCTTCCAACACACTGCTTGTTCATCTCGGTAGGGTTGGAATGAGTGAGAGGATGATTCTCGGTCCCTATGTATACATCTAACAGTCAGGAGTCAGTCAGGAGTCTCTTTTCCATTTATTTTCTCATTGGGATAAGAATGTATGGGTTACAGTGGATGAAGAAATCAATTGATCGTTGATGTCAATTAATCTCTGATTGTAAGTGGTACGATCACGAGTCTAAACTCTTGTGCTTTACCATCATAGGTAGATCACTCGTAAGGGACGGAACTGACCTCTGGTTGATCAACCACCAAAACGAAATACACGTTTACAGGAGAGGTCAAGTGTTTGATCTACCCTCCCTCTCTTCCCTCCTCGGGTCACTCCATCGATTGATTGGTCCCTTCCTTCCTCTCACAAACAACTCGTCGCAGTCTCCTTTCTCCTCTCCTCTCAATGAGTAACTACCGGCGAATCAAGGATTCCCCTGCTACAACACCTCGAACTGAGCTAAAATTTCCCGAGTATCAAACTACCTTCGCCACTACCGAATCCCCGGTTCGTTGTTTTCATCTACTTTATGTATCGGCGGATGGGTTGCTCACTTCCGTTTCAAGACATCTACTTAACAACTTCAGTTCACAAAGCTCTCTTGGTCATTTCCTCCTTTCTAAGCCCATTCTCTAGAGTGAAATGCCATTTTCTAGAGTGAGATTTAAAAAAAGTAAATAATAAAAAACGTAGTGAGTGCGCGAGCAGATTACTGCAAGAACAGTTAGACGTTTGCGTTTCTGTTTTCATAGTTAGGGTTTACTATTGTTTTCTCTATATAAGCCCTGTCTTCAGTGCTGAAGTCGCTAATAGTATGATCGATATTCACAACTAGGATTACCAAATCAATTGCTCGCAGAAACTCAAGTGCTTGGCCTCAATTCCTTCATTCAATTCAAGCACTTGGGCCGAGATGAGCAACAGCGAGGAATTAATTTGCCACCACTATTCGCAACTCCTTCATTCTAGTTACCCGTGATAATGATTTGTCAAAGTAATGAGGAGAGTCTTTCACGTTGAGGGTGACTCCTTACTACACTAATATATCTATGAAATTACTCGCAGAGTACTTGGGTCCGTTGGAAAAGATCAGCTGGAAGAAGTGTTCATCTTGCTCGGATCTTCATTCCGAATATACCCGCCATCTGTTCAAGGTATGTTTTATCGAGGAAATAGAGTAAATGAATAATTATTTATAAGTGTAATCAGTTCGTGCTTGCAGTACGTGTGCTTCTGTTGTGGACTAATGAAATTGGATTCTGACAAAAGTAACTGCAGTCTGTCTTGAAGAAGTGAGAAGAAACGCCCAAGTTACATCACTACGCGAACTATTACTAGTACTAACTATTTATCATGTGATTTATACCGTTTTATTCTGAAATAAAGAATCAATACTCCTGTGTATCTTCGTAACTGGGACCAGGGATTCCGTAAACTTTGATCTCCTTAGAATCTCCTCATCCTTTATCTGCATTTATCCCTTTGGACTACTTTCTCTATTTCTTTGCTCATCTCACACCGGAGCATCACATTTCATTCGTAAGGGATGAGAAGGAGCTGACCTCTGTTTGATCAACCACAAACACGCAAACAAGCCTCTATTTTCATGAAATGCACGTTTACAGTGGAAGGTCACGTGGTTGATCTACCCTCCCTCTCTTCCCTACTCGGGTCATTCCTTCGATTGGTCCCATTCCTTCCTCTCACAGACAACTCGTCACAGTCTCCTTTCTTCCTCCGTCTCAATGAGTGGCCCCAATCAACGACCTGTGCTAAAATTTCCCGAGTATAAAACTGCCTTCGCCGCTGATCCGGGCTCTGAAACCGTGGTTCGATATTTTTTCCTATCTGTTGTTTGGCGAAACGGCATCGGCCGGGGATATTTTGAATTCCCGCTCAGCACGCAGCGCGACACGCGTTGCGTGAGCTGACGACGCTGCGTTTTCTTCTCTCTCCTATATTCTAGGGTTTTCGGGGAATATCGATTACGTTTTATCGATTTTTCGAATAATTGTGCGTGTATATTATCGTACGTTTTTGTCGCGGAGTTGAGCAGCTGATCACGACCTTTCCAGCCTACATGGGAGACGACGCTCATAGAGTAGAGGAGACCCCGGTAGGAGGCGCCGACTTTGTTTCCATGGACGCTTTGGTTCAGCATCTGCTGTCGCAGTTGACCCCCCCCCCCCCCGACCCCCCCCCCCTCATCGATTTCATCAAGGAGAGAAACGCTCTTTTCGCTATGGCCGACAAGAACCCTTCGGTCGCTGATCTGGCGGACAAGGCCAAGGCACTGGAGGCCGCGACGGCGGGTGCTTCCTCCGGAAGCTCGGCCATGATGCAGCTCATGCTGCTTCAGTCCATGAGTGCGCCCTCGAACGACCGCAAGAGGAGAGCCCACTCCCCTCCCCCTGGCCCACAGCCCTTTCGAAGTAGGGCGTCCGCCTATGTCGCGGCTGGCGCCCAGTCCTACCGACCCCCTTCCCTCATGTCCAACTTTGGCTTCCCTTCTGCGGGCAGCTCTCGCGGCGGCTTCGTCACGAGCCCTCCCCCGGTCCGTGCTTCAGCTGTGGCCAGTGGGGGCATCTCTCGCGTGCCTGTACAGTCAGCCAGAGAAGGTAATCCTCCCCTAGCCCCTTTCTTGACTGTTCGTACCAAGGTAGAATTTTGGAGAGGTCTAGGTTCGTCCCCTTTCACTCTTAACGTAGTAGAGTCCGGGTCAATCAATCAATCAATCAATCATTTATTCAATCCTCAGGGTCAGGGCCTGTTGAATGATGCAGTTTTGCCAAGTATCGGGGTATCTTCGACACGTGTATGCCCAGTTCATTCCAGCTCGGTTTACAATTTCGTCGCGCCATCTCGTTTTAGGCCTTCCAATCGGCCTTTCCTTGTCCCATGGGGTCCAGTGAACAATCCTTTCGGTCCATCTATCGTCATTTAATAGTGCAACTCGCTTTGCCCAGTTCCATTTAAGCTGCATTAATCTTACTCGCACATCTTGAAGAGGGACTTTGTTTGCAAGCCACTCATTAGTCTTTCTGTCTATTCGGGATACTCCTGCGATTTTTCTCATCATTGCTCGTTGAGTCACAATTAATCTTTGTCTGAGTTTTTTCGTTGTACTCCAGAGTTCGCAGCCGTATAGCAGGATTGGCTCAACACACATTCTATACAGTCCGGTCAGGTCCCAATGTGAAAACTGGACTCCCCGGGCATCCCAGGGCGTCCCCCCGTGTCCCCTGGCCTTATCACGCCTCGAGGGAGCAATAAACCAAATTGAATTTTTGAAAGTCGGGTAGAGGCGATACTGAGCTATCGATTCATGTCTACATATTTTAGAATGCGGTCTCTGTTGTTTTGTAGGAAACGGGGCGAATAGTGACACAACAAAATATAAAATTAAAATAATTCGAGCGTAACTTTTCAATTTCACATTTTGGTGAGCTCTGGTCTAAAAAATCGACTTCTACGAGTGAAAATGAGTCGGAAACAACTATATTCAGATAGTTCTGAGTTTTCGACTTTCTTACCACAAAATGAAAATGTCATGAAAAAGTTGAAAATTATTTATTTCAAAATAATCTAACTATAAGAGATTCTGGTGCATTTTTGCACGAGGAATCTGAATTTCACAAATTGAATGTGGTTTAGTACTTCCCCGAGGCGTGATAAGGCCAGGGGACAGACAATTCTGTCGCTAGGTAAGACACTGTCTCTATCTTTGCTTGAACTATTCCTCTTGCAGAGTATCCGATAATGGTCCGATGTACTTCTGTGTGAGATGTGCGAGTAGGAACGGTGATAATTCGGTTATTTGCAGCGATCGGAAAGTGGAAGTTGTGTGGTATCGTTGGATCGTACGAACAGCAACGTCGGAAGTGCCGGAATACAGTGCTGTCATTGTTTGAAGCTTCTCACCAAGAAAGAAGGTTTTCGAGGGCTTCTTGGTGAGAAATGTGCACTTATATAGTAACTATATTATGGTTGGCTGGAAGGCCCGTTTTGTACGTGTACTTTTCCTAGTATGTTTACCCCGTGATGGGGTTGAGTGATACTCCCACGAGGAGCGAACCCTGTACTCGGGATCTATGCTCCCTGCATTCTCCTTAATAGTAGATAGGAGAGTGCCGAACTGAACCGATGGAGGGGATTAATTGTATAGAGTTTACGTTTTTTTTGCGATTTAGGCGAGTCTTTTGAGCTTTATGTAGGAGTATGATTTGATATTGAGACCCGATACATTGCAGGCAAATATCCAAAGTGTTCATTTCTGAAATGTGGACACATCTGCCACGATGGACATCTCGACGATGCGAAGTGAGTGTGATCCATCTAATTAGACTAATCAGATGCAACTGCAGGATCTACTGCAACTTCTGTGCAAAGGGCCTTAATAATGTGAATGGTCAAGTAAGGGAGATGAAGAGAAACTGCGACATCACGGGTGAGCCCTTATCACTTATATATCTATGGACATTAATTTCAGATTACTTGAAGGAGCTGAATAAAAAAAAAATCGACTTTGTGGTGTGTCAATCCTGCAAAGAGCGTCATTCATCTTACTGGCTCTGCCATTGGGATGTTAGTTTATCGCTACTCAAGGAAATAAAGTGATAGAATAGTTAAACAATTTACAAGTGATATAAGCTGGCACTTTCAGGTAGCAACTGGCGATCCCAACGAGTGCGCGTGGTGTGCTGTAGAGAAAGTGGAGAAGGCGAGACGACGGGAGAAATCGAACAATTAGCGGAAGAATAAGTCCTGCTGTTTGGGGTGAAGAAGTGAGAAGAAACACCCAAGTTACGCCATTACTCGAACTATTGCAAGTACTAACTATTTATCATGTGATTTATACTGTTTTATTCTGAAATAAAGAATCAATACTACTGCGTATCGTCGTAACCGGGACCAGGGATACCGTAAACTTTGATCTCCTTAGAATCTCTTCTCATTCTTTATCTGCACTTATCCCTTTGGACTACTTTCTCTATTCCTTTGCTCATCTCACATCGGAGTCATTTCCAGTTTGTTTCTCATCTTCTATCCTGAATTGGTCCTTTTATCATCTAGAGGGAAACCCTTCTGTACTAAGTCCTACTTGTTTCCTCCTCCCCTTCTATCTCGTCAGCGATGAAAAGGGCCGATCATAGATTTCTTCACTGTGGGCGACGAACTATAACGATAGTTGTCTGATATTGATGGACCAAAGACGACTCAAAGGCTTCCCTATTTCTCTTGTTCATTCTTTGTAAGCATTTATTGCAACCACAATAGAATTTCTATTATAGAAAGCCGCTCTCCAATCAACGATCACATGCTCGACATAGCGAACGTCGAATGTAGATTTTCCGTAATGACCTTGGCAATTAGCAAAGTTCACCATTTAGTTATTGATTTTATTTGCCTCTTTTTCTATCGTTCTAACGTATATTTCAATGTTTTGTTGATATGAACGCATCGTTCGAATCCTAGACATAAATATTCCATGGAGATTTCGCTTCAATCGCGAAATATGAGTGATTTATCACGTGTTTCTTTGTTGTTGCAATTGCTTCGTCCGGGCTAAGCTTGTGAAGAATATTTCAGAGAATGGGAGCGACGTCATCACGTGACGATGAGGACGGACAGGGCATCGCTAACAGCAGGTAACGAGAGTCTTCTTGGTTGGGGCATCCCCTCTTCCATAATTGTGTTCACAATGAGCATTGTGAACTAAATTATGGAAAGAGGCTTCGCTCAGACAATGGCGCGTGGCGGTTCATGCAAAACGCATCCTCATTTTCCATATTCATCTCACCATTCTCTCTATCGATCAGCTCTCTCGGTTCAGCGTGCGCGGAGCGGTCGTCTGTGGTCGTCATCTCTCTTCCCACTCCATCCATCGATCGAGGCAAGCTCCCTACCGTAGCTTTAGTGATCTACCTGCCGTATCCTTATCTCCTTCCAGATTGAATGAACACGCCGGGCGACCCTTCTTCCTCGAGTACCCCGCAGCATTCTCTCCTTCCGAATGTCCAACCAACACTTGAGCAGGTTAGTTGGCGATCTCTAATGGTCCGTTTATCATTGCCAGTAGGGTTGACTATTCGGTAGGAGGTACGAGTGCGCTACGACATGTCGAATAGCAAAAACTAGCTGCCGGTTATCCCCTACTACTCACTGATTCTTTCAGAACAATCGCGTATCGGTGTGGCATCTTCCCTCGGACATCTCCCAGGTGCGTGGCCTTCCCTCACTTCCAACCCACTGCTCGTTCATCCTCGGTAGGGTTGGAATGAGTGAGATGATGTTTCCCGGGGCAATTGAACTGTGTGAGTTGGCATGAGACGTGGCAGTTCCTTCTGATCGTTTCCCCAGTAGAGTCGTAATGAGTAAGTAGGTGTGTGTGTTCTCTTAGGAGAGATTGATCTATTGTCATGATTCTCTTCTAGCATCTGTGTCAATGGCCAGTCCACTCCAATCCATTCCAACCCTTCCCTCCTCCATTCAGTCTCGTCTGGGTGGTCGTACTTCTCCCTCGAATGCGTGCACTCTCATCGCCCTCCAGCTGATCGAGCTCATCGAGAGGCGCAACCTCCACTTTGCCACGACGCACACTCCCCTCTCACTACCGCCACGCGTCCTTCGTGCGCACGCCGGCGCCGAATCCCAGCCCACCACCACAGTGAGTGCGGCCAGTATGGCCGGAATCTGGCGTGCACTAGGATGAAAACATTAGGATGATAACCTACTAGACGAGCGCCATTTGCATGCGAGAGACAAGTGTCACGTAAGAGACGATAGTGCGAATTACTTGTCATGCAGTAGGTTATTATCGGAAGGTTCTCGCCCGACCTAGGTCTATCAGACTCGCATGGATCTCCTTCCTTCTCATTTTAGTCTACTCCCGCTTTCGTTAGGGTCGAATCAGTGTAACTAGATATGCATTCCATTGGCCTAACTACCGTATTTCAGACGTGCATCCGCTACGTCATCGGCACCTTCGTTGAGGCCATCATCGACGGCAACGAGGTATGCACGGGGAGGGGGAATACGGTAGCCCCTCGATGTCTTATGATCTTTGATCTTTACAGGCGCATGCGCACGCGGCTAAGACACGCAAACCCGAGGAGCAAAACTTCACGATTCCCGACGCGATTAAAGCCATGATGCGACCACTCACTGAGGTATACTATAGCGAATGAGTACGGTAGTTGCGAGTATCGATTGATGGTAGAGGTTGAGTACACGTGGCAATTTGTTCACGAAGCTGGAATGCGGTAGTTATCGATTGATAGTAGTGATACAGTCGAATTACAGATCGATTTCTGCATGGTGACTGGCCCGTTCGCTGTTCAGGTGCCTCACTTCATCCGGATTGCCCTGCGCAGGTGTGTGAGAGATTTACTGTAGCCTACGGTAGATGGCGGATATCGATTATTCCCTACAGTATCCTCTTTCAGTCCATCTCTGCTGCCTCTGGACCGCATCCACTTTGTGCTCATCGCCTTCGAGCGAACAGTTCTGCTAGTGGCCGATCGACGTACGAATTCACTGATTGTCCTCGATTCGCACCTCCACGGAGTAACGTGTGCAGTCACTACTGGTGAGCGAGCTAATCGATACTTGGGAGTGCCGTATACCTTGATCGACCAATTCATTCCAATTGTCTCTATCATAGAAGAAATTACGGTGACGACTCGTGGAATCAATGGGTAGAATAGGAATGCGTTGGTCGGGTTAGGAAAAGGGTCAACACTATCGCACGCTGTCAATCTGAGCCCCTCCCACCCTTCTGATGTTATTTATTAATACAAGTTGGCATTGCACTCTCGGGGGAATTAGTGTTTACGCAGGTTACATTTTTCAGTTCCTTCCCCTCCTTCCCGTCCTCCATGACTACCCTCTCTCTCTCTCATTTATTTCTCTGTTGAGGAGCGGTAGTTGCTGCCGCGCACTTATCCGACCTCTCGACGCTCTTCCACTGGATGGGCGACTACATCTTCCCCGAATCGCGCTCGCCCAACTTCGTGCAGGTTCGTGAAAGGGGGCGGGGCTTGCGGATGTTGTTATTTCCCATGCTCTTAGCTCAGATGGAAAGTTAGCGTTTATGGTGCTAAACTAATTCGTTTTGTCCCTAGCGTGATTAGTGAAAGTCAATGCAAATGGGCTTATTCAGTCCAAATAATAAGTTCATTCCTCTTTCAGGAATTCGAGATATCAACGGTGACGTATGCGGGGACTTCTCGTGATTGCGTGGAGGAGTCGAGGGGTGGATTCTCGTCCTTCACCCGACCCCCTCCTGTCCCTCCCGTCCCTCCCGTCCTTCTCATGAGACCCATGCCAATATTCATGTGAGTTACTGTAGGTAGATCATTGCACCTTGTTGGAATGCTTATATTATCTATCAGTTCCTTCCTTTCTGAACAATTGTGCTTCCAGATACAAGTTCCCATCTGATTCTCCTCCCTTCAGATCGTCGTGGTGTGACAAGGAGAATGAGCCACCCGGAAGCAGTCATGAACAGTCCATGCAGCAACCTCTCAAGAAGACGATCAAGAGGTAGGAAGAGCATTGAAAGAGGAGTCGTATAGAGTTACCGTAACCCGGCAGCCATATCCTCATTGGATTTGGCAACTACTTTATAGGGAGCGGGCAGAGAAAAGTTATTTATAGGAGTTGTAAAAGCTAAGCTAATTGATAGTGTGTCATCCGAATTGGGAACCTGCCATTCGAGCACTGCTATCCAATAAGAAAATACCAAATATCCTGAATACTCAATTCTTCCAGGAGTGCAGACTCATCGGATCTCGCACCACTTGGCTCTAGCAACAACAAACGCGTTCGTTCCGGTTCCGACGCGACGACTACGGTAGCCGACCACTCTGATTGATTGACATACCGTAAGTATTGTACAGTAATAACTGATCGTTTTACCCTAACCCAACATAACGCTAACTCTGACTATTACCACCCGTTTTACCGCATTTCATTGTGAATAATTGATCTCACTGATCCCTAACACCGGTTTTCGAAACCAATAAGGCTTGTACAATACACTTCCCCACCTCCTGTATTCTGCCCGTTTTACACATGAATCTTGTCTCATCGTTCACAGCCATTCTTGTACTCTTTTTTCTACAATGATAAATACATAATTTAGAGATTGTTCTAGAGTAATCAGCACAATCAATAATAAAACAATGAAAGGGATATATCATGGAGGGAACCACACGTCTCTTAGAGAAGTAGAGAGTACTAAATCAGACGAGTATTCTGTGATGATCATTGTACCAACCACATATTTCAATGGAGGTCGTAGAATTCCCATTGAAGCGATGAGACAGAATCAAGTGATATGGAAAAGGTTAAATGAATAAAGAGTAGTGAGATGGTACCCTGAATGCTTCCTCCTCTTCTTACCACATATAGCATCACCAATATCGATCAAGTCTTTCTATCGTCCATTCCTCCCTAATGTCCGTTCCATCCGATGCAATGTGCGAACCAAGTGTTGGAATAAGATCATTTTTATCGAGACCCCTATGTTATATCACAGAATTAACGGTGCACCTCGTGCACAATACACATTAGTGGCGGGGAGGGTGGCAGATGGGAATGTTCACTGCTGCATGAGTGCCCCCAGACCGGCGCCCATCGCGAACGTGTACACCATCGCCTCGACGTGCAGGGTCTGCTCCACCTGGAAAGAGAAGAGGATAATTCATCGAATCTTTTTTTGTCTAACTCACACTCTTCACGTACTCCAGCACCTTGTCGCACTCGACCAGCACTACCTCGATCGCCTGCAGAGGTCAGAGATCAGTAATCAGAGACCAAAGATTAGGGATCAAAGATTATTAGTTGTGTGCAGCATTGTAAGATCAAAAAGATGCGCAACGATGTTCCATGCAAGAATAAATGCAGCATGAAAGAAATATCTAGAATGAGAAGAATTGATAACTGTAGAAAGTGAAAGTGATTAGTACAGTTCGAACATCATTTATTGGATCCAACACTGAATGAAGATCAAAGATCAGACTACAAAATCAAACTACATAGGAAGGGAGTATCACCTCCTCGCTCTCCAGTCTCTGCTTCGGCTGCTGGTTCTCGGGCGCGTCTCCATCCACCTACGAACATACAATTATTGCTTAGATAATGAATATATTTTCTTAATCGATTATCACCTTCTACAGATAACCAACCACAGAGAACTACCATGATCTACTTTGATTAAACATCGGGTTGTACTACTTGTAGAAGTGGATTAAGTACCGTAGTCTCCACCTCCCCCACCCCCCTCCCTCTCCCCCTCTCCCTCTCTCACCTCCACCACAACGAACTGCACGGAATCGTCGGTGAGACCTGGATCGAGACCCTGCACGCCGCGAGATCTGAAGAGATTCGAGAGATCAAAGATCAACGCTTCCATCTTTCCTTCATAACCATTTGTCTAGAAATTAATTGCACGCCGAATGTAATATTGTCTAATGGCTCACTCGATAATCGATATCTCAGTCAACTATTACTTCAGTTTCTCAATCAGCTTGCATCATACCTATGCAATACCCTCTTGGGCGTGTATCCCGTCTCTTCCTTCATCTCTCGAATCGCCGCTTGCTCGACGCTTTCGTTCGCGTCGATCATTCCTGCCATTAGCACAGATTGTCATGTATCCATTTTCCTCGGCAATTATCCAAAAATCTGTAGCTACTTCCCCTGCACATTGTCCAAGAATAGATTGTTTTTGTCCTTTTTTTTCGCATTTAAAGATAAATGAAGTATGACTGACCAGCGGGAAACTCGAGGCACCACGCGCGCATCGGAATACGGTACTGCTTGATCAGGATGAAGTACTGTAAGAATTCAAGTACAATCGGCTTCACCCTCTTATTTTCTCCAAATGATTTCGATATGGTTCCATCACCCCTCCCCCCCCCCCTTCCCCCTCACCTTCTTTCCGTCTCTCTTCAGAATGGCCACGATATCCACTCCATCCACATCAATTCCCGGCTGTTTCACTGGTCGATGCGAGGACTGCCACACCTCAACATTTAATCGTTCACTCTTTCTGTTTTTACCCAAAAAAATCATCCAAAAAGCAGCAACACTGAATTCTTTTTTTTCTTATTTGACAGTAACGTATCAATTTGTCTCTAATTCACGGAATTTTGGGCAAACACAAAAAGTGGGCGGGGCTAACTCACTCCCTCCTTTCCGTCCTGCGCACGGAAGTTGATCTGTTTGGTGCGCAGCCATCGACCCTCGAAGACCGTCGTCTCGCCCCACAGAGTGTACGGGCATCTTGAAAGGGGGCGGGGCTTAGTCGTCAGGATCTACTCAGAATGCATCCCCTAACATTATCAGCACAGCCAGTTCGGAAGATTCTTTATCTACTCGTTATATCCGGATAATTATTATCAAAGCTCTCAAGACGAAAGCAGATTGAAACTAGCAAAAATGTATGGACACGACTCTTCTGAACTATTATTCTAGGAAGAAAACAAAACACGATGGAGCGTTCCATTCAAGAACATCACCATCAGAATGAGATAGAGATTAAACTGACGTGCTCTCACTAATCATTGCTTCCAGGGGGGAGGATGCGGCGGCCATGCTGCGAGTGCTGCAAGATAGTTCATTACGAGATGAAGGGGTTGCTGCAGATGCCGCACAATTCAGAGCCTAATCTAGAATCTCTGTCAGACAAGAGAGATTACACTCGGGAAGCGAATCTCTCAAATCCACAACCGATAAAGACAGCAAATTGTCTTGATCTACCAAGAAAGAGTAGAAGGAAGAGTGACCAACCGATGGTCACGGGAAGATCGGGAGAGAATGAATGAGTACGTGAATGGCCCGAGAACCTCCGCCCAAAACAGAATACAAATTTCGTGCGATTCGACACGTATTCTCACGATTAGCCAGCATTTATCGGTTATTTGTACAAAGAAGCATATAAAAGTAAAACGAATCTGACTGAAATCATCGAAAATGTACAAAGTAGATACCGGGGAATGAGCTAGGCAAGACTACTCTTCTACGAAGAGAAACAAAACACGATTGAACGTTCACAACTCTAATTTGCGTAAAACATGGCAGGGCTAACTGTACAGTAATCAGGATATGAGCACATCGAATTAAATCAGATCTTATGAATTAGTAAGAAGAGATGATGGTAGGGATAAAAAACAATTGATTTGCATGGCATACATCAGTTATCATATGATCTAGCGAAACTACCGTAATCATCAGTTATCGATTAGGGGGAGGGATGACTACCGTACTCTTACGAGCTGCCGATCTGGGTCATCTCGTACTGTTGTGCCTTGGCGCCCTTCTTGCCGGGGACGGCCTTCCTGATGGGCGAGGATCCCTGTCGCTTCCCGAACGAGTACACTACCGTATTCTGCACCCACAACAGACCTGAACATACGGTAGGTCATGGTAACGGTAGAGAAATTATCGATTTCGGGCTGAAAAATGCCTACACACTGGCTGGAACACAAATGTTTCTGATTGGTAACAGATCACTGGATCTACTGATGACAAAGGAATGAAACCGTAATCTCACCAACGAATGCGATGAATCCGAGAGTGAAGGCGAACCCAAAGTTCCATATCATGTTATTATCGGCCGAGCAAAGAAGAGCCTGAGGAGAGACAATTAATAAATAATGATAATGAGGGGGTCTCTCCACTACCCCTTCGCTTCTACTATCTACCCCAATGCGCCTCATCAAGTTTGTTCTATCTTCAGAATTGTGAGAACTCAGCCAATACTTCCCTTTTCCAAACGTTCCTCATTTGTCCTACCTCCATCCCCCTCCCCCCTCCTCACCTTCTTCTCTTCACAGAACACGAGATCGACCTTCCTCTTGCTCACCGTCCTCATAATCGCAGGCAGCAGCACCTTGATGGACCAATCATCCCTTATCTGCTGATCCTTATAACTCTCCGAGATCTGTGAGTCTACAGTATTCCCCACCGTAATCATTCTCATCCCACCGTATACCTTGAAATCGAAGCACTGTTGATCGACGAGGGCGCAGAATGAGTAGATCCCCCCGATGAAGATGAAGTAGAGAAGACCCATGGAGCACACTCCACACAGAACCAAAACCCATACCAGGAGGAGCAGCTGCAACCAAGATAAAGATTGAATCAAATAATCATTCTCTACGATTCGTGTAATACAAAAATTCGACGAAAGTTCAATTTGCAATTATCAGAAGATTTGTAGGAGAATAGAATCAAACATTTCAAAGCCATCAGTCAAGAGTGTCCGTCCGCTGAGATGACGGAATGTCTTTGTATTCACCTGTGACCCGGCCGATGAGAGGAAGAGCATGCAGGAGACACCCAGTCTGTTCAGACGGGATGAGAACAGATGGACTGCAATTATATTTTGATGAGTATAACGCTCCTCCCAGATATTTGCTCCTTCGACAAGTCAGCTACTTAGCAAGCCGCCCACGTAAGGTTACTAGAGTAATCAACACCTTTCTTCAATTTATGATCGATCAATGTAATCTACGGAAGGATATGTCAATCTGGAATCCTTCTGGAAAGATTCTGGATACTGTATCATACCCAAGATTACTGTAGCTTACGCGATGCGAGATGCACGACGAGCAGATAGACGATGAGGGCGCACGTGAAGACGGCGAGGCCAGCCTGCAGCAGCCACACCCGCCAGTCGCCCAGTGAGACGAATGCCTCGATCTGGAGAGAGAGGGATACGGTAGGGTACGGCAGGATGAAGAACGGGTACGGTAGGAGGTCGGATCTTACCTGTCTTGCGAATCCTCGCAACGCGCGCACATAGTAGACGGAGAAGGCAATCTGCAAGGAATGACGTCATTGTTCATCATCGATGGACTATTTACTCTTGATTGGATGGCTAGATGAGACACATTGTGTCAGGGGATAATCTATAGCATTTCGATCAGGATCGAATAGAAAGGAACTATTGATTGAGAATGGGAATGATTCGAACTGATCATTCTACTTCTCCGTTCATAAATCCATTCTCACCGATGCGATAACTGCGACCACTGCAGCCACTACACTCGCGACCACTGAAGGAGAGTGGGGAGAGGCATAGCGAGTTGAGGGAGGGGAGGATGCCATCCTAAGAGAATATTGTACAAAGAGAGATACGGTAGCCAAGGAGATCAAAGCAGATTTCACGATTCCAATAACCCAAAAGTACTGCCGAGGACATTATCACCCCTTGAATTCTCACACATTCCAATAAAAGGCAAAACTTTATCAGAACAAGAAAAATTCGAGGTTCATCAGAAATTTTGCAAGATAAAATAAAGCCTATACCTGAGGGGGGCCGAAAGGGGACAATCCGTAATTCTGGTAGATCATAGGGAGAGGAGAAACAAAAAAAACGATTCTCAATTATTCTTTAAAAGAGTCGATTCGTCCACACGAAACGATGCCAGAGTGGATGATAAACGGGAGAGAAAGAACAAGTGATGAAGTCTTATATAGTAAAGACATAAAAATTAGCAAAACGTGATGAAAATTCAACAATGACTACTGATTACTCACAAGACACACACATTTAATTAAACAATAATCGATAATTAATTATGAGATACTGTATTACTCATCGGCCTCTGCCTTCTCTTGCTAGTCTCAATCTACAGTATCATCGACATCGCTTCTACCGTATCCTCTGCAGCCTTCCCTTCCCCAGGTACCGTATCCTCCTGGCCATTCTTCTCACCGGCTACAGTATCCTCCGGCGTATCCTCTCCAGTGGGTACTGCATCCGAAGTCCTTCTGGAATATTTCTTTCTCTGTGTATTTTGAGCCAGCTCAAAGCGATGCAATGCTCCAACATTGCTATCAATCAAGGGAAATGGATATAATTGCTCGCCCACCTCATCGTGGTACGACCCCTCATCTCCTCCCTCCCTTCTCCACTCTCTCCCTCTCCCGACTCCGATTCCTCGATCGCTCTTCGATCTGGAGCAGGAGTTCTCGATTTCGATTTGCGAGTGGATCTGAAAGATCAGCCGTTAGGTTATTTTCTCTCCGCTATCCTCGAATAGTGTCCCCCCTTAGAGATGCAGACTTTACTATCACCATGCTTGTGTAGTTAATGAAAGATCAAAGTTCAGTTCACCTTCTGAGGGGAGGCTTGACAGCCTTCGAGTGTTCCTCCTCCTCTCCTTCCTCTTCGTCACTAGACGTGCTCTTCCTTCGGCCTTTCCCTCTCAAATAAGACCTTTTCAAACCAATCGCTTTCCAGCTTCATGCAATCAACATTCCAAAAGGGATTCTTCTATTGACAACTACTACTCTTTTCCTGCCACTTTCTCGTTTATAAATCAGCCCTCACCTCTTGACAGGGGCCTTCTTCTTCTTCTCTTCTTCCTCCTCTTCATCTCCTTCTATCTCGTCCTTTCTCTTGTTGGCTGTCCTCTTGGGTGCGGGAGTCTTCTTGGCACTCGCGGGGGTCTTCTTCCTTGTCTGGGGCGCCTTCTTGGCACGAGAAGAGGGACGAGAGGGAGCCTTCTCAACGGGCTGAGAACCACGATACAGAATAGAAGAAGCCATTTGACTATACGCTTGATAACGCTGAACCCTTTCAAATCCCTGCGGCTTTTGATCCAGTGAAAGCGAGGCTTCCGATTAAAGATATATATAAATTTGCGTTCCAACTACATCCAAATGATAAATGACTATTGAATCCCGTTTGTTCAGCTTTTACAACTAAAATGAATAAGTGCATTTTGATTATATACCTGTTCCTCTTCCACTGCCTCCTCTCCTACCCCTTCCCCTCCTTCCTCCATCCAATCCACAGGCATCTCTTCATCATCCACTGCATCCCATGCTCTCTCCAGCTCTGCTGGGTCAAGGGGCGTCTTCTCTTCCACTGGCGGCTCTGAACACTCTTCGTACCAGGACCCTCATGCACCGTAACCGTGGTCGCCAAATGGTCGTTATTTTCCTGATTGCTACCGTACCTTTGTGAAGGGTGGCTGCTGCAGTCTTCTTCTGTCCCTTGGTGGGTCTTCCTTTCGTCGTGATTGCCTTGGTCCGTGGAGACTTCTCCGCCTTTGCAGTCTTTGCGGGAGCTGAAACAGATAGGATGACAGTCTACACTACCGAGTGCTTTCGAATGCCAAAAGACCAGGAAATATGCCATAGAGCGGCTGTGGTTGATTTCAGTTTTGCACTCACTCAAGTTGTTATTGTGTACATTGAAAGTGAGTGACAATTTGTTACTTTATTCGTTGAATGTGACTGATTACCTCTCTTGCCCGTATCGACGACCTTCCCGATCTCCACGTCTCCCATCAATTGCTCCCTTGCCCGATTGAACTCTGTCGTCAGGAATTCCGTCTGCAATCAAGGACATCAAATGACGAATGCGTTTATTAGAGAAAGGGAAATGAAACGGTTGAGGCAATAGCAATGCTACAATGACCATAATTAAACATATGGATAATTCAAATTCGTCTTTGTCAAATAAATCTAACCTTCCGATTGTCATCCTCCAGCGAGTAGATCATCATGAGCGGCTCGACCAGAAGACAGCGAAGGACTTCCTGAGAAGATTGAATGATTCGTGCCCCACTAGATTTTTTATTGCTGTAGTGCATTAATTTCAATCATATTAAGCATTGTAATCTAAAATCTATTCATCCACTCTATCACTGAAGCATAATAATGGGAGATCAGGACGATCTGCTCACCCTCAGTTCCAGATATTCCCTGTGATCCTTGAGTGCCTCCTCCATCTTCACATAAATCTCATCCATCGAATGCACTTTGTCCTGGTAATTTCAATAATAGTAATTGTAAAAACTGAGAAAACTTTGCTCATCTCTCAGTCGAAGATCGGGTTTGATTGATAATTGACAATATTGTTTAGCTCTAAAATATTATTCTATGATAAATAAAGACTCACGCCCGACCAGAGACTCGACAGCAGCGGCGTAGCAATAGAAGCGAGGCGCGGAACTTCCGCCTGAAGGATATAAATCATTTTTTTCTCGTTCTCCCCAGCTTTGAAGATACCTTTTTGTTGTTGATCGAGACTCATACAACGATATACTACACTGACCAGCAGCAGTTCTGCAGCGTGGGTGGTCGCGGCGGTCGGATGCAGCATGTCATGGGCTGCTGCATCGGCTGCAGATTCCATATCGTGACGGACACGTGCCTCAAGGGCCGCCTGACGGGAGACTCCTGCTGATGCTGCCTGAGATTCCAACATTTCCCATTCGTCTTGCAAAGCACAGAAACAGATGATTGATGTCTACGATTACATCGACTATTTCGTTCTCTCATAAGGAATTGGCAGAGGCTAGAGAGTGCGGAAAGGTCTTGAAGAAGGTGATTTTGTGTCTCTAATTACTCACACCATTCTATCATAATCTCCGTCTATCACCTTGGATGTGGATGGTCCATTTTCCTGTTCCTCTGCATTTGTCATCGCAGTTTGCACTCGAGACTCCACAGCATCGAACAGAATCTGAAACGAAAGAGAGAGAAAATAAACGCATAACATACTGTCCGACTGATAAGAGTTCTCGTCGATAGAACCTGATATAACACAATACATATCACTGATGGTAAAACCCCTTCCTATATCTGTATATTGTGTGGATTGTGTTCCGTCAACCAACAGTCTTGCTATCCCCCTCTCCCTCCCTCCATCCCTCCCTCCCTCCCCACTCACCCTCCTCATCTCCTTCTCAACCGCATCCCTCGCCTTGCCAGTGTATGCCTCCTGAGCGTGTCCAGAGCTGATCTGGTCCTGGAAATAAGTTAGCAGTGATCAGGGATTGATAATGAACAACATCCCAGAATGATTGGGTGTTTCAAATTTCCCAGTTATAACATCAAGACAGCATACTTGCTTGGCGACGAGCTGGCAGAGGGCCTCTGTTAGATTCTGGCACTTCTCCTCCTGAATAATGGAAACAATTATTTATTTATTTATTTCAAATTCCACACTATGGTAAACACTTCCTTTCTGTCAATCTATAATTCCGACTACGGTTTGAGTGGTATTTGATCTCCGTCCCTCACCTCTGTCATATTGGGGTCATCGAATTCGACAGGTAGCCAGGTCTGTTCCTTCCTCGCCCTTCCCCCGCCCCCACTCTGCTGGTCGATCCCATTGAAACTGAAATAACAATAAATAGTAAAATCTAATGAATGAATTCGAAGAAAATATCGATTTTTATCAAAAACTATTATCTAATATTTGCATTAACTAATTATACTTTGAAAAATGATTAAAAATAAACTTACAGTTGTTCCGTGCCGTCGTCGTCATCTGACATCTCACTCCATCTCCTTTCTCTTCCCTCGTATCTGAGAGAGGGATGATTGAAGAAACACGTGGATATTTTGTACTACGACCAAATTTCAGTCCAATATCTGTCTTTCGATTTGGAACCGGGGAAAATATTGTTTGAGGTAATAAGTGGTGAAAAATCTGGTGAGATTGGGGTGATATAACGAAAAAGTTCAAAGATGGAAACTCACTTCTTGGATATTCCCTGCAGTCCCTCCTCGACGACTCTTCTCACTTCAGGCTCGGGACGTTTCCATCTGGAGACAGACATAAATAAATAAAAGACATGGAGGAATTACTCTTCATCATCGGGCTTCAGGATGACGAAATGGATTTCGATCTATTTCAATGTCTAAACGTCGAGTGGATGAGCATTCTCACCTGGTCTTATCAGCTAGTGCTGCGGATCGAGCCTCGTTGCAGAAATTCTCGCCCGTCTGAAAGCCATGGAGTACTCAGATAATTCCGTTACCGTCCTCCCAGTGCTACAGGCAAAATCGATATTGATCATTCTACCGTACTCTCCTACCGTACCTCATCATTGCCTCCCGTGAGCTGATTGAACTCCTTGAAGGTGGCATCACTTCTCTTCGCGTAGTAATTGTTTCTTCCTGCCCCTTTCCGACTGGCTTGTGCCTCGCGGATCTTCGATAATTGAGTCGCGCATATCTGCAGATGGATTACGTCATCGATAGGCAATCACGCACCAAGACTACCGTACTAAATTGGATAGGGGATACCCCCCTGGATGCTACCGTACTCTCAAGCCTTCCCCCGTCATCTGGCTACCGTACCCTCATCTTGGTGGTGAGAAGGGAGCGGAATCGGGCCTTGCACGCTCGCTGGTTTCTGCCCGGCAACAGACAGGACATCTTCGCCCATTGACCTGCGATGAGGAACACATTATTTTTTTATATCCTAATTTTTTTTTCGTTAGTTCTTTATGTTTTTATATGTTTATTAACTGAAAACTCGACAAAAACAAAACGAGGCACAGCCCATATCGACTGCCTTCCTTTCACTCACCCTTTCCGAACATATTGACTGCGTAGAGTAGCTTCTCATCCTCTTCCATTGTCCATTCCTCTGAGCGATTCGCCCTATCCAGCACGTTCACCCATCTGGAAGAGGGCAGAGATGAGAAGCGTCGTTTCTTCATTTCACTTTCTAAGCTCTGTTACTGATAGAACGGTCGTGACGAATAGCATTACCCTTATTTCGAAAATGAAATGATGATTTAGATGTTCACTTTTCTTTTCCTTCGTACCACTTCCCCCGCTCCCCCTCCCCTCCCTACTCTTCCTCCTACCCTCCACTCACCTGGTGGTAAGACATTTGGGAAACTCCACGCTTGATATAATTTTTCGCGCAATTTCCTTGTGATTATCGTGTTCTTCTACTTGATTTGTTATGTAATTAATTAATAAGAACAATAATTTAATCGTGAGAAAATAGATTCTGAAGTGATGTGCGCGATCATTGCTCCGCGTGAAAAATTTCCCAAATGGCATATTACCAAATGGAATTTCCCAAACGTCTTACCACCACTCACCTCTCTCTACACTGTCTATCATTCCTTCCTGGCACTCCCTTGGCGATCTTCACCCATTCTTTCGCTCCATATCGACCGATCGAGCACATCAACAGCTGCAGCATACAAGAATTGATAATGGATAGAATATATTCGTGTTGTTAATAATAAGAGATGTAAAGCGACTGTTAGGTATTAGATTAACAAACTATCGAATAACTTGTTTCGGTATATCAATCATCAAATTATAGTTCCTTCCTCACCAGATCTTCCTCATCCGTCCATCTTCCATGCTTTATCGTTTTGTCGAGTGTGCACCGATACCGAGTGCGGCACTGCTGTCGTGTGCGACCCGCCATATGGTAGGTTACTGTAATGAGCGAATGCACACGCAAGATGACGACACCGAATGTCAAACGTCGACTAACAACGTACTATACGCAGTCTATGTTAAGCTGACTGCGACTTTGTTGCTCCGTGTGATAACGAAACGGGAAAGCATTCGTATTGCCTTACTGATACCGTATCGATTAACTGGGGGCTACCGTACCTTTGTCCCACTGGACTACTCCGTTGAGTTGGAGAGACTCGACCAGTTTCAATAGTCGCTCGTCCTCCTCCTGAGTCCATTCACTGGAAACGGGATAATGTACTTGCTTCTTAATGAAATTATTGAGAAACGCCATCTCACGATTCGGATATTTCCTATATATAGTCTTTATCACAATTTCAGTCCATTCTCGTCCCTCTGCTCACCGTTTGAGTATCTCACTGGCTATTTCACTCTTATACTTCTCAAAGCACTGCCAGGGGGTGCGACGAGTGCCCAGCTTGTCGGCGATCATCGTCCACGAGACGAAACTACAATGCAATCAGTTTCTAATCACTCTATTTATTCAATTAGGTTGTTAATTATAATTCCCTTCCCCCTTACGAATGCACAATTGTTGACATCTCCGAAGTTCACAACTATCATTTGTATCCGGAGAATGAGCGAGTGGCTTGCAAATATTAGAGAAATCGTGCTAATTTTCAAATCTGACTCTTTAGTCGCCAGCTCATTCAGCTTCTTCACTTCGCTCACAGTCCATTCTGCTTGGTTCCACTGCAAATTAGCAAAATATATTCAAAATTATCACAAAAATCAACCTGTGGGGACTGCTCGTTGCACCACTTGAGACGAAGAGCGTCAGGTGTGCGCGAACCCTCAAAATGAATGGAATTATTGATCATTCGATAAATGCAAATGGGGGATCGTACCTTGAAGACCACCATAGCAATAGACGCCCAGTCCACCTTAGAGTAGTCGCCTGTGAGGATCAGCTTGTCGGGCAGTTTCCTGCAACGAATGAGTAAGTGGGGTTACGGTAGTCGGGACGAGCTTGTCACAATCAGGTTTCATCGCATCTTTTTCGTTTCGTGGTTTCATAGTCACACCAGAACGTATTTGAGTACAATTCCGTCTGTGGCTACCGTACCTCTCGTAATCGATCTTCCTATTGAGTGCCTCCAGGTTGTCGTGCCAGTCCGATATCTCCTTCTGCGTAGTTAACGCGTTCCTGTTGTGGATCTTCTCCTGGATCAGCTCCCGTCTGGAAAGAGGAGAGGGTACTGTACCCGATCGATCATCAATGAGGAAAGTACTATGCCTCCTTATCAATTTGTGCATAAATCGATAAATGAGAGGTGAAATAGAGTGCATAAATCGATAAATGAGGTCAAAAAATGTAAATAGGGTACCGTAAATTTCTTACTGTCCGTTGATGGGGATGAGTCGGTGATCGATGATGCTCTGTCGCACCGCCTGATGCAGATTGCGCAGCTCGCTAGCAGTCCCTGCAATCAAATAATCAATTATTTGTTATTAGTAAAAACGCCATTTTAAAGGTAAATATTTTCTGGCTTTTTTTCTGGGGATTATAAGTGAATGGACCTGGATGCTTTGAGCACCGTACTGTTTACACATATTGCGTCCTCAGAAACTCTTTCTTATTCTGTAATCGTTGGTCCGTTTTGTTAATTTCCCTTGATCGAAATGAGGGACTCACACTTCCTCTCCTCCCTCAGCAATGGATCGTACATCATACTCGCCATCTTTCGCTTCGTCTCTTCGTTCAGAGGAGGACACTGAAAGGAAATGGATGATCGTAGGATATATGAGGCCGTTTGCGATAGAATCAACAATGTTCGACGGGGGTCTGGAACAGGCCAAAACTCGGATATGCTCAAAACTCGGTCTTAGGGGTAACTTTTGATTCCGAATCGACTGGCGTTTTCAGTTTTTCGATCTGAGCCTTCTAAATCCCGCTACGACCCGATGTCGATTTAGCCAAAATCGTATTCTACGCTTACAACTGTCCCGAAAAGGTAAAAATGGCAACAAATATCGCGTACCCGATCAGAATTGGATGCTTTTTCGAATGAGCGTTTGGTCGAGATTCTATCTTTTTTCGTTTTCGAGAAAATGCAACTTTTTGGCTCCTTAACTTGAGAGAGTAGTGACATACTCTACTCGAACCGCCTTGAGACGTAGATTACAACGGTATATACATGTGTGGGGTTTTGACGAGCGCAAGGATGAGCTATGCCCACTTTAAGCTAATAACAGGTCTTTTTGATAAAAAATAAGTGATACGATCATTAAAAATAGTGCTAAAAACATATTAACAACATCTACGGTCAATTTGAGAATGATATCTTACGAAACATGACCCTCAGGTTCGACTCCCCACCGATGCATCATGTTTTGCAAAAAAATATTTTGCTCGAAAACTGTCCAAAACGATTAATGAGCTTATAAAAAGTGGTTATTCACTATTCTTAATGATCGTATCACTTATTTTTCATCAAAAAGACCTGTTATTGGCTTAAAAGTGGGCATAACTCATACTTGCGCTCGTCAAAACCCACACATGTATATACCGTTGGAATCTAAGTCTCAAGGCGGTTCGAGTAGAGTATTTCACTACTCTCTCAAGTTAAGGAGTCAAAAAGTTGCATTTTCTCGAAAACGAAAAAAGATAGAATCTCGACCAAACGCTCATTCGAAAAAGCATCAAATTCTGGTCGGCTACGCCAGATTTGTAGCCATTTCGACCGTTCTCCGGGCAGGTTTCATTGTAAAACAAGATTTTGACCGAATCGACGTCGGGTCGTACCGGGATTCAGAAGGCTCAGATCGAAAAACTAAAAACGCCAGTCGATTCGGAATCAAAAGTTACCCCTAAGACCGACTTTTGAGCATAACCGAATTTTGCCTGTTCCCGGCACTTGTCACTTGGCACTACCGCAAACGGCCTCATATCTTCATAAATGGAGAAACAGCAACCAATTTTTGAGTCTAACTGGACATACGGAAAGAGGTCTAAATAAGGCAATCCAATAGAAACATGATTCTCACCATATTGAACTGATCCTTGAAGAAGGGCGGCATGAACATGGTCACCGGTATCTGCAAAGATCAAAGATCAACGTTTCTCGACGCACTCTTCCATCCGAACCCCTTCGTCTCTTCTACAAGATTGCCGTTAAATCAATTTCCTTCTATTGTTCACCAAATCGAATCCCCCCTCCCCCCACCCCTCATTTCTTCATTCATTTCCACTCTTCTTCCTCATTCCGAGCAGTCGCCTCACTCTCTCCTCTCTATCTCCCTCCCTCCCTTTCTACATCTCCTCAATCTGCACAACTGCCGGACCTACCGTAACCCAGATTCATCAAAGCGGGACACGACCAATATGACTCGATTCAGAAGTGACCTCGTCCTAAGCAACTATTCGTATCTGTCGAAAGAAAAACACGTAATGGAGGATCGGCAATCTAAAGATTCGTACATGCTAACAGGTCAACTACCAATTCAGATCACTCTATCATCAAGTCCAATGAATCTTCATGATAACTAGCAATGAATGGGGAAAGATGAATGAATGAATGAACGAATCGATACTTGACGGTCAGGTACACTACAATCACCATTGCAGCCTTTCAGATACTCTCATCACCGAATCTATCCTCTCAACCCTCGATTGAGGCGCTCTTGACTCGCTGACACTAATGATCTCTGCTTCCAGAGAGGGGATACTAGGCTCATCGCGGGTTCAAAGATCAAAATCCATCCTCATTCCTCCCTTCTTCAGATTCCCTCGTCGTCGTGGACGCCATCACCTGGACGTCGTCTCGTCGTCGGGGAGCGTATTGTTGCCTTTTTTTTAATCATTTTCCAATCCAATCATTCAGCCTTTAGCCCGCGCAGATGGATGGACGAACCGATGAAGACTACACTCAACTAATCTCTTTTACAGGTCCTTATTTCATCCCCTTGTAGAATGCTGTACCCAATCAATAAACTACGGTATTTGAATGATGATCGTTACAGTACTTCGTCGTGCCGAGACGCGAGACGAGGACGATCAGCGGGAGGAGGAATCAGGGAGGTCCTAGTGGGAGAGGGGGGAGGGGGGGGGCTAATCTTGACGCAGTTCTTTTCTCGGATGGATGGAAGTCGTCGTCGAGAGGAGAAAGAAGACCACGATCTCTCCCTTTATAGGTAGTGTACTCTTTCATTTTTATGGGAACCAGGAACTAGGGGGTCTAGGCTCTAGGGCAGCGCGTGCAGGGGAATGTAAAATACACGAAGTGAATAGTGGGATCCCTGCTGGGATCGGAAGGCGAAGCTCGGTTAAGCAACCATCCATATGCAAATTAGGGTGAATCGGGAAACTTTGTCACTCGTTATTCCGTATGCAAATGAGCTCCGATAAAGTTATTCTCGTGCTATTGGTCGTTCTTGCTCAATCGTACACAGCACCCTACCACATCCTAAACCTGCTCTTATAAGCATTCTCCCCATCTCACGGCATATTTTCTTCCAATTATGAAAAATAGCTATTGTAATGAGCATCTCTCACCTTTCTCCTGACCAAAGCGGCATCGCTATTGAAGATCTTCTTCCTCTCTTCCAGCATATTCTGCTTCGATCGATTTTGACGCAGCGCCAATTCGGCCTGCAAAAAATAAGCATGATTGTAATAAGTGCATGTAATTGATCTACCGCCTATCACACCTTGTTTAAATTGGTACTTATCAAAAAGTCTATTACAATTGTATTGAAGCGACCTCAACTACAGATTTGTTTTCCTATTATTTTCGACTATCATTATCTCGTCCCGCCTTCTCGATCATATTGTCGATGAGTTCACTGTACGCTTCATTCATCGCCAGAACCACGTGCAGATTATCGTCCTCCTGCAGTCATTCAAACTCAAATTGACAGAGGGAATACGATACTATCAGTTAAAACTATTGACTACTAACCTCAGCACTGATTCGCAGTTGAGGATCATCGACATCATCGTCCTGAAAACAATTACTATAAACATATAAATCGATAATTAAGTAAAAGGCAGATCATATATGGCAAAGAGTCTTACATGATTTGAAGTAGAGGCATCATTGGACTTTCCTTTCGGTACCACCTGATTCATGTGATTCTCAGATAAGAACGGAGAAAGAGAAAAACAAACCGCGAGACGAGCGAAGGGATTGGACTCCGAGATGTCGAGAAGTTCAGCACCGAGCATTTCGTTGTCGTCGACGGATCGACCGTGAGGGTTGCCTCCCGAATCGTCCATGATTCTGGGACACAAATAGATAGTGCAACCGATCAAAATATTAACAAAAAATCGATAAAAACACTGTAATTTCGGAAAAAGATCGTAGATTTTCGAAACTACAAACTACAAGTCCGGAGCCACTAAAACGAGAATATGATTGAAAACTGAAACGGCATTTAGCGGTCGCTTTGACGGTCGTGAGTTTTTTTCTTCGAAAATTTCGAACTATTTTGGCAATGAATCGCGGCGCACTGTGCTTTCACTTTCATCTTTGTAATGCTCACGGCCTAGATGCTTATCACCGTTTGAACCAGTCATTCCACCTCTTTTCCGAGTTGCGCTTGTTTGAATGGAGTCTGTTCATTTTAGTTCAGTTTTCATTTTTGTTTACATGGACTATATTTCACGTTTCCCTTTTTCCAGATGAATCCTATAACAAATATCAAGAACCAGAACAAGCTGAATGAGCGGGAGATCGCGATGGGAATCGCCGGAGACTTGTCCAGGTCATGGCATCAGGTGAGAGGGGGAGAGAAGGATTACTTGAAGGCATATATATCCAATCCTGATGGCGAAGGCGGGTTTACACACAGATCTATCAATTTGGGATATGCGTAACCATGAATCGGAGCTCATGATCCGAAGTCAAGCTATTTCGGAACATGATCAACATTGCGGCTGTGTGCATCGCAGTAGCGTGGACACCTATGCTTGTAGGCGTAATTATCATTTAGTATTCATCCAATCAAGTATTCTTCTTGTTATAAGTCAGCTATGTGCTAGTGCATGCAATATAAATCACAATCACAACCGAATATTTTCGAAAATGCCTTCTCTCAGGTGTACAAGGACTCTGCGTGGGTGTACATCGGTGGTCTTCCGTACGATCTGACGGAGGGAGACGTCATCAGCGTATTCTCACAGTGAGTGATTGTGTGGTGCAAGGCGACGTTTCCCATTCGGCTCCTCTGATTTATTTCTGCTCATCTATGTTGCGATACTCCAATTCTGATTAGAGAAAGAATGACACATGAAACCAATCATAATTGTTCCATATATGCGTTGTATTACCATTAACTGAGGCTGCGCTAAGATGTCTGCGAATTCGTTGTCAAATATCCCATTTCGAGCATATAATACTTCCTTCTTTTCGGGTGAGTTGCTATTGTTCTGTCAATGGAGTCTCTTCTCATTCGCCCCCGAATCGTCCTTGCCTTCTCCTTCTCCTCAGATTTTCCTCTCCTAAACCCTTCCCATAAACACTGCGAGCAACACATGTGTTTATGTGAAGAGAAAGAGTCCCGTGCACTTCTCAATGACTTTTCTAGCTACAGTAATCTGAGATCAACAAAACATCTTGTCAATCATTTTGGATTGTTCTAGAATATAGACTACCCTGATCCCCTCAATTCATCTCATATTTCATAGATTGAGTCCCTTGGAATCTTGGAATGACTCATCACATAAACTCTCGCCCAGGCCCCTTATCCCCCTCTTCTCCCCCTTTCTCATCTCACAACATGTGCTCTTTCTCTTCTCTAAGAAGTTGGCCTACTGCCTCTAAGAAGAGTCCTCTTCTCCTTCCCTCTCGACACCTGATCTACCCTCTTTCTGCCCTAGTGGTGCCACGCGAAAAAGAGACTGAGAGATGAAGGGGGAATGGTCAAAAGAAGAGCACTAGAGTTGCGATCCATTACACTAATAGCAATTTCTCAGAGATAGACGAGGTAAGGGATCACTGCCATTGAAGAGAGCAGGGCAAAGAACGAGTGAAAATAGATTATTGATGAGAGGATAAGGTGATTGGCGTACGGTAGCTGAGCTGACTCGTATTGGAAGTGATGTTGTAAGTTGCCCACGAAACTTCACATTGAAATCTAATTTGCGTCACGCACTATTTGCAGAAACAGTTAGCCTCATATGTAGTGGTTCTTGGTATAATAAAAATGAATTATTATTAAACAATATAAATATATAAATTGCAGATGGGGCGAAGTAGTGAACATCAACCTGATCCGAGACGCGAAAACGGGCAAGTCCAAGGGATTCTGCTTCCTCTGCTATAAGGTACAGTACCTGTCTAATACCGTATCTGCCCGGGAGCCAGAGTACTGTAGCAAAGTGATCATGTTTCAGGACCAGCGCAGTACGGTGCTATCGGTGGACAACTTCAACGGGATATCGTTGCTCAATCGTATGCTGCGTGTGGATCACGTCGAGGAGTACAAGGTTAGTGGTGTCCCGGTGGCGACATACCCCATTCGTCGCCCGTCGCTCGGTGAACACATGGTGTAGCCGGTGGTGTGTATCGTTTCCGAGGTTTGGTAATCGTCGCTTCGTGCAGGTGCCCAAATACAAAGAGGACGCGGACGACGAGACGAAGAGATTGTGGGAGGAAGGATGCGCACCCAAGGCTATCGAATTGCCAGATATGGGTGAGAGATCAGTCCAAATTTAAGGAATTATGGAATCTTGGAAGAGAGCAAATTGTTTGAGACATCTACTGCTAGATTAATATCTTCCATATAATATTGATGTGTTGGCTCGTAATGTTTCCGAGTTATTTCAGCAAAGAGACTCTGAGCACTCGATTTTTATGGTATTACGATATCAAATTAGATGTCTACACTAGAAGTTGGATAGAGATTCCATCCTGTTAATACCTTTTCATGTTCCCCAGGATCCCCTTATTCCTTTCTCTAGGGTGTACCTATCAGTCATTTGCTATACGAGTGCCCCTGTCTGTGACTCATCGTTTACTTCACTTTTCACCCCTGTTCCACTCTTGAAATGAGGGCTATCCGTGCCCTCTCCATCCTTTCTCCTCTCTCGTCTCTCCCCCAGACAAGAGAGTGTGTAATGAGAGGAGAGGCATCTCTTCACCCCCCCCCCACCCTCCCCCCCCCGTCCCTCTCTTCCAGACCCCGTCTCTATTGTTTAAGACGATCTGCACTGAAGAAGAAGCAGATGCCATTGATTGAATGGACAGAGAAAGGAGAGAGAGAGTGGGGGAAAGTAAGAGAGACAGGAAGAGGCAGAGAAAGCGAGATGACGAGAGAGTGTGAGGAAGGAGGAGAGCAGCAGTGTCCTCACGACGCGCCTGTTCGAGAAGTAGAAGAGAAGAAGATTAGAAATGCCCCCCTCCCCCCTCCCGATTCCATCTCCATCCATCTAGGAATGACACATTGTGTGTTATGATCGGTAGATCAAAAAGAGAATAGAGAAGATGCATCAAATCGATAATTCCAGATGAAGAGCAGATCAAAAAGGCGAAGAAGCGACTGAAGAAGCAGCAGAGAGCAGTCCCGAGGCTGGAGGTACGGTAGGAGATGGGGAGGGGGATACGGTGTATTACGGTATGAATGATGGAAGAATGAAATGGTGGATGGATTACGGTGATGTTATCGATTCAGACGAACGACGAAGAGTTGTTGACTGTATTGCAAGCGAGAAAGAAGGCAAAGAAAGAGAAAAAGAAGGAGAAGAAACAGAAGAAGAAGGTAAGTCGACAGATCAAAACAGGGATTCATACTGTATTCATCGGGTTACCATATCCCTTGATCAATCGATGTTCCGTTCAGGAGAAGAAGCGACTGAAGAAGGAGCTCAAGCTACGCAAGGCGGAGAATCCCGACGGCGACTGGAATGCCGACGGAAAACTGTTGGATGTGGGAGCTAAGGTACGGTAGCGAATGTTGATCATCGACGATTGACTTTTTTTTTTAAATTACTGTATTCGTGATCTATCGATTTTCCTTCAGAGCGAGGCTGATCTATACGGCGAGAACAAGCACTTCGATTTCGGAAAGAAGGTGGAGGAGAAGGGCAAGGAGTGGAACGAGAGACCTGACTTCGAGAAGGTACGGTAGTCGGAGGAGGGGAGGGGTACGGTAGTCTGAGAATGAGGAATTAGGTAGTAGGCCAAGAGATGGATACGGTAGCCTGGAAAGGAGGGTAGGGTAGATGATGATTGAGTGAGTTACAGTATCTCAACTATTTGGAGATTACGGTAGATGAATGGATTGATTGCAGGCGGATTGGCGTCTGATCGAGCAGTGGAAGATCATTCGAGAGCAGGAGAAAGCAGCCAAAGCAGCGAAGGGAGAGAGTACAGAGGCATGGGCAGAAGACAAGGGATATCTACCCAATCGGATCAGAAGGAACAATTGAGGAGTACGGTAGACACCACCCCCGATCGACGACTGATTGTTTTGTTGCTAGTTATGATCTCATTGTCAGAATGTTTCATCCCCTTTTACTCCTCACGATTTGTTGTACAAAGTGTCGACGTCCACGTCGGAAAGATAAATAGCCTTCTTCCCACAAGACTGATCTGTCTCTCCTCGATCCACACACTATCTCGCTTCCTCTAGTCGTCTGGCCACTCTCCGATGCCACAACTCTCTCGTCTCCCTCTGCGATAAACTTCCAAAGAAGTCTGTCCAGCTGTCCTCAGGTCCCGCCCTCAATCGACCGAGCACGACCTTTCCTGCACTCTAGACTTTCCTCCATTGCTACATTGGGTCTCTTCCGACCAGTCCTCCTCCCCCTAGCCCCGCCCCCTTTCTGATCTGACAGCTCCTCTCTGTGAAGGAGGAGGAGGGGAGTGTTTCAGTCCCACTGAGCCTCTCCTTACCCTATAGCTCCTCTAGCCTCTCTCTACTAAACAGTTGTCCATCCCCAGTCTCGATCAGAGGCTTTCGGGTCTCGATTCTGCCATTCATCTCCCATCCATCCATCAATCGATGCAGCGAGATCCGTGACCTACCATCCATCGCCATTTGTTCAGTGCTTGCGTGAGATAACAATTGAGGATTTATGTTGAATTGGATGTCGATCATTGGCTCATTCCTCTTGCAGACTACCATGATTCCTCGAATCGTTTAAATTGCCAAATCCAGCATGTTTGTATTTCCAATTCTATCATTTATCATATATTCATGCTTGATTTGATCTTCTGTGCTCTTTGAATGGTCATATTAATTTAGAATGGATATGACTGATTGGGCGTGGATTGGACTGTGCCCACTCGTCCTCCATCAAACCTTGACTGACCCACCCCTCTGCTGTCAACTCATCCGAACGTCAACAACTTCTCCCTACTCGAGTATCATTAGCCCCCTCCTCGTCTCCCTCCCATCATTCTTACAGCTCTCTAGAGATTGCTCTCTCCAATCCCCCACTCTCTCGTCTGCTCTCGTTGTCTGCTCACACTCTCGATCTCTCTCGCTCTCTAGCCAGCCACCGTATACCCGAGAGCGCAGTTTGCACGTTTCGCATGCTCTCCATTGCTCTTTCCCAGACTAGCTTTGCACCATATGTTGCGCGGATTTATCGATTTTCGTTCCTTTCGGTTACCGTAATCTTCTGCTTATTCGTTGAGCTATTGATTTTCCAACCCTACAATATCCATCGGTTATCGATTGTCTACCGCACCTCTCAGTTATCGATTGGCTACCGTATGCTCAGGTCCTCCAGCGGACGGCATCTCGGACGACGGGCCGGTAGCGAGCGCCGCATTCGCACAACCACAAGCGCACCATGCGCATACAGGACCAGCTATGGTACGGTAGATGCTCTGAGTATCGATAATTGATAATTTTTTAATTATAATATGATGTTTTATATTGGAATGTTTTAACGGTAGATCGGAATCGATTATTTCCTCGTCTCTAATTATCGATTTCTTCCAGGCCCTGTCTGTTGGGCGCCACCTTCTTGCTAGCGCTCATCCACTCTGCTGAATCAGTGAGTTACCGTATTCTCTTCCTACCGTAACCTCCGCCTATCGTAGTCAATCGATCGATCGATTTCGCTTACCAGATTTTAACGAGCGCATGTGTTAGGGTTACTGCGTCCTCGTACTTTTTGCTGCTCTTTCTCAGTTTTGATGGGGGCTGGCAGAGGTAAACAGGACTGATCTAGGCATCATTCGTGACTTTTATCGCTAGGAATGCAGCAGTTATTCTGATCGGGAGAGGTCAAAGGGTGCTTGCCGTAAGGTCGTTAGTCGAGGGACAGCGCTCAGTTGGTGAAAGATGATCAGTCACCCGTCCGTCTCGGGTTTCTTCCCCGTTGTGAAAGCTAAGGTGCGGGGCGCAGGCGTGTACTTTCCAAATATTAACTATCAGTTATCGAATCTACATGAATCTACACTACCATAGCTGTAGTGGTGTATTGCCCAAATGTGAATCGATGCAAGCATGTACTTTTCGATTTCTAGATGCGGGAAAACCAGCGAGCATGTGTGATACCACATGTCGATGGGCGCGCTTTTTAGGGACAACTTTTTGTTGGAATACCGACAGATGGTGTAAGGCACTTCTTCATTCCTCTCTCGCCTCGGAGAAGAAGGGGGCTATCACTAACTAACGTTTTTGCTAAACTCGGGGTCTTTTTCGAAAAAGTTAAGACTGATGATGATGGGATGCGGCTGTTGCGAGTTGAGATTGATAGAGGGATCGGTGATCGAATAGAGAAGAGCGGAGAGTTTCAGAAGATCTTCCTGAATGAGAGATACCTGAAACCATTATGAGGGACTACTATCTAGAAAGTACGGCGCTAGGTCGGATGAGAACCGTCGGATGAGAACCGACTGGATGCGAACCGGGACCTACCGGATGAGAACTGAGCGTATGAGAACCCACTGGATGAGAACCCACCGGATGAGAACCAACTGGATGAGAACCCACCGGATGAGAACCTAGCCGCGAAATATCGGATGTACAGAAAAAGTGTCGGATGAGAACTTTGCGGCCATTCTGCACCACATTTTGAGGAGATCTCGGGTAGATCACTACCGTATTTCAAAAAGTGTCGGATGAGAACCTTGCCGCCATTCTGCATGATCTACCCGAGATCTCCTCAAAATTTCATGCAGAATGGCCGCAAAGTTCTCATCCGACACTTTTTCTGTACATCCGATATTTCGAGGCTAGGTTCTCATCCAGTTGGTTCTAATACGCTCAGTTCTCATCCAGTTGGTTCTCATCCGGTGGGTTCTCATCCAGTCGGTTCTCATACGCTCAGTTCTCATTCAGTTAGTTCTCATCTGGTCAGTTCTCATCCGGTAGGTCCCGGTTCTCATCCGACCTAGCGCCGAAAGTACACTCTGCAATATAGGAACGACAGTCTTGCATGCTGCATAATTATAAGATACCGAACATTGTGATGACGTTTCTCAAGCTCAATCGAAATCATTTGACGTGAATCATTGTGGAAAGATCTTAGGCTAGGGCTCGGATTTGCTGCAACAGATTCCCCAATAAACTATAAGTCATGGCGCATCTTGGAATGATCTTTGCATTTTTTTTGAACGATCTTGGGATCATCTGGGAATGATCTTTGCATCATGGCTATTGCTTCTACGAAGTTCGTAGAAGCAGTAGTAAGAACTGAACCAGGATTGCAGATTCTCGCACATTCCAAGTGCAAATTCCAAAATTGATTCCGAATTTATATCGCACTCTTATCTCTTTCATCATCCATTCTCTTCAATTTGCATCGTCATCATCCTCTTCCTCCTTTTCTCCGTATTAGGGATGACAAAACGGACTCTGCAAGCCTGCTTCGACAAGGTTTCAAGCCACTGTTCAGTTCTGGTTTCACTGTTCAGAATGGCGGCTTCAAGCCTGGAGATCCGTTTTGCCATCCTAAATCCGTACTCTAACCCCTTTCTCCTCTGCATTTACCTTCCCCTGTCACCTCACCTCCTCTTCTCTTTCTCGACGTTTCTGTCTCAGCCAGTGAGGACATTTATCAAAAGTGTAAGGGTTGGCACGAGGAGTGAGGAGAGGAGGGAAGGGAAGGGGGGGGGAAGGCTGGCCTAGCCGAGAGGCAAAGATGCTAGTGTAAGATTGAGAGTCGAGGGTGGATCGAGAAGCCGAGATGGCAAATCGATTGATCGAGGGAACGGCCACCTATTTTCGAAAATAAATATTATAATTCAATTTTTGCAGCAAGCCGCGTGCAGAGACTGCTCGAACCGAGGATGTTTCTGCGTCGGAGAAAAGGGATCCATGGTACGGAACCGGAACCAGAAACCAGACCGGAAGTGACTGTACCACATTGCAGGGATCGCCCGGCCCCCAGGGACCGCCCGGCCTTCAGGGCATCAGAGGATTCCCGGGACCCGAAGGTCTCGTCGGACCCAAGGGACAGAAGGGAGCCTTCGGTCCGCCAGGATTGCAGGGACCCAAGGGAGATCATGTGAGTGGGTGGTACCGGAACCAAGCTGGAACCAGTAATCATTATTGGTAGCCCGGTCTTTCCCTGCTCGGTACCTTAAAAGACATGAGCCAGAATGACATCAATCACCCTTTTAGGGACCTCCCGGAGTGCCCGGTTTCAACGGTAACGACGGAAAGAACGGTCTCCAAGGAGAGCCTGGACCACCCGGAGCTCCCGGATGGGACGGATGCAATGGAACCGACGGAGCCGCTGGTACGTAGTCTAGTCACTAGGCAACAGCAACTGAATCAAAACACAGAGGGAAGATTTTTACCTTTAACCTGTGCAAACGGCATGATCAATCGATGATGATTCGCTCTCTGAATGGGTGACAAGACGCGTGATTGATCTTTGATCTCTGCAGGTATTCCTGGTCTTCCCGGACCCGCTGGTCTGCCCGGATTCCCCGGACCTCCCGGATTCAATGGAGAGAAGGGAGAGCCCGCCTTCGGTAACCCTGGAGCGCCTGGTGAAAAGGTACGTTATGTTCCACTGCTCTGTGTGTACACTCTTTCAACTACATGATAATCTGTGCATGAATCATGCACTTGTTGCAGAAAGATCAGAGTTCAAAGAGTAACTCATTTAGGGAGACGGTGGTATGCCCGGCATGCCCGGTCTGCCTGGACCTCCCGGTCGCGACGGATACCCCGGAGAGAAGGGAGACAGAGGAGACTCTGGATCTGGTGGACCCCGTGGACCCAATGGAGAAATCGGAATGGCTGGAAACCCCGGAATCGGATCAGTTGGAGCCAAGGGAGATCCCGTAAGTTTGAGTGGTGCGAGTGGACATCGGAACCGAATCTTCCTTCGCTAATCGTAGTAGAGTGAATAGAGGAAGTGCTGAGATGTCTCGCATACAGACCGTGATCAATTATTCCTCTATTTCCTCGAGTAATCATCAATTCACTGTCTAATCCTCTGTGTAGGGAGATTCCGGACCGCCCGGACCACCTGGTCCTCCTGGTCCGCGTGAGTTCACTGGTTCGGGGTCGATCGTGGGTCCGCGAGGAGTAGCCGGAGACAAGGGCACCAAGGCGAGTTACCGTACCTCTCTCATTTCGGGGCATTTCAGGGAGATCGGGGAGCACCGGGTCCGCCCGGACCCGCCTGCGCCTCTGAGACCAGACAGCCTCCTGGTGCCGTTGCCGGCCCACCCGGAGAGGCCGGACAGAAGGGAGAAAAGGTTCCCCCAGAGTGATGGCAGTAGGGTATACGGTAGATCGTATACCATAACCTCCTCAGTTCCCGCTACCGTATCTACTCTCAGTTCGCTATTCTAGGCCGCGCACGGTAGTTCGTGCGAGGCTCGTGTGCCTTTATTACCGTAGCCTAACCTCCTGCGCTCACCGTAACCTCGCTACAGTACCCGCCAATGCTTCCTCCTTGGTTCATTTAACAGCTTCTCTGACCTACCGTAACCCACCACCTTTCAGGGAGAATCGGGAGAGAATGGACTGCAGGGATATCCCGGCCAGGCCGGATACCCCGGACTTCCCGGAGTACCAGGAATGAAGGTACTCGTTGCGCTGGGTACTGGTACCAAGTCAGTCAACTTCAGGGCGAGAAGGGTCTGCCTGGACCTGCTGGACCTCGTGGAAAGGAAGGACGACCCGGAAATGCCGGACCTCCTGGTTTCAAGGGAGACAGAGGACTGGATGGAGTACACGGCATGCCTGGTACGACCTTCTTATCGATTGTCGATTGGCAGCCTACCGTAATCATTGTTTATTTAGGTCTTCCTGGAATGAAGGGAGAGGCTGGATACCCCGGTCGCGACGGAGGAAAGGGAATGGAAGGACCTCCCGGCCCTCCTGGAGTGAGTTATCAACATTCATATTACATATCATCACTATTATCGTGCCCATTCACTTCATCAAGTTATTATTTGCAGGGCGCTCGTGTCTCTGACGGACCCCCCGGCCCTCAAGGACTTCCGGGCCGACCCGGACAGCCCGGCCCTCCCGGTACCGACGGATACCCTGGCAGCCCCGGACCGCTCGGACCGCACGGCCAGCCCGGTGGACCCGGAGCCCCCGGAATGCCCGGACACGAAGGACTTCCTGGCCCCAAGGGAGACGGAGGAGAATCAGGAATCCCTGGCATGCCCGGTCCACAGGGTCCCCCGGGCCAGCCTGGTATGCCCGGACCCAAGGGAGACCCCGGAATTCGTGGAACTCCCGGACAGAGTATTCCTGGAGTGCCTGGCCTGGACGGACGCCCCGGACTTGACGGTGCACCCGGAAGAAAGGGAGAAGGAGGAATGCCCGGAGCCAGAGGTATCGTGGTTCCGTAGAGCAGTCTGGTACCAATCCCTCAATTCAGGTCCCCCTGGAGACTCGATCAACGGAGTGCAGGGAGCGCCTGGACCTCGTGGACCTCCCGGACCCAAGGGATACGATGGAAGAGACGGAGTACCCGGTCTGCCCGGATCCACCGGAACCAAGGGAGACAGAGGAGGCACATGCTCCTCGTGCGCACCCGGAGCAAAGGGAGAGAAGGTAGGCGTTGTTGACAACGTGGTACCGGCGTGGTTCTCTTATGGGCCGAATTCGAGAGTCTACAAACGATCACTTTCAACGAGAATAGACTGGAAAGGTTCTCTCGTTTTCACATGAACAAGAAGTCGAATTTATCTGTTCTTGCGACTCTTACGAACATTGTTTCAGGGAACCCCCGGACACCCGGGAATGCACGGACCTCAGGGAGAACGAGGATTCCCCGGATCAACCGGAGTTCCTGGAGACCCCGGAGATGATGGCCTGCCCGGAGCTTCTGGACGCCCCGGAGAACCTGGACCCCCTGGTTCGTTCCTCGTTCCGGATCACGACCCTTAATCTAATGATTCCAGGACTCGACGGACTTCTTGGCATGCCTGGACAGAAGGGAGAGCCTACCAGACTCGAGCTGCGCGCCGGCCGCCCCGGAGCACCCGGATACAAGGGTCTGGTAGTCTGGTTCCGATTATTCCAATGGTACCGACTGCGGTGCACACCTGCCTGATGCTGCTAGTTTCTTCAGATTGTGAAGTATTCTGATATGCAACTGATATGTTTCAGGAGAGGGTGGATTCCCCGGAGCTCCCGGTAACGACGGACTTCCTGGAGCCCCTGGACTCTCTGGAGCCCCCGGAAACCCCGGATACCCCGGCGCGAAGGTAAGTCACGTAGATGCTTACAATTACCATGAAAATTAGAATTGTACGTTCGAAAACTCTCTCGCCTCTCTTATATTCTTTTGACATCAGTCTCTATTCTCGAAAATTTTAACCACATTCATTCACGGCTCTAGAACAGGCAAAACAAATAATATTGCAGGGAGAGCCTGGCCTCCACGGACTTGCTGGCAAGCCTGGTCACGATGGTCTTCCTGGTCTGCCCGGATTCAAGGGAGAGCCCGGAATCGGTCCGTCTGGTGCAGCCGGATACCCTGGAGAGAAGGTAAGAGTTCGAAAAGAATCATACTCATCCGAAAGCTGCTCGTTACAATTAGGAATTTAGTTGGGAACTTATTTCACAACTTCAGGGAGATCCTGGCTACCCCGGCGTTCCCGGAACCGCCGGAGCACCCGGTCCCCCCGGTCAATCCGCCCCTCCCAACATCGTCGAACCCGGACAGCCCGGACGGTGAGTTTCTGATTCTAACTACTGAATTTTGATTTATGTGATGCATCTGTTGCTCAAAAAAACGTTTACTTCCTATTTTAATTGATCAGCAATGATCCTTATTTCTGAATTAGAGAGACAAGAGTGTTCAAACGTTTATCTTTTTTGCTACCGATGTACTGATGTTCAATCAATGACTACCTCTTTCAGTGACGGTTTCCCCGGTCTTCCTGGAACCAAGGGAGATGCTGGATTCCCCGGAACTCCTGGTCAGCAGGGCCAGCCCGGCTATCCCGGAGTACCCGGTGCCAAGGGAGAATCTGGCCTACCTGGACATCCTGGTACGTCAATTCCGGTGTAAAAGCAACGATGATACAACCCAACCATATACATAATATCTAAACACAAATAAATAACACTAACATTGCAGGTGTTGCTGGTATGCCTGGTATTCCTGGCGAGAAAGGATTCGACGGAGTGCCCGGTCTTCCCGGAATTCCCGGACCGAAAGGTGTGTCATGGAGTAATCGGGCTCCGACGTTGTTGTTCGTATTTAGTTTCTAATAGCATTTTCACTTCCTTACAGGAGACGGTGGAAACCCTGGATACCCCGGACCCGCCGGACTCAAGGGAGAGCAGGGACAGTCGCAGACCGGACCTCAGGGACCTCCTGGCTTCCCCGGACTCAAGGGTACGTCTGGCGCTGGATTCGGAATTTGCTTATTCAGGGACGATATCAATTATTTTCAGGAGATGCCGGATTCCCCGGCCAGCCTGGACTGCCCGGTCTCGAGGGACAGCGTGGAAACCCCGGCGCCCCTGGTGTCAAGGGAGACAACGGACTGAATGGAGGACCCGGACAGCCCGGCTTCCCCGGATCCAAGGGAGAACCCGGCCTTCCTGGCCTTCCCGGAAACGAGGGCCAACCTGGCCAGCCCGGTCTCGAAGGACAACCCGGATTCCCTGGACAGAAGGGAGAGTTCGGTATCGCTGGACTTCCTGGACTCCCAGGAACCAAGGGTGAGCTCTCTTTCTGGTGCAGTTACGGTACATAGGTTCGAACTCTTACCTATTGGTTTCAGGAGAAGCTGGATTCCCTGGACCTCAGGGACCCCCCGGTATGCATGGAGCCCCCGGCTATCCCGGACAGAAGGGACTCCCCGGCATGCCTGGAGTACCTGGATCCAAGGGTGAGTTATTGTTACTTCAATACATACCAATTTATCGTTATTATGTCAAAAATTATGCAGATTGATTCACAAATTTCAATCATTTCATCAACTATTCTCTTCACCGCAGAGCTTCTAAAGATGTCATGAATGAGTTTCTATGAATGTATCTATCTTCAGGAGACGGCGGACTTAATGGCCAACCTGGATTCCCTGGTGCGAAGGGAGACAACGGCAACCCCGGTCTGCCCGGTTTGCCCGGAGCTAAAGGAAACGGAGGAAACCCCGGCCTTCCTGGACGCGATGGAATTCCCGGAGTTCCCGGTGGCAAGGGAGACAGAGGATTCAACGGACTGCCCGGAGAGAAGGTTCGTGCGAAGAACATTATATGAAATGTGCAATTATAGATTTACTTGATCGAAATCATGATCTATTTGTGACAAATTACGTTAGAGGGAGAAGTAACATCATGGTTCTCATTGCAGGGAGAGGCTGGACCTGCCGCACGTGATGGTGAGAAGGGAATGTCCGGTCTTCCTGGTCAGCCCGGTCTAATGGGACCTGTCGGTCCCTCCGGTCTGCCCGGAATCCCCGGAGAGAAGGGAGAGGCCGGTCTGCCCGGCTACGGACAACCTGGATTGCCAGGAGAGAAGGTGAGCATTGATGTCATCTCACATAGAGATCTACAAAACGTAGATTTTGGGATCGGACTGAACAAAACTCACTTCATTATTCATGTTATAAATCTAGAATATAGAATAGGAATATCTGCAAATTCAAGTGATAATGTGCTCCTATAATTGCCTGACATCATCTTTCTCCTCTTCAGGGTCTGGCTGGCGTGCCTGGCAAGCAGGGTCGCAACGGAGCTCCCGGATCCCCCGGAAACGACGGACTTCCCGGCTTCCCCGGCATCAAGGGCGAGGCTGGTGTTCCTGGTGCCGAAGGATACCCCGGACAGGACGGAATCCCTGGCCTCCCTGGTCTCAAGGGTACGCGCTCAACTTTAGTTCTGCGACAATCCCACTTGAACATGAATAGTTATGGGTGCACATCACCTTCCTTCATCTCGAATGTTTCAGGTGAATCCGGCTTCCCCGGACAGCCCGGTCAGCCAGGTATGCCTGGAAAGGACGGACCTATGGGAGTTCCCGGCATCAGAGGAGAGAAGGGACTGGCGGGTATGCCTGGCATGCCTGGAGGCCCCGGAATGGACGGAGCTCCCGGAATGAAGGTGAGGAGGAGAGCATGTTTGGTAGATGTAGAAGTTGAGAGAGAATACGATAGAGAGGCAGTTACGAACAGTACACAGCTAAAGATATGGGTCAGAATAAGCACATCGCTTGCAGGGAGATGCAGGATACCCCGGCCAGTCTGGTCTGCCTGGAATCCCCGGAGAGAAGGGCTTCGTCGGTACTCCCGGATTCCCTGGACTCAAAGGAGAGCCCGGTATGCCAGGACACGACGGTCAGCCCGGTATCTCGGGAGAGAAGGTACGCATTACGGTCAATTACACGTTGATAATGAACTATGATTGGAGCACTGCTTCAATATTTCCTGCATTCAGGGAGACTCTGGATTCCCCGGTTCACCTGGTCGCGACGGTATGCCTGGTGCCTCCGGTGCCAAGGGAGATTCCGGCTTCCCCGGAGCCCCTGGACTCCCCGGTCAGTCGATCCCCGGTCCCGTCGGCGCCCCCGGAATGCCCGGAGCCGCTGGTCAGCCCGGTCTTCCGGGTATGCACGGAGAGAAGGGACTCAACGGACAACCCGGATACCCTGGCACCCCCGGTGCCAAGGGAGACATGGGCCTGCCCGGATTCCCCGGAGCCAAGGTGAGTGTTCCAAAGATGCTTGGGAGAACGTAGAACAGGAACTGACGAAGGATGACCGATGCTCTTATTCATGCTCTTACAATGATGGGTAATTCAGAGTATAGAGAATCATTAGTCATTTATGTGGAAAGTTGAGAACAGCCAATGGATCCACCAATTTTCAGGGAGAGCCTGGACAGCCTGGTATTCCCGGCAAGCGCGGTAACGATGGTCTTCCTGGTCTGCCTGGCAAGGATGGATTCCCCGGACAGCCTGGATTTAAGGGAGATGCCGGTCTCAATGGACCCAACGGACCTCCTGGATACCCCGGCATCCCTGGTGCAAAGGGTGCGTCGTCTTTGATACACTGGTTCCAATTCTGATGGATCGATATTTCAGGAGACTCAGGCCTTCCTGGATTCCCCGGAATGAAGGGAGAATCAGGACAGCCCGGATTCCCTGGCTCACCTGGAATGGCCGGACTCAAGGGAGACTCGGGTCTGCCTGGTCTTCCTGGTCGCGATGGAAACCCTGGTATGGACGGACCCGTCGGACCTCCCGGTCTGCCCGCACCGCCCGCCATTCTTCAGCCCGGAGTCAAGGCGAGTTTTTATCCAAAATAGTCATTCTTGAATCGTTCAAAGTACCATTGTTCATAATCAAGTAATGTGTAAAATAAACTGTAAAATAAAGTGTTCCTTCAGGGAGAGGCAGGAGTGCCCGGCTACCCTGGTGAGCGTGGAGACAAGGGGCAGAATGGTCTCGACGGACCTCCTGGACTGGACGGATCCCCTGGCGCCCCCGGTCTGCGTGGAACCGACGGCTACCCTGGAGCACCTGGACTCGGTGGAGAGAAGGGAGGAATGGGACTGCCTGGATTCCCTGGTGCGTTGGCCTCGAATCCTTAGCCTATTTAAGAAGTTGCAGACCCGTTAAGATTCTGGAGTAGCTTGATTCCTCGATAGTATATGGCTATCACTAACTGATTTGTTTTCAGGACAAGACGGACCTCAGGGATCGCCCGGAGGCCCCGGTTACCCTGGCCCTCCAGGACCTGCCGGACCCGCCTACAGGTACGGTAGAATATGGAATAATCTTGGTCTTACGGTACTAATCGAACTGGGAGAGTGATAACAAACTCTAATCAGGGACGGATTCCTGCTTGTGAAGCACTCTCAGACGTCGGAGATTCCTCAGTGTCCCCTCGGTCAAGTCAAGCTATGGGATGGATTCTCCCTTCTATACATCGAAGGAAATGAGAAGTCACACAATCAGGATCTTGGTGAGCAAATTACGATATTTCTTTTGAAGAAGTATAACTACATCATTGCTCGTACCAGAAATGAAATCTGACCCATTTCGTGATTTCAATCAAGAAATATTACCTAATGATGACCTCTCCATCCCCAGGCCACGCCGGTTCCTGCCTCCAGCGATTCTCCACGATGCCCTTCCTCTTCTGCGACTTCAACAACGTCTGCAACTACGCCAGCAGAAACGACAAGGTGGGTCTCGCAGCGAGAGGTCGGCTACCGTACCCTCTCTCGATCGATAATCAATCAATAAACTCCCTCAGTCGTACTGGCTGTCCACGACGGCGCCCATCCCGATGATGCCCGTGGCCGAGTCTGAGATCGAGCAGTACATCTCCAGGTACCAGAATGGAACCAGAGTGGGACCAGGATGGAACCAAAGTGGTGCCAGAGTGGGACCAGAGTGTTGCCAGGATGGAACCAAAGAGAATCTCCGCACTCGTCAAAAAGATCATGTTCCTAGTTAAAGAACGGTGTGGCAAACAGGAGAAAAAGAGGAGAAAGATTGCAAAACAACCACCTCTTTTCTCCAGATGCGCTGTGTGCGAGGCTCCCTCCAACGTCATCGCCGTCCATTCCCAGACCATCCAGGTTAGTCTAATTTATTGACTTTATTATGGTTCGGAAGTGCGATTACCGTAACCATAAGTATCATGCTCAAAATGTAGATCCCCAACTGCCCCGCCGGATGGAACTCCCTCTGGATCGGATACTCCTTCGCCATGCACACTGGAGCCGGAGCTGAGGTGAGCTATAACTCCCGGACCGACTTCTAATTTCCGGAATCCCCCCTCCTCCAATGTGATCTTTGATCTCTGCAGGGTGGTGGTCAATCCCTCTCGTCTCCTGGTTCCTGTCTGGAAGATTTCCGTGCGACTCCCTTCATTGAGTGCAACGGAGCCCGCGGAACCTGCCACTACTTCGCGAATAAGTTCTCCTTCTGGCTCACCACCATCGACAACGACCAGGAGTTCAAGGTACGGTAGTCGAGCGACACGAACTATCGGGAACTCATTTTAAAAATCTCAAATACAATATTAATAATAATAATAATAATAATAATAAAATAATAATAATTTAAGATGCCCGAATCGCAGACGCTCAAGTCTGGTAACCTGCGAACGCGCGTCTCTCGCTGTCAAGTGTGCATCAAGGACACCAACAGCCGGCAATAAGGCCGCTCCTAATCTTCTACAGTAACCCTATCTACAGTATTCTGCCTTTTCCTAGCCCGTAGGCATCCTATACACTCTTTTTGTGATCCGTGACCCGCCAAATGTGCCTTTCCCGTATGTTTTCAAGTAAAACTGCCTAAGTGAATGATCCGCTGTCCAAATCATGACAATCTCGACGTTTAGTGGTAGCTCTCCCCCCTCCCTTCCTTCCCAATTCCTAGAATAAACCAGTCCCTCCTCCTGCCCTTGCTTGCCATCCTCAACATACGCCCAATACCCCTAATCTATTCCTTTTTATTGCTTATGTAATTGATTCTCTGTCATCGCGAAACATCGATAAATCGTTTTGTTATAGCGAAATGATAAACAACAAGCAATTATTATCATGCAAAAGATGGGCTGACCTTATCCTCTGGTAAAAGTGGTCCTTTCTGACTAGATACAGCCTGTAGACTCCCCTATAGTATGGAATGGGAGTGAATAGACGGTCTACCGTATCCCCCGATAGAGCCTCTTCCATCAGGAACAATGATGCAAGACGGCATCTACAATTATCCATTCCATTCGATTACGGTAGTCATACCATCTGAGGTACCCCCTCTCACATGGATGTCCCTCTCCTACCGTATCTCTCTCCTACCCTACCGTATTCCTCTCCTACCGTATGCCCTCTACTTCAATCGATCACCTCATTGAAGGGAAAATTCCAATGTTTGAATTGACAACTAGAGTAGAAGCTATTTGAGAGGCTCCGCCACCAACATTCTGAGATAGAATGAACCATCAATCTATTCATCCCATCTACTGGCCTACCTGTAGAATATACTGGAGCTTGTGAGAGGCGGTCGGTGAGCCATTCATACATACTGTCACCTGAGGATAAATAAGGTGTAGGTGGAGAGGGAAGGGGGGGGGGAGTAAAGAACCTGACTGTTCTTGATGACCGATCGAGAGAGAACGACACACAAATGATTCCATTCCTGTTCTCGTATACTGTCCACTGAGGGCTGAAGGGAGAAGTAGGAACTCATTCATTGTCAGTGAAGAACTCGAAACAATAGATACCTGAATCAATCTCTCCTCCCCATCCACTGACCATGAGAGGGAGAGTACATTGACATGAGGGAATGGTCTGTCAATCCGATTGGAGAAAGAAAGAGGAGCGAGAGAAGGAATGAAGAGAATTCCAAATCCATCGTGCATCATATCAAATTCAATGAAGGATGGATCATTCGCCAGTCGATGCTCACTGGAAAGACGTAATTAGGGGGGGGGGGCAGTATCGAGGACTTTGAACTAACCGTGGTGTTAACATGGATACAAAAGCATTGACGTTCTCTCTAGGAAGAGGACCTCCTTCTTCCCTTCGAAAGGGTGATTCACCCTCTCTCTCATCGAGAGAACGAGAAAGAAGGGGTAGATCAAGACGGAGAGATGGAGTCATTGATTGATAGGAGACTCTATCCAGATAACCTCTCTATCTCATATAACTCTTGTGTGGCTATCAATTTTATCATATATTCGCAACTGGTATCATACTTAAAAAGGATGGTACGAGTTCTGAAAGAAGGAAAAGAAACCGAGTCGCCAATAAAAAAAATACCCGTAGAGTGATTATTGAGAATTGAGAAGTCTTGACTATTCAGTATAATACTATTGAGGGAGTAGGGTGATTATTAAGTAGGGTTGACAATTCAAGGATGTCTCTCCTCATTTGTGCATACTCTCTCACCAGTTTGAGAAGCGAGAGAGCGCGCGAAATGAAGAGAGTCGCTTCTTGAACTACCAACCCTATTATTGAATTGATTTGAGTGATTATTGAGGGACAGGATAGGAAAGTGGGAAGGGGAGTGGGATGGGAGGGGGAGGGGGGGGAGGGGAGAGGGAGACTCTGGTTTCTCTTCACTAGTTGTGACCAAGTCAAATGGCCTCTGAGCGGTCGTTACTAGTTGGAATCAAGCGGGGGGAAAAGGGCTCAGATTCACTAGTTGGTACCAAGTCCCAGATTCATTAGTTGTGACCAAGTCTCATACGTAGTCGGATACTAGCGTGCTCACTACTAGTGTGGAACTTGGTCATAACTAGTGGAGAGAAACCAGAGGAAGGGAGGGGAGAGGGGAAGGGGAGAGGGAGGGGGAGAGGGGAGGGAGAGTGGGAGGGGGAGAGGGAGGGAGGGGAGGGGAGAGGGAGGGAGGGGAGGTGAGTAGACTAGGAGTACGTCTTCTCATCCCCTAATTCTTGGTGCAGATGCCTCTTGCCCAATCTCGATCATCGCTTCTGAGTCCTCTCAACCAATGGAGTAGATTGTTATCGTGGACTTCCGGAAGGATGAGAGCCTCCTGTTCCTCCTTTGATAGCTGAAAGGAACTGATGAGAAGGAGAAAAGAGATGATGAAAAGGACAGAATGGAATCTGATAGACTAGTAATAAGTGGACGGATGGTCATGGTGGATGAGAAAGAGACTGAATGGGCACTCCAAGTGGGACATTTAATCGAATAAAGTAGAGATAGAGTGCTCACCGTGAAAGGGATAATTTTCGCGATGACGCGAGGAGCTGCCAGTCTACTCAGACGGTCCATGATGTGGCTGTCCTTCATGGTCACGATTGACGAGGAGTCAATCGAGAAGAGGGCCAGAGTGCTATCGTCGATTGCGTGATCTGTCTGAGAACAACAGAATTCCATCTCTATATATATCTTCCCTTCTCAGACACTAATCGCACTCAAAAGTCATCAGATTCTCTCCCTTTAGGTCCTTTACAAATGATAGTGATAACAAACATGGACATCCAACATACTGCGACCTCTAGTGCGATAATCCCCGATGACGGTGTTGGTCCATGGCCACTGCAATGGACTTCATTATCTCTCGTTTGTTTCATAGTTTACCTCCATGCGGGTGAGGGCGAGGTTGTCCTCACGTCTCCCATACAAGATGGGGCCAATGGCATCAGCCTGCATCTGGATCTTCAGTCTGGAATACGAAACATTATGGATAAGATACAACTTGAATTTAGAACAGTCACGAGGAAAATCATTTTCCGAAATTTCTGAAGAATGAACTCACCCCAGTTGATTCTGCAGGCAATATTCCATTTTTGTGCTGAGATTGTAGAACTTGTAAGGGTTGAGGAAGGGGATGACGGCCCAGAAGAACTGCAAAAGAAGGCAATTGAGACCCATTCCACTGGAATGATTCCAGTCACCGTGGTTATAATCGGTTCTCAAACGTCTTGCTGCTAATGTTGGATGTTGTTGGTTGAAAGTAAGGATCTAACCTGTCTTCTTCCCTTGGGATGGAGTCTGCAGGTTCCAGTCTGGCATCCACTGAGGGCACAGCTCCAATCGCAGGAGGAGTCACTGATATCAACTGAGTCTTCCCATCCCCCTTCCTTCACAAGACGAAGTGATAGAATTGGATAATAAACTGACGGGCAAGAGTGATCCGAGCAGAAGGGGATGGCAGTAGAGCAGTCTCCAAAATCGTAGAGACAGTGCCCAGTGTTGCACGCCTGCAATAAACATCCTCATTAGTGACGGAATAGACACTCCTCATTTCCCTTTTTATCTCGTCGGTCAGAGAAAAGAAAGAGCAAACCGTTTGAGGACAACCAATCATCTCTCATCCTCACTCCCCCTATCACTTTCTATGTAGGAAACAAATTGAATGGATTCTTCTATTAGAATGAACTTACGGCATCACAGAATCCGTCTCCTCGTCTCTCCTCGCACTGCGAAGGGCAAGAGGAGGAATGGCCTGAATAGGAAGAGTCAACTTCTAAACGAAACAGACTTCGCAATGGACATTTCTCAGGATAATGTTCATTTTCTGGATCGAAAATAATGAAATATAATATGAGATAAGATGGACCAGTGTGGTTGCGAGGGATTTTCTGAAGAGTGAGTCGATGGGAGCGAGTCATATCCTTGATATCCACTTCCCTTTCTCGCATCGCCTGAAAAAATCAAAGATCAAAGATAGATATATCAAGATAGATATATCAAAGATCAAATAAGATTAAATACGATTAATTAAGATCAAAGACCAGGAAAGATCAAAGATCAAATATGAGAGATGCTAAAGATGAAATAATGAATACCTCTTCGAACTGCTCGACGTTGTTCTCGAGAAGTTTTCTCGCTGAGAGACCATTGAGGGAGAGAATAAGAAGAGGGAGAGAGTACGTCATGTACATGGTTTACCTGAAGATAGAAGATCAATAGCAGCACTGAGGATACAATGGAGAGTAACGAAGACAAATTATTGAAAATTATTGGTGTGGGATGAGAGGGAGTGGGGAGGTTCGTAAAAATAGAAGGATTGATTGAGGAGGGAGAAGGGGGAGGAAGAGACTACGGTAAACGGAGGAGTTGGAGGGGAAAGGGGGAGGGGTGGAGGGGCAAGAGAAAGAAGAGGAGAGCAATGCAGAGGCGACAGTAATCAAAGTATGAGAACGAAAGGTAAAAAGTGATGCATAAGATTTGGAGGCAGTGGAGGCAGTCGGAGTGAGTGAGGTCTCAACACCAAATCAGGGCTTATATAGGGGTGTGGGCGGAGTCAAGGACTGAACGGCGATATGGGAGGAGTAAGAATCGCCCTGGATGATGATAGGGGAGGAGAGAGAGGAAGAGATAGAGGGGGAGGGGGGAGAGACGATTGATAGACTTCCATTGTCTCTAGATCTTTTTGAGTAATTGTCATCTTATTGACAGTACGATTATCGAGTTTATCATAAGAAGACTAATCGTTAGAGGCCTCATTTGTCATCTTAGAAGTCCCATTCAAAGATCGGCTCGAACGGTACTGTACAATGTACAGTGTAAATGTATACGCCATGCTGCATATTGCACGGAATTGTCCATCACAGTAGTCATTCAATCCGATCTTGAACCTATTTATGAGCCTGGCACCATGAGATGATGAGGATTCAGAGTCACCACGAGATGTGAGCTGCCAGGAGTCAATGGCCACTTAATTCATTACGTGTGCCTTTCCCTGATACCCCTACATCTTGCCTCAACGATAACAGAGTTCACTGGCTCCATGACATAACTCGAAGCAAATAAGTCTGGCGCACGTTCCTTCGAGGAATATCAGGAATATCATACGTAACGAGAGATTCTCATAGTACAATGTATGTCATTCCATTTTCGGATAATCTCATGCTTTGATAACAAGTGACGATGATGGAAAAGGGCAGGTCCCATCGTAGCTTGTGGACCCATTCTGCACTTCAATCGATTGGAAATATTTTTTGCGAATGTTGCAGCCAGACTCAACCGAGGAATGAGCGGAGAGGGAAGACACAGACATTTTATCACCTCTTTGCACCTGCAAGGAGATTGTTCTAACTTTTCTCTCCTTTCCAGATAAAGAGTGATCATCCGAGATGGAAATTCGTCGAAATGAAGAAGTCACTGGTGTACCCAAGGTGGAACCATTCAAGTAAATTGTTTCTCGAAACTATATTCTGCTCAAAACATGCAGATGATTCTAATTTTGGAGATGAATATGAAATCTATGCCCATGAAGACCAAAATCAAGGAATGGATGTTGGATGACATCGATCGAAAAGTTTAGTCTGATGCTGATCCGTGACTGATTTGCTCTACTTGCGATTCCCGGATTTGAAACTAGCAGTCTCCGACTTTCAATTTGAAGGTGAATCCGCGGTCTATGAAAGCCAGCGGATTTCCTTCCACTTTTTCCATAAATTAACACGAACTTGTGACATTTTCCTTCCCCTCGACATCATGCTGCGGTGTTATTGTTATGATTGAGATGAACGAGTTGAACATCCCTCGCTTCGTATCGTATCGTTCGTTCACACTTTTACGAAGCACTCAGCTCTCAACAATCTCCACTCATTGACGCTTCACATCGCGACAATCAGTCAGGCTTTTGAGAAAGGAAGCACTACTGATTGAGACAGATAATATGGACTTAGTCGGTTAGAGAAGTGAGAGAACTCCTGAAAGAGAGAATGTTCTCCACTATTTATCTCTATCAACACGAAACCGTAGAAAAGTGGGTAGAAAAAGCATGCATAAGTCGAATTTAGTCGAGCATTCCTTGCATAGTGATTGAATGTCATCTTTTTTGCAATGCTTCCTGATTGTAGAGAGTGAACTATAAGGAAAGTTAAATGAGTGTTGTATAGTAATTATACTCCATATTAATTATATACACGAATAGTAATTAAAGTCAGCGCAGAGTCATAAGTCTGACACACTTGAACTTGTGGCCCATTCAAATCCCAACATACTGTAAGTATTATCGTCGACCTGACCACGTGGCGTCGTTTGAATACTGTTTCTCCCGCTACGCTATTTCCCTGATTGATACTCAGTGTCGCCTATTCCATTTGACTCGTGTGATTTGCCAGTAGAGTCTCGCTCCCTCGTCTAGTCATGACGTCGTCTCTCTCTCCAGTCATCTAGTTCCCACGTCCCCATCACCCGGCTAGTCTCCGTTTCGCCGATAAACTCTGTTGTTTATCACCCATCACTGCTGTGGAGAAAGAGCAAGGACACAAGCTCATCAGTAACACAAGCTACAAGGACACAAGCTCAGTATCGATCTAGATACACTTCAGTGGCGTTCAGGATGAGATTCGAACTCGGAGAAATGCAAGTTTTCTCCAGTTGTATCAAAATTTTCTTGTGTTTCTTTTGCTCAAGTGCTCCCGTGAGTACAGATTCCCGATGGAGAGAGAGTGGAAAGACAGAGAGAAGAGCAGACTCCTTCACTGGAATTGGAAGGGAAACGCCCCCTATAAGTCGATGGCCAACGACCCCAATGAGTCCGAAAAGTCGGAAAAGCGCATTGTGACGCGCGTCCAGTGGATGGATTGGAGCCACGGAAGTGGCAGTATGGTTCCGCAAGGGAGTCCGAAAGGTTGGGCAAGCGCAATGAGTCGCTAATAAGCCGGAAAGATTCTTCAGCCAGTCCAAGACGGGCGAGCGCAAGACGCGCGACCAGGTGAAGAAGTACAAGACGTACACAAGATCTAATCAATTGCTCAGTGAGAGAATCGAACCGATCGATACAAGGATATCGATCAATGAGACGTCCCAGGAGGGAACCACGGTACGCAAACGCTGTGGGAGCAAGGAGCAGGATCGCTACAAGTGCCCGTTTCAGTCTTGCAAACTCAATCGATGCAGCATGCAAGGAAGCTTCTGCGCCAGGATGGAGTATGGAAGCGTCGGTGCTGCCAGCGTCGTGTATGTCACACACGATCGTTGTGTCTCTCAGTCAGCCAACGGCGATGAGAAGACGGTCATCCTGGGCAAGAACTTCAGTGTCCGATGGGGGACAGTACCCACAGAAGAAGACGAGGCATCCACACCTCGCAACAATACCTCAGCAGGGTTCGTTCTATCAGTCGAATGAGACCGATGATAAGATGGAAAAGCTGGAGGAGATTCTCACAGTGAGATCGATCGATACATGGATACCGATCAGTGAGAAGGATCACGAGGAGGTTACCACACCTCTAGTTGTGAATGAGGCTGCCACGCCTCACGCGCAGATCATCGTCAAGAAAGAGATGAAGGAAGACATCGACATCTCGTGTTCAATGAAGGATGGCAGAACTTCCTCGCGTCCGAGGAAGAAGACATCGCCATTCCGTGTTCAATGAAGGATGATTCGACCGTCCAAGACTGATAATATCATCCGAGAATGATATCCCGACCAAATTTGTTCCTTCACCTCACCTCTTTCCCCAAGTTGTTTTTAAGATCGACTAAGTGTCAATCTTGAAGGGGAGGTGTTGTATAGTAATTATACTCCATATTAATTATATACACGAATAGTAATTATAGTCAGCGCCCAGTCATAAGTCTGACACACTTGAACTCGTGGCCCACTCAAATCCCAACATACTGTAAGTATTATCGTCGACCTGACCACGTGGCGTCGTTTGAATACTGTTTCTCCCGCTACGCTATTTCCCTGATTGATACTCAGTGTCGCCTATTCCATTTGACTCGTGTGATTTGCCAGTAGAGTCTCGCTCCCTCGTCTAGTCATGACGTCGTCTCTCTCTCCAGTCGTCTAGTTCCCACGTCCCCATCACCCGGCTAGTCTCCGTTTCGCCGATAAACTCTGTTGTTTATCACCCATCACTGCTGTGGAGAAAGAGCACCCTCACACTACAAGGACACAAGCTCATCAGTATCGATCTAGATACACTTCAATGATCCTTGGCTTCATTTAATCGTTTTTATGAAATAAAGAGAAACAGACAAGTTTATGCACGCCAAATGATAATCTGTTCTTGTAAACAGAGTTGAAACCGAAATGGAAGTTGGACTGGAATCTTCTTCACGTCTTTCAGTGGAAAATTGACTTGAGGAGAGAGGATTGGATCAGTAATTGAAATATGCAGAGACTATTGGAATATGGGAAAGCGTTCACTGTATATGAAAAAGGAATCACTCCAATAATGAAATAGATCGAAAAGTACTGTGCCAGATCCCTCAGATTCCATACATTCTGTTTAGGTCCTTTCCGTGTTCACTGCCCCCCCCCCCCTTCCCCCTCCCCGTTATGAGATATCCACTGTTATTCTACTAGTGATAGTTTACGAGTAATCTAAGTCAATTGTATGTATATACTTTACATTTTGCGAAAAAGCACAAATTAAAGGAAGAGTGGCAGCAATATTTGGTCGGGGAAGCTGAGACGATAGCCCGATTGGTCCCTTGAACCATAATGGAAATCCAAAATTTGAAGGTTGTAGCTCAACCCTGAGCCGAGATAATCGCGTTTGAAGTTTGAATTCCCACCCGTGAATCCCAGGGAAAAGGCTGCTAAATGTTTGCGCAGCGCACTCCTTCTCTCCGCCACTTTTTGGCCCTTCCCTGAACTCCCTTTCGCGAGATGCTAGATTGGCAGAGAGACCAGAGACCGTAGGGAGAGGGTGCCAAAGGTCACGTGAGACGGGCAGAGACGAGTAGATCAAGGGAGGATTCCTCTCTCACAAGGGAATGGCCCCGCCCCCCTCACACCTTGCTAAACGGAGTAATGATCCCCGGCTAATCGTGGTGGGAGTCGCTAGCAACCATTGCTGACAGTACTTCTTTAAAAGTTTTTTCATCAGATTGTTGTCATGATTTGAGGACTCAATCTCTTTATCTATGGGGTTACGCTCATTCACAAGATGCAATGACATCAGAAGGAATTCAATTTCTAAAACGCCGAGTGGAAAGGTATACTGGAGACAGAACTGAAAACATCATCGCAAAACCTTTTGCAGCAAAGTAAGATGAAAATCGTCACTGAGTTATCTGGATTTGAAACTCCTAAGTAACCGCTCAACGAATGATGCGATTGTGCGTCTGTCACCCGAAAGATGAAAGTTTCGGAAATATAATATGTTGATTGATGAATCTCCGTTCATCCTTCGTATGTGACTGACTGCAATCTTCGCAAGAAACACTTCCAATCTACTCATCACCGCTCATCTTTCAGGTGCAGAATGGGTTCACAAGCTAGGATGGGGCATGTACTTTTCCAATATCGTCACTTGTTATTCGCGCATGAGATTTGCCCAAAATGGAATCTCGTGCGAGATATTCCTAGAAGAAACGTGTGTCAGACTTGTTTGCTTCGAATTATGTCATGGAACCAGCCTTTGAACTCTGCGATTGATGGGAGGGGGGTTGAAGGGACAAATAGTGAAGTAGCTGGTCATTGACTTTTGAGTTGGGGAAATATGACCAAAAATTGCCATTGATGCTACAAATCTGGTGTTTACTCTCAATCTGCAACACGTCGTGGTCCAGACTACAAAATGGGCTCACGACGGAGAGCTGCGATACTTGCCATTTCTATTGTACTGGTTGAGAAAGTTCATATATAGGTCAATGAGCGAGAAATAAAACGATAATAAAAGATCCGGCGTTGTCTCCCCTTTGTCTTTGCTACTGTCGAGGAGCCAAAATATTTATATTATCATGTCCACTGGATAGTTGTTTCCGGTTCGGAATAATCATTTGGTTCAAAGTCCATTTGACTTCCTTCTTCTCGAACCATCACGTGTTTGCCTCGGGCTTATTCGCCTCTACATAAAAGAAAGACGATTGCAAATTGACTGGTCGAAGCAAAATGTTGTTGGGGCCTTGGAGGTTTGGGAAAAGATTTGGGAATTAGTCAGACTATACCCAAAATGTCTTTGCGCATCGAATGCGCTTATCAGCGTTTGGCCTGGACTTGGTCGGGTAGGTCAAAATCCAGTTCAAAGTGACCATACTTTGCGTTTTGCTCTGTAGCTAAAAAAGTACTGGCCGGATCGACTCGGGAGTACTGCAAACTCGATGCAACTTTTTGAGATGCACCTAGATGCTGTTTCCGCGCATGATCTCCACGTTGAAACCGACTTTTCTCGGGTTTTTGACTCAAAAATGTCACTTTTTGACGACGAAATCGGCCAAATCGCTAAAAACGCGTTGGTTTAATATGGGTTAAATATTGTTGAATACTAGCACTAATCGGTTCGAGATTCAGAAAACGCCGGCGCATCTTTCTAAACTTGGTAGGGTCTGTTAACACCAAAAGCCGTTTTATAGTATTCAGTTTTCGGAGGTACACTTTCCGGATTTTGAGGTTTTCGGAGTTTAGCGGGCGGATAAATAGCCCTGGTGCTTCATGAGCAAAAATAAAGTTGTAGAGCTCGCTGAGACGCATCGAAAACTGCTGGAGATGAAGGGTTTGCATGCGATAGAAGCGTGACACGGCAGGGGAAATGCGTAATTTACGGTTTCGTGATCTTTCCGTTGACCTATTCCGTGCCCAACTGAGCGAGAACCGGACGGAATGTTGAGTGCTAATCAAAAATTTTGGTCTGGTATGAAATAGCATATCATCTTTCGTTTTAGAACGGATTTTGCGGCTTTCGTTGATCGTACGATAACCAATAGACTATCAGATGTTGTGCATGGGTTATGGTAGATCAGCACTGACCAGTTCGTGGGTCATGATTATTGTCTTAAAGCGTGGCTCAGTGGGGTAAAGTTAGGGTTAGAGTGCTGAAAATCAAGTCACGAGTTCAATACCCGACCCGAACAAAAACTTTTGCTCGGCCTCGCAAGTGGGAAGGACGTGTCCGGGGTGGTCGGGAGCGTGCATAATCATGGCGCAGGTGGTTAGAGCCTAGACTGGCGTGCATGATCAAGCGGGTTCGAATCCCCATCGGCGCAAAAATGTTTGCAATAATTTTCGCGTACTCGGATCGTGTTCGGGAGTGGTCCGCAAGTATCCTGGCGCCCGTTAACGTCGAATCCGTAGCATCCACGACTCCCAAACCCAGATCGCGTCATCCCGGATCGCGCGCTTTCACTGTTGCTCGCCAGGGCTTCGGCTCAAGAGGGCAAATAGAGTACTCGATCGAGAAGTATGGATGCGCAGGTGGATGGGCGTATGGTTACCATGCAGAGACCCCGGGTTCGACTCCCGGCCGGTGCACAATGTTTTGCAAAAAAATTTTCGGCTAGAAAAATACATTTTCGTCAATGAAAAATCACAGAAAGTATAAATAAACCTACGGCTTGCCCGTAGCGAGCGCAGCTCGGCTAGTTCGCCTTTACATAAAAGAATCCCGATGACAAATCGGCATTTCGTCGGGAAAAGTTTTAGGCGTGGTGAAAGATTTGGGAAATATGCGGGCCATATGCAACATCAGACGGCGCATCTTTTTCGTGAAGAGTCAAAATTGGTCCGGAGCCGTTGAATAGGCGAAACCCGGCTCTGAAAAGCCGGATGTGGTGATTTGGGGGTTTAGCGTTGAAATAGCGCTATGTTTCCTGAAGAAACTTTTTTCCTTGCGTCATTTTAGCCTTAGTCCCCAGCAAGCACTATTAACGGAAAGTTACTGCGAAAGCCGAGAGAGCGCGCCGAAAATGATACAGTCGGACAAAAAAGAGTGAAAATTGTCCAAATCGCTATTCCTGCGGTTGGAAAATATATAAGGCCGCGTGGGAAATACTAGCGGACTGCAATACGGTATGCATAAAACACTTGCGCATCGATCTCAACTTGGTAGATCCTGGTAGCACCACAAGCCGCCTTTTGGTGATTACTTTTCGGAGGCACACTTTATGGATTTCGAGGTTTTCGACATTTATCGAGCGGGGAAATAGTCGTGGTGCTTTGAGTTGAAAAAGAAAGATGTAGAGCTCACAGAGACGCATCGATCGGTGCCGGAGATAAAGGGTTCCTACGCTTTTGAAGCAAGTGAATGCCGGGTAAAGACGGAATTTGCGGTTTAGCAATTCTTAATTTGGCCAATTTTCGAATCTGCAACTTTCTAAACGAGAATCGAACGAAACCTAATCTTTTGCTCGGATTCGGCATCACTCGGAGAGTATTTGGAGTGTTTTTTCGGGCGTGAACGTAATCATGGCGCAGGTGGTTAGCTGTTAGCTTAGTGCCCATCACCCCCGGGTTCGAACCCCTCCTGGAACAACAACTTTTGCTCGGCCTCGCAAGTATCCAGAACGTGTCCGGGGTGGTCGGGAGTGAACGTAATCATGGCGCAGGTGGTTAGCTGTTAGACTCATTCCCATCACCCCCCGGGTTCGAATCCCGCCTGGAACCAAAACTTTTGCTCGGCCTCACGATCACTCCGAAACGATACGGAGTGGTCGGGAGCGTGCGTAATCATGGCGCAGGTGGTTAGGGGTTAGACTAGCGTGCATGACCACCCGGGTTCGATGCCCGACTACAACGAACTTTTTTTGCCAAGTGTCAGGCCATGTTCGGGAATGGTGCCTAGCGTGCAGAGACCCCCTGGTTCGATTCCCCGCCGGTGCACAATGTTTTTCAAATTTTTTTCGACTAGAAAAATTAATTTTCACTGACCAAAAATCACAAAATGTATAAATAAACCTACGGCTTGCCCGTAGCGAGCGGCCGCTCGGCTAGTTCGCCTATATATAAAAGAACGTTGGGCGGGAATTAGTAGGGTAGGTATTTGGGATGGTGCCGGATCGAATGGCACTATTGCTGAGCCGATCAGATGACGTTGAGTAGGTCAAAGATGACGTCAAAGGTGGGACACTCGAATTTTTTTCGTTTTTCTCTAGAAAATACTAATGGATGCAAGTCGGAGGTGCGGAAAACACAGGGGAATCGATGGCTACTTTGGTGGAGTCAATTAGAGTAAAAGCGACTGAGCACGGTCCATTCCCGTGAGGTACTATGGTGCGGAATACGACGGTTTTTTTGGAGAAATTCTCCGAGATCGGTCACCGTTGGTGGTTCTACGATGGAGAACTGCCAAATAGAGTTGACAAACATGTAGATTGACCTGTGATGGTTTGAACCAGGTTTTGGTTGAAGATTTGTATTAAGTTTAAAGCGTAGTGTAGTGGTTGCAAGACGGGGCTTCGGATCATGACAGCGCGGGTTCGAATCCCCGCCGGTGCAAAATTGTTTTTCAATATTTTCGCGTGCTCGGGTCCTATCGGGGAGTAGTCGTGGAGTGTCAATCCCGGTGTGGTTGTGTTTCAGACTGTGCCGTTCTGCCTGGGTATCAATGGGATCTCTATCCGTGGCGGGGAGGATTGACAGTCACCTCTGTGGTAATATTTCTGACAGTGACCAAGGTGGTAATTTTTCTGACAGTCACCAGGGTGGTAATTTTCTGATAGTCAGCAGGGTGGTTTTTCGGCCTTATAATAGGCTAGAAAACGCACTCTAACTATTAAAAAAAATTACGGCGTACCCCTAGCGAGCGTAGCTCGGCTAGTTCTCATAACAGGGATTGAATGGAAATGTCATGAAAGACGTGTGCTCTTCTCTCAATCGAGAAATCAAACTCTAAATGAGAAAGAATTTTGTGAGAATCGAATCCAAAGGATCTGAAACATAATTTAAGTTCCAATTGTGAAGTTATCTGACAAAGGAATGCTCCTCCATCCGCATTAGTCACTTCCACTTGAAACAACAATTCCCTCCTTTTCTTCTCTGATACGAAAGGCTTCCTGAATGGATAAACTGTGATGGATTGTCCATCTCTATTACAGGAACAGAAATAATGACTCACATGCGATGATTGTGGTTACTCCCATCTACTTTTTATCGTTTTGTTTTCGATTCTTACGAGTCAAATCATTGTCTACAAGTTTCTACATCTGCTTGTTATTCAAATTCCTGTTATTCACGAATCTCCACGTTTCGTACGTCTCCTGGCTTCGCCAGACACAGTCCAGCACTGCCCCCTTCTCCCCCCTCCCCTCTCTCCCTCCCCCTCTCCCTCCCCCCCTCGAGAGGAGGGGGGGGGGGAGGGAGCGGCACTGGGCTGTGCCATCATCGATCGTCTTCTTCCCTTCTCCTTCTCATCCTCCCTTCTCACTCCTCAAAGCGTATCGAGAAGAGAGAGGAGGAAAGTGCAAATGGCTGGATAGAGCCATGGAGAGTCGAGAGCGAGGAAGGAAGGAATGATGAAGATAAGGATGGTGAAGGGGGAGGGAGCTTAAATACAGTATCCAATGGAGAAAGGGAGGCGAAAACAACAGAATACAGACAAACATATAGAGAGAGATAGAGCTTGAGACGGTCAGTGTTCCCCACCCTCCACCACCCCCCTGAGGTACTGTAGAAGCTCATTTTCTCCGACAACAGCTGTGATCAAAATTTTTCCATCAGCTTATTGTCCTCATTTGACGCCTCAATCCCTGTGGATATGAGGTTCCGTTCATTCGCAGGATTTGACATCAGATAGATTGACTCCGTTACAGGAATTTATCTCTTTCCCTCTCTTCTCCCTCATCCCCTTCTTCGTGACTCCATGAGCTCCTCGGGATCATGGACTTTACTTCCGCTTCCACATTGCTCCATCTATCACGGATATTATCAATTGTTTAACTCAATTATTCAGGCGTACAAAACTGAGCTCATTGAGTTGATCACTTCTGCTTATTGATAATATCTTCATAATCACTCGGAAACGCCGAACTCTGTATCCATTCATTCCTAATTTTGATCATATTTCGGAGTCTGGCACTGCAAGATGTTGCAGATTGAGAGTCAACACGTTATTTGCAGCAGTATTCACGTTTCAAGGTGTCAATGACGACCCCGTGCAATTTTGTCCCTCTTGTTTCCCCCAAAACTCTCGGTTCGACGGTCGAGAGTTCGTTGAGAAGATTGAAGCAAACAAGTCCCTCGATTCTGAATATATCGTCCGCCGAGAGAATCGTACAGCAGATTCCATTTTGGACACATCTCATGTTCCAATAACAAGTGCCGATATTGGCAAAACAATAACGCCATTTTGATAATAGTAGATGAAGAAGAAGTGACGGATGGAACAATGCATCTGGAAGAGGGATGACACTATAGAAGAGGGGCTCATTTCTTTCTTCGATTCATTGTTTGACGCCAGTAATATGAGAACTGTAGACGTTCCTACTCCGCATAACACATGATGAGGAATCAAAATTCCTGATACAACCATGCACTTTTCATGTACTTTTTCGTATGTAGCCCAGAATTGCACGACTTCAATTTCTCGATGCTATAAGCCGAATTCCATGCAGTAGATACGCGATTTCCGCAATCTCAAATCCTCCAATTGTCGCTAAAGTGCAAGCAGCTTTGGTCATGAATAAAATCGCTGAATTCCATCACTGACATAAGACTTCTTTTGTTCTTACAATAGAATAGCTAGTCTCATCGACTAGATGAAGTTCTTGCAATATAATTTCACTGTTAGTTCGCATCCCTTATCAGGAAGTATCGACTTACCAATGAAGACGATATCCAACTACTCGCAACTAGGGATGACCATTCAATTCCAATTCCCAAGTACTTGATCGGTCGGTCTGAGAGACCGCGCTCTCTCGCTGAGAATTGAGAGAATGGGAGAGAGGAGAGGGAAAAGAGTCAAGTACTTGAATCTGAATTGCAAGACTAGCGCGAGTAAATTTGACTGTCTGGGTTGATATGCAAATGGGGGATTGTCTGAGGTGCTGACACTCGAATCGAGCAATCTTATTCCAATTCTTTCAAAGTATTTTTCAATGCTTTAAATCAGCAAAAAATAGTCAAGTACTTGAAGATTCCCCAAGTACTTGAATGGCTCGGAATGAGAGACACCGCTCTCTCGCTGAGAAATGAGCGAGAGGGAAATGAAAGGGGAGATAATGGCAAGGAATTGGGAATTGAATTGACATCCCTACTCGCAACCAATGCTCCACTTTATGCGCGACTTATTTTTTTCTGCCCATTTCCCAATATTTCCGTGAGATGGAATGGGTGATAAGAAAAAGAAGAAGAGAATGCTCTCTTCATTTCACATGTTCTCTTCTTTCTCTAACCGACTAAGTCCATATAATCAGTCTCAATCAGAAATGCTTCCTCCCTCCAAATCTCTTCTGATTGTCGTCAAGAAAGAGGGCAATCAGTGAAGAGTGGATGGGACTGATTGATACGTCAAAAGTGAACATGGGATGATATGATGAGGGGATCAGGAGTCTTCTTGCAAAGTGCCATGAACCGTAAATATCTAACATTTGGGATTGAAAACACTCATTCGTCGTTTGAAACGATAAATGTGAGATTGTGAGATCCTGTTGGCCGAGATATTCCAATGAACACATTACCTATCTTCACCCTCTGTATAAACCTCTGTATATGAGGCCGTTTGCGTATCAGGGGGTTTTACTCAGGGGTTCTAAGCTCAGTTCTTTGGTGATGATTTGAATCTTGCCACTTCGCTACAATGATGTTTTCAGTTCTAGCTTTACCCCCTAAGCCTGCGAGAGAAATATAGATGATCCAAGACGGAAGTTCCTTGAGAATATCCCTGATATATCCAAGGTGGAACCATTAAAACAAGAACAGAGTTTCTGCAAAATTCAGCTCATTTCATGTTGAATATTCTCATGTTGGAGAGAAAAGAAGTACTTCGAGTGTAGCCATCAGGGAATGCAACAACCTTGATGTTGAAGGACAACGATAGAAAAAGTCAGCTTTGATGCAACCAAAATGCACTAAGATACTATCCCAAGTATCTTCGATATATTTTGTGGCTTTTTTTCAAATGAGACCATTCGCCTTTATTTTCGAGCAAGGTCCGGCACAGCTCAAAAATGTCGAATCCCTGAAACTCTGCGTTTTGGGGTTTTCGAGGGTCCTAAAGACGATGACCATATCCATTTTCCCCACAGACCCCTCGTTGGCTCCAGATGGCGTTACGTCGAAATCACGTTTTAGCGTACTACTCCGCTTCAAAGAGGGCTAAATTTTAGTGAAAATTGTTTCTGGGGTGGAATTGCATGGCGAACACGCCTGTCTAGTTCATTTTTCATGATTTTCAAAAATAATTTTTAAAAATTCAAATTTTCGCAGTATCATTTTAGCGGTGTGTGACCTACATAGATCGATCGGGCGTGTTGAGAAGATTCCAATCCTATATTGTGAGAAAATCTAGGGTCAGAAACAAATTTAAACTAACATTAAGTGTTCGAAATCGGCCAGGAAACGAGAGTCTCTCCCCTTCCCTCCCCCTCTCCGACCCTCTTCCCAGGTCAGATGGACGAGAGAGTGTGGGGAATCGAGAGAGCGCGTATGTGAGGAAGGGGAGGGAAGAGGAAAGACTCTCGTTTCCTGGCCGATTCTGATCACTTTATGTTAGCTTAAATTTGTTTCTGACCCTAGATTTGGCTCAAAATATAGGATTTGAATCCTCTGGACACGCCCGATCGATCTATGTAGGTCACACACCGCTAAAATGATGATGTGAAAATTTGAATTTTTTAAAATTATTTTTGAAAATAATGAAAATTGAACTAGACAGGCGTGTTCGCCATGCAATTCTACCCCAGAAACAATTTTCGCCTAAATTTAGCCCTCGTAGAAGCGAAGTAGCATTCTCTTCTTCTCTTTCTCTTCTTCTCTTTCTCTTCTTCTTCTCTTTCTTATCACCCAATCCATCTCACGGAACCATTGGAAAATTGGTAGAAAAAATAACTCGCGCATAAAGTGGAGCATTGGTTGCGAGTGGTTGGATATCCTCTTCATAGATAAGTCGACACTTTTTGATTAGGGATGCGAACTATCAGTGGAATTATATTGCAAGAACTTAATCGATTCGATGAGACTAGCTATTCAATTGTAAGAACAAAAGAAGTCTTACGTCAGCGATGGAATTCAGCGATTTTATTCATGACCAAAGCTGTTTGCACTTTAGCGACAATTGGAGGATTTGAGATTGCGGAAATCGCGTATCTACTGCATGGAATTCGGCTTATAGCATCGAGAAATTGAAGTCGTGCAATTCTGTGCTACATACGAAAAAGTACATGAAAAGTGCATGGTTGTATCAGGAGTTTTGATTCCTCATCATGTGTTATCCGAAGTAGAGTGCGAAATCCAAGACTACCCGAGACTTCCGGTACCAGCGAATGAAGAATGAGAGGGAGAGTGTTCTCGGGTAATGGAGAGAATTCGCTCCGTTACCCGAGACTTTATATTTTGCTCACTTTTCATGTACCAATCGAAAGAGTATGAAAAGCTGATCAAGATCTGAAAAGGAGACAAAATGGCATCCAGGTTGGCGCGAGCTACGGTTCGAAACACGTTGCAGTTTCTCAGAAAGTCTCGGATAATTGATCATTTTTCGAGCGAGTTCTCGGGTAATTCCATTTCTCATTCTCCGCGAATTACCCGCCCCGGATTGCGAAGTCTAATGCGAAGTAAGAAAGTCTACAGTTCTCATAATATTGGCGTCAAACAATGAATGTCATTGTTACCAGCAGAAGCCCCTCTTCTATAGTGTCATCCCTCTTCCAGATGCATTGTTAAATACGTCACTTCTTCTTCATATACTATTATCAAAATGGCGCTATTGCTTTGCCAATATCGTCATTTGTTATAGGAACATGAGATGTGTCCAAAATGGAATCTGCTGTACGATTCTCTCGGCGGACGTTATATTCAGAATCGAGGGACTTGTTTGCTTCAATCTTCTCAACGAACTCTCGACCGTCGAACCGAGAGTTTTGGGGGAAACAAAAGGGACAAAATTGCACGGGGTCGTCATTGACACCTTGAAACGTGAATACTGCTGCAAATAACGTGTTGACTCTTAATCTGCAACATCTTGCAGTGCCAGACTCCGAAATATGATCAAAATTAGGAATGAATGGATACAGAGTTCGGCGTTTCCGAGTGATTATGAAGATATTATCAATAAGCAGAAGTGATCAACTCAATGAGCTCAGTTTTGTACGCCTGAATAATTGAGTTAAACAATTGATAATATCCGTGATAGATGGAGCAATGTGGAAGCGGAAGTAAAGTCCATGATCCCGAGGAGCTCATGGAGTCACGAAGAAGGGGATGAGGGAGAAGAGAGGGAAAGAGATAAATTCCTGTAACGGAGTCAATCTATCTGATGTCAAATCCTGCGAATGAACGGAACCTCATATCCACAGGGATTGAGGCGTCAAATGAGGACAATAAGCTGATGGAAAAATTTTGATCACAGCTGTTGTCGGAGAAAATGAGCTTCTACAGTACCTCAGGGGGGTGGTGGAGGGTGGGGAACACTGACCGTCTCAAGCTCTATCTCTCTCTATATGTTTGTCTGTATTCTGTTGTTTTCGCCTCCCTTTCTCCATTGGATACTGTATTTAAGCTCCCTCCCCCTTCACCATCCTTATCTTCATCATTCCTTCCTTCCTCGCTCTCGACTCTCCATGGCTCTATCCAGCCATTTGCACTTTCCTCCTCTCTCTTCTCGATACGCTTTGAGGAGTGAGAAGGGAGGATGATAAGGAGAAGGGAAGAAGACGATCGATGATGGCACAGCCCAGTACCGCTCCCTCCCCCCCCCCTCCTCTCGAGGGGGGCTCTGGTATTGCTCAGCTAATAGCACAGCTAATTCGCGCCCGAATAGGGAGTTAATTAGTAAGTTATTCGGGGAGCAATTAGCTCTGCTATGAGGAGATTTCCTCAATTAGCTGTACTATTAGTAGAACGAGGAGAGGAGGGGGTGCTTTTGAATTAGCTCTACTATTAGTAGAACGGTCTCTGTACTGTAAGAAAAATCGTCTTGTGTTGTTCTTGTTCACTTTCGACGTGCATATTCGAGATCCGTTTATTATCTACCAGGTAATTAGACAAGCTGGAAAAACTATAACGAGTAGTACTTCTAACTCGTTAGAAAACAAACAAAATGAACATTATAACCTATAGATATAGGGGTGATCCGAAAGTATCTTCCGCTTTTTTAAAACTTTTATTTCTTGCGAACTATAAGGCAAAATCCCAAACTCTATTTAGTATTAATTGAAGATGTAGGTGATCTAAAATGTTATATCTTAATTTTGCGAAAACATTGCGTAATGATGACGAAATAGGCTGAAATGTGTGTTTTCGGGCAACATCTTCGAAATTTTCTATCTCATTGGAGAATTTCGCTGGGAACAGCGGATTGGAAACAAAGAAGAAGAGGGATCTGTACTATCAAATAAAAATTGTTAATAGAAAATACCTAAAATGATCAAAGAACTAGGACTTTTTTATGGTCGATTTTTAAAATTTAATCCTTCTTGGCAGTGAATTTCCCTCATATTCTGATATTTCTCAGTTATGATTTATGTGTAATATTTTCAAAATATTGTTGGTAAGAAATTCGCACATTTTCAGAAAAATGTGTGGGAAATATCGAGTTTTGTTGTGATGATGCAATCGAAAATTAAAAGATTAGGTAGCGAGCAATTTGAGCGTTGTCTACTCCAAACTCCCTTCAGACGATAACATAATTTTTATCTATGCGCAAAACAAAGAACGGATTTTTTAAATGAAAATTGAGACTGGACACTTTTGATGTGGTTTGGTCAAAATAGTGCCGTTTGTCAATAACATGAGGACATACAGTGCTCAAGTACTTAAATATTAGAGTAAAGGTTGCTAGAGCCAGCGCACTTTAGTATGACTTGATAAGTTTCCTAGAACCTGTGAAAAATATTTTTTCAAAAACGCGGAAGATACTTTCGGATCACCCCTATAGCAAATAAACTGAACTAGCGAAATAATCATTTACAACGGAATTTACAAAATAAATCGATTAAACGAAATATCGATCATCGAGATTTGTTTACATTTCTCCTGATCTTCCACTCTTCTTTCAAATTATCTTCTTTCGAATCTTTTCTGGAAACAATATTACTCCAATACAACGAGAGTAATAGTAATACCTGATTATATGAAGTTAGAAATAGCCATTCGTTTGTAACACATTAGTCGCATCGAATCTCCACTCTGGAAATAAAAGTGTAGAAGACTTGAGAGTGACTCACCTTGTTGAAAAAGTTAGAATGGAATCAAATCAGGCAATAAACGTCCAGTCAATTCACCCTGTAAATCTTCAGACAATTATTATGGTCAAATATATTAGCGGACAAATATGCAAAAATTAATAATCAAAAGCAATAACGAAACTAATCTGTCAGATTTTAGAGTCTCATATACCATAGATACATGCGAATTCATAGCGGGTGTGACCTCGCAGCATTGAGCCAGACACACAGGCAATCGATTACGAAAGAAATAACAATACGCAACAACTTAGAAGAATGGCAAATCAATAAAGTTCGAATTTCGAAAATAACGGTGCGCACTCTCGGTGCCAGCTCATCCACCTCGGGCCAATATCTTACTGCTAGCGCGTTCGGTGAATTAGGCCCCCTATTCGAGAGACGAATTAGCTCTGCTATTAGCTGAGCGGAGCTTCTCATTCCTCGGTTTTCAATTAGCTGTGCTATTAGTTTTCCGTTCCAAGTCCCTCTGAATTAGCTGTGCTAATAGCTGAGCAATACCAGAGGGGGGGAGAGGGGAGGGGGAGGTGGCAGTGCTGGGCTGTGCCTGGTGAAGCCAGGACATGTACGAAACGTGGAAATTCGTGAATAACAAGAATTTGAATAACAAGCAGATGTAGAAACTTGTAGACGATGATTTGGCTCGTAAGAATCGAAAACAAAACTATATACACGGTTCCGGGTGTAGGTGGCACATCCTGGCTTTGCGAGCAAAGTCAACATCTGAGTGAATTTTGACTTAAGCGATTAGATTATCTAAAGATCACCACTCAATAAATGCTGTAAAATCTCGAGTAACTGAAGCGCCCTCTGAATATTTTCAAATCTTCAGGTCAATAAAAGTCCCGGGATCACAAACCAAAACTCCCGCTCTATTTCCTCTGACCTCCAACAAGCGATTGTGACCAAGTGTTTTAAATGAGCACATTACCACTAACAACAAGAATGGTCTTCTTCGTTTCAGTAAAGATTCCGAAACCAGGCTTTATATTCTTCGACAGAAAATTGAGCGAGAATTTTGGTATGTGATCCTGGGGCTTTATTGACCTGAAGATTTGAAAATATTCAGAGGGCGCTTCAGTTACTCGAGATTTCACGGTTTGTACACGTGACTTGCTAAAAAAAAAAACAAAACTTTTAATTTTTGCTGCAAATGCTGCAGACTCTCAATCTGCAACATTTCGTAGTCCAGGCTCCGAAATGGACTCACGATGGGAATTCAATGGCTACGATTTTTGCCATTACCGAGTGATTAAATGTCCTCTATTGGACTGGCTGAGAAAGTCCATAGACAATGAGCGAGAAAAGAAGAGAAATTGTACAGAAATACGGTGTTGTCTCCCCTTCGCCTGTGCTACAGTAGCCTCGCGCTAGCTATGATAATGTCTCGTTGAAAACATATTTCCGAATAGGAATAATCTTTTGATTTTTCGTCAATTTCACTTTTTTTCTCATTTTTTCACCTAATTCTTCTCCATGGCGTGTTTGCCTCGGGCTTATTCTCATAACAGGGATTGAATGGAAATGTCATGATTGACGTGGGCTCTTCTCCCTACGTCAATCGAGAGATGAAACCGAAATTTTGTGAGAACCGAATTAAAGGGATCTTAAATTGTATTCATTTTATTTCCAATTGGGAAGGGCATCTAGCAGTCGAATCCTCCTCCATCCGAATTGATCACTTCTGCTTGCATATTCCAGGTTCCTCGTTTTCTTCTCTTCTTCTAATGAAAAGCTTCAGATTATCTGCTCGTCACAAAAGGAGAAATACGCTCAATTCTATGTATCTTCCCGTTTACTCCTCGAATTTATCCGTAATCTCGACTCAAGATTTTCCATTCTGAAGAATAAGATAGAAGACAATGATTTTGGTGCGAATCTTACAATCTCCGACAATTTCGACGTTCTTATAGACATATGCTTGTCTTTCTGACAATTGGTATCTAAGATGTTAGAAACCGAAAATCCCGTAGGTCAATCTGATTGACCATCGTTCTCCTTCTCTTTGCAAAAAAATCTATAATTTTTCCTCATAATATTGTATCTTGTTCAACGATAAATAATCCAATTTCATCGAACAATAATAGTCTTCATGTTTTATTCAGCAACAATAACGATAGAAGATGACACTTGCTGAGATCGGGCAAGATTGAATGGAATCGAAGGGGAGATACCCATAACCGTATGGACAAACGAATCGGGAGAGGGAATATCATCTCAAACTTCGCTGCTGAAGTTTTCGAGTAGACGCTTACGACTCTCTTCGGCGTTGATTTCGCATACCTCAAAAGCATCATCATTAGACTTTGAAAGGGCATAATGATCGCAAGTGTTATTCATTCCTTCATATCTAAACCTATCACGAGTTCGAAAATCTTCATTTTGTCCATTCTCTTTCCAATGTCGTATCTTGTCCTCACCCTCTCCACTAATCTACTTCCTCTTGACGTCGGTCTCAGCATCAGATTAGGCTCGAGGACGTTGTGATTGAAGTCGGAGAGTCGACGACGGTACTGTAAATACGAGGAATCGTCCCTTCACTTTCCATTCTTTCACAGACTGGTGAGGAAGCATCAAACACTGTAATTCATAGAGATTTCTAATCGGAATGCGTGAACACCTACAGGAAAAATATTGGACAAAAATTACATAATTTCCGCCCCTCCTGCCGATGATCGCTTCGATTCCCGCCATGACGTCATCAGAGAACTAAAATTGGATACGTATTATCTAATATTTACTGCAGATATCTTTGCTGAACTAGTCGTCGTCCTCTCGATAGACAGCACAAAGTGAGACGAGAAGCTTAAAACTGAGAAGATGACGACTGACTCCATTCAAAACATGCGTGGATATCAGCTGCGGCTTCTCCTCTTCGATCTTCACACGAAGAAGCTTGACGAGAGGAGCGATCGTCGAGCCCTGGAACCAATCGGGAGGAATGAACACCTTTTCACTTTTAAACACGTTTTTTGCCACTCATTCATACATCTTACAAGTGAAATGTACGGGAAAAAGTGTGGAGAAGTGCAAGATGTAATTCACTTTTCAATATTTGTTCACTCACTATCTCCTCGTCACGAATGGATGATACACAAAGAGAAGGATGAATACCTGTATGAATACAGTGAATACGATGACTACTACCGTCGTGGTTATCATCATATCCTTAGCCAGGATCACTTCTTGGTCGAGGGTTTGCACCTGAGAAAACGATGAGGCATTGGATACCAAATAGGTTATGAGTTTTTGCCATTCCTAAAATATTCTGTATATTTGCTATCGAGACGTCTGGGTGATTCTCAATCCGTGTCCAATAGTCATGGCAATTTTTCATCAACCCTCCTCATTTTGAGTGATCTCTCGTCGGCAAGAGAGGCGAGGGACCACGCGAATTGAGGAGAGTCGGATACCGATTTGTCCTCCCTAGTGTCCAATCTGCCCTCTGATCCTCTCATACCAGTCCATAGCAGATGGCTCCTCTGAGTCCTCCATAGGCAATAATAGCCTGATCGACGAGGGCGATCCTCTTCACTCTCTTGCTATTGGCGATGTATGTGAGGGGAATGACCACTGAATCATCGGAATGATACGATTAAAGATGCATTCTTCATTCGAATAGCCCTAATTTAGAAGATGTGTTGTGTTCGATACCACTGCGCATTAGAAAGAGATGTCGCCGACAACTTGACTCTTCAAACATCTCGCTAATTCGCGTAGATAATTCGAAACGTGAGCAATGGGGAGAAACTCGAGGAATGAGCGTAAACCAAAAAGTCAAACTGACCTATGAACCGGACGAGAACACACGCAACCACGGTGACTGTAGCGAAGACAAAATCCCAGATGTGACTCTTAGAGAAGATAGAGAGACCGAGGACGAGGAAGACGATCGCCTCACAACTGAATATATTATTTTGTCCAAAATCTCTCGAAGGAATTACCTAAGATAACAAACATATCCGTCTAACTAACAGCTATGTAGATTATCTCTAGTTGAAAAGCGACTGCCGGTCAAGCTTCTCCAGTTTCGAAAATCAAAACTTGGATACTCCTTCCACTCACGTATTACTCATAGTCTTCATGAATACTTTCGTCGTTGTTTTTGTCTTCTCCGATAGATTTCCATCCAGATACGGCTTCATCATCAGCCCGCACGTTACGATTCTCAAAATTATTTCAATTATGACAAAGAATTGCAGATGTTACCGATGAAGTGACTCAACTGAACAACCAACTCTGTGAAAAGATCAAAGATCAACTGCTCACCCGATAATTCCAGACATATGCACACTCTCGCAAGTGAGATAGCAGCAGTAGGGAAGAAGGAGGCAGATAAGAGGTTGCACCACTTGGATCTTGGCAGATAGTCTCAAGAGATAAATGATGAAATAAAAGAAATTCAGATTAGGATTGGTACTAGAAGAGTCGACCTAATTTTTTTACACTGCTTGGCAACTTTGAGTACAATTGAAAAGAAAAACGAAAAAAGCCAATTGAGAATCGGGAAATGAAAAAAGGAAAAAGAGTTCCTACTTTGTAGCGAATGCAGTGAAGATGACGAATAGGAGACCGATGATGACTCCTCCCGATGCTACTGTAGCGAATGAGAGAACCGCCTGAGGATAAGATTATCGATTGATCTTTGATCTCCGATAGACCAACCCTTCTTTCTCACCTCATTGATGTGCTTTCCTTCAATTTTCTCGATCGTAGCCATGTGAGCGAGAGAGTGATACAGCACCTGAAAAAATATTATTCAATCAATTTGACGGATGAAGTGCTCGCTCAGATTTGAGACTTTGCTTGGAATTATTTCATATGTTTCAGACTACGCATAACTCACTCGCAGAATAATGAATCAAAGATCAAACTGACGATGACGACAGCGTCGTTGAGCAGTGACTCACCGAAGACGTTGATGTAGAGGAGCTAGAAAGGTTTGTCAGAAGTAGGTGAGTCATGAGCTTCATGAACAACTATCACTATAAAACGATTGTTGGATGATTGTGGATAGAAAAAGCTTTTCATCTGCTTTCTCTCTTTTTCTTCAGCGATTAGTTTTGACATCCTTCCCTTGGATCTTTACCTGATTGACGTGAATCTCTTCGAATACAGAGAGAACTGCGACTGGATCGACGGCTGAGATGAGAGTGGAGAAGAGAAGGAGATCGATGTAGGGAATGGAATCTTGGAAGAAATGGGAGAAGAGATAGAGAATACCCGCTGGAATGAGCCATTGACTTGATCCTTCTCTTGTGCATATCAGAATCTTATCTATCACGAATAACTCGTAACTACGTATGGATGCCAAAACATTACCCAATGCTTTCCTGATATCTTGAGAACAATACCATCGCCGATTCCAAGACTTTGATTCAAAAGAGACAATCAAAAAGTGTTTGGTTGACATGCCTACTCGTAATCAATCAAGATGTGTGATAAAAAAAAATACAAGACGCCTCACAGATAAGGAGGATATTCAAGCAAGTGCCGACCACGGCGTAGAGAAGGATAGTGCCAATGTTCTTGAAGAACATTCCTGGAAATGATTCATAACACTAGATACTAACCACTATCCTCATCCAATTTTACCTAGTTTTCTTTTACTGATTAATCAGATTTGGACGAATCCTTCTTCAAGATGCAATGGAAGTTGTGGATACTCACGAAACGGCAAGAAGTAGCCTGCCTCTAACGCGATGGGAGGAAGAAGGTACAGGAAGAAGAGATCTCAAACGATTTCATTATTTTCAGACTTTCGACATCAATCGATAATGAATCAGGGATAAACTGGAATGCGTGACCTACCAGGATGGAGGAACATGTCCCATGTGTATAAATGATCGAGGATGTATCCAACCACGAGACCAAGTGAAATGAGCAGAGAAGACTCAGGGATGTAGTGGCCAATCTTCGATTTGTGAAAGACTGAACAAAAAATATATGAATTCCCCTCGACTTTCACGTATAAAACATTTTTCCGAAGAAACGAAGATCACAGATTGTTTTTAAAAAATCTTACTGATTTTGGCCATGACGATGCACATTAGCCAGCAGCAAATGATGAGGGGAGTCTCCACATCGTCCCAGTTCAGTTGGGACAGCATCCCTGGAGGGAGTACGGTAGACGGGAGTACTGTAGGGGAGAGGGTAGGCATGAGCACGCACTACTATGTGGAACGGGGCGCCGCTTGGAACCCGCAAGGCACACAAACTTTAACGATAATGGGGGTTTGGGAAGGGGGAAGATGAGGAGGAGCGATATGTGATATGAAAGGCGACACTTTCGCCATTTTCGGTGACGGGAGAAAGAGAGAGTATGAGGAATGGAGAGAGCATCACCCTGATCTATCGAGATTTAAACAGAGATCGATAAGGTGGAGGGGAGGGGATGGGGGTATTGGGGAGGGGGAAGGTTTGCCTCTCCCAGATACCCACACTATCTCGTCGTGCCTTTCAGCGCAAGTAAAAGTAAAGGAAACATCAAGGGACAATCCTACTAGGGTGTGGGCACTATCTCTCTCCCTCCTAATTGCAAGATACCTCTCTAGTTACGTTCCAAGTAGTAGACAGATCGAGATCAACAAGTTTGACTGGTCGGAAAATCGGAATGCTAGGGATACGATTTTATATACGCCGATCTGATCCCCGCTCGCTATTTCGATACGAAATTTCAAATCTCAAGATGTTCATAACCGTGAAATTGTAATGAAACAAGGTTCGGCAAAGGGAAGATTAGGAAACTGCCTAGAGGAAAAAGTCGCAATCACGTTCAACGTCACTAGCCTAGACGGGAATGAGGTCGTCAAGAGTGGGGGGTGGAGGAGGGGAAGGGGGGGGGGGGGGGGAGGGGGGATGGCAATACGGAAGGGCGTGAGGACGATTGTCCCTCCTTCCCTTATCACATGCACTGTTGTGGTCGAAGAAGAGAGTAGTTATCAATCACGACGAGAAAAGAGAAGGAAGGGGGGGGGAGGGGGAGATGAGCAAGGTTGAACTCTCTTCCTCTAATCCAATCACTGAATACCCTCACAGACTCTCAGCTGAGACCTGCCGTGACCTACCATCGAGTGATGAGACAGTGATGGGGACAGGGAAAATAGAGATTTGATCGGCCTACCTGTCACTCACTCCTGCATAATAACGGAAAGTGACAGAATAATCGTGTTTATGGATCAAAGTTCGATGAGATTTTACGTGCTACAGGTACTTCTGTACCTCAATGTACCCATGCAGATTTTAACGGGTATCTTTCTGACTTTTTATTGTTTACATGGGTTCCATCACACTATTGACTCGTCTATGATAGAGAGAAAATATAAGTGTCTAGTTATTGCACAGATTTAGTAAAGAAAAACGTTTTTAAAGGAATAATGAATATTTTCTTGGTGACTGATCATCTCTGCTGCACTCTAATCTTTGCCCTCCCCTCCTCCCTCTTTTCTGTCTCTTCCATTCTCTATTCGGGAATGTGGGGGCGATGGTGTGTGCATACTCTCCTCTTGTGCTCCCATCATGAGTAACAAGGTCCTTTATACTTTAACAATATCCATCCTCTTTCTCTTCATTCTTTCGTCGCTCAATTCGGAATGTGGTTCAGTTGGGCTTCGCTTGACCTGACAAGGAGAAATGGAATGGGAGAATGCTGACTGGGTGATGGCTCTCCTCATTTCGCCCGCTATCTCACTCGTCAAAGTGACCAGAGATGGGAAATGAGGAGAGCCATCCCTCTCAGGCGTGAAAAACTCTAGTAGAGGAGAAAATATTTGAACTTCCGCATTTTCGTATCTCAGCTACCGGATGTTAGCGTATTGAAATTTCGTTTCCAGAGTGTAAATGGATTTTACACCCCATATCCCATATTTCAAGTGTTCAGCTCAACTGGGATAGCGCGGGAATTCAAGTATTTTCATCGGTTCTCTCCGAGGATCAATATTGAATTTCATCACTCACCAGTAGTATTGGGGTGCACCGGGAGAGAAGCAAGTGTTGTCCTTCAGAGGGCCTCCCTCTGCCCAGTACATCACGTACAGATTGCACATCTCATCCTCTCCTCGAGATCCCACCGAGACCGTCCTGGCTCCCTCGTTCACCATGATGCACCTGGAAGAGGAGTGCGGTAGGTTGGTGCGGGGGATACGGTAGGGGTGAGGGATACGGTACCTGGCAGTGACGACGTCTCCCTTGTGGATGGCGAGGGATGAATTGGCGACGGGGACGAACATCTGGGGGAGTTGAGGGTCACGACGGCCGAGGAGAGTCCATGAATCGACCCCGTCCTTCTGAGAATGGAATACAATTGAAGGGATGATGAGATGGACAGTCAAAATGTTGGTCTCAATTTGGCTCAAAATTATTTTATCATTCATATTTCCCTCCTTTGATTACCACTACTCACATGTTGTATAAAGTTATCCATCATATCTGTAATGACATGCTATTCAGCCGAATTCCCGAAAAAAGAAAAATACGACTGTACCTCATTCACGACCCATCCAGACACATCAACTCCGAGAGAATGAGTGTGAGTACGGTAGGCGAAGGGATGGATGACCACATCCTCATCGATTGTGCATGCTGTCTCCAGGGATTCTGTAATGATGACCATGAATACGGTACACAGAATGGAAAGTGATGTCAGTTCTATAATTGGCTTTCTCTATTTCCATTATTCACGTTTTATCGTAAGTTTAACAGGCGAAATATTGAAAAAGTTGGAATTGATTGGAATGGATTGGACTGTACCAGTGGAGAATGGCTGGATCTCTCCGCCAGTCACGAGAAGCATCGTCGCAGCCTCCTTCGAGATGGGAGCATCGGTGAATCTGATCAATTCGTGATACTGCAATCACCCTACCGTAACCCGACGACTCACTTGATAGCCACTCCACTCTCGTCCTCGTCATCACTCGCCTCCATGTAGTGGACCTGAAGTGATTACAGAAGGAGGGATATGGTAGGAGGGATACAGTAGGGGATACGATAGGAGGCGTACGTTAGGGGATACAGTAGGAGGATACGGTAGGAGGATACGGTACCTGCATGACGATATGCTGCAGCTTGGACTTATCTCCACCAACCTTGAAGGCCACATCTGGAAGGAGGGAATGATGGGGAGGAGAAGGAGGAAGGGGAATGACCTACCCTTAGGCAGTTCTAGATTGGGTGCGTTGTGTGCCCATGCGTAGAGGATGGTGGGGTTGCCACGGCAGGGAGGAGCCCGTCCTTCTCCCTCGTCAGATGACGTCATCGACGACATCTCTCCACAATCCCACAAGAGGGCATCGCTGCCCGGGTCTTCGCAGCCGAACAGAAGCACGTGATGGGCATTGTGCTTCTCGTTGAGGACGTCGAATCCAACTGAGAGGGGAAGATTTGGTTAGCAGATTAGATAAACATAAATATTCTTAAGTTGTGTATCTCTACCAACTAAAAGGGGTCTCATTCGGAAAGTCCATGACGAAGATCTCTTGTGAAAAAGAGGGGGATGAATGGATTAGAGAGGAAAGAACCCACGGATTGATGTGGCTTCATTCACTTGGAGAGAGGTGCACACGTAAGATTCAGCCTGAAATAGGAAAGTGAAGGGGAGAGAGGAGGGGAGGGGAGGGGGGAGGGGGGACTACCTGGGGAACAACGGGAGGCATTCGGAAGGAGAAGGAATCATCCTTGGCCTGGATGGAAAGGGCATAGAGAAGAAGGAGAAGAGACAGCTTCATGTTAGCTGTCCTAGAAGGAGTGAGAAGGAGATCGATAGAAGGGAGAGGGAAGACTCCCCCTCCCCCTCCCCCTCCCCCTCTCTCCCTCTCACGTCGTCAAGTGAACGTGCAGAAAAAAAGATCCGCCCTCATTCCTTTTCTAATCTTCCTGGAATTTTAAAGCTTTGAAAATTATCTCTTATCTATTTGAAAAACTTAGAACAAAACAGAAACAGAGAACAATTTATATTTCTGAATAATAGGTTATCGCATCCGATCCACATGGGTTGAACTGAAGCTGTGTTCCCAGTGTTGCTGGACATGCTCATATATATTTATTCTAATGAAAAACATTCAAATAGTTAAATTCATTGACTACCGTATTTTCTGAGTGAGACCGCAGAATCTACGACCGTAAAAAAGTGGTGATGTTAGTTGTGTGGTTGGGTCGCGCATGATTCGGCTGACGCGATTACGGATACAAACTACAACTTCGTGTTGTTTTTGTCTTCGCGTTTTCTTGTTTTTATTGCTTCATAGTCGTTTTCTCTTTATAAATTTCACGCTGTCGTAACACAGGCTGTGTTGAGCTCATTTTCGACATGAGTTCGTCAACTTTGAAGTGTCCGGAGTGCCCCTATGACAAGGTTTGATATCGATCACTCTCCCTCATATTGCTTTCTTTACTTTTACAAACTTCTACTCAAACTATATACATTGAAAGACAGTATAACCTTCAAATTTATTTGTTATTGACAGTAGCTAAAGTTAGCGTCGGCTTTTGCTATAGCACGTATTATCTCTGATAGAATTGATAACGATGATTGCAGCTTCGCAACTTGGGAACGCATCTATTCTTCGTCCATGGCTACTCGAAGCATCGAATCACCGCTTGGCGAATGAGCATGAAATCCGCGACACTGTCTGTGAGTATACCTTGCAAAATTGATCATTATTAGTATGAAACATGAATACGACCTGGTTTCCTCTCTGCATCAATTCGCTTCTGTGAAGATCTTTGCACCTTTATTTTATAATTTGTTTAATCAAATGTTATATTATTCAGCGTGTTCGAGATGCCGATGGCAATTGCCAGATCTTCCGATGTGGGTTCTGCCCCAAGACATACAAAAGACAGAATTCATGTCGGGCTCACGAAAGAGTCGTACATGTTAGTTAATTTTTAAAAAATATTGTTTACGTAATTATTAAGTCCAATTTTGAAGTTTAAAAAGATTTGGATTGGACACACGGAAACGCAGATGTGATGCAATTATCAGCTAGTCTTAGATCTGACCTTGATGTATCAATATCATTACTCACGGCAGAGCCTCGTTACCTTCCGGAGCTAGGGTCCTACGCGCTGCGCTACAGTACCACGCAACGCGGTTTTGAATGCTTATTTTTAAAAATAACCTAAATATAATTTCGCGAGTGTTTTCAGATTCCTCAGCGTGCCCGATTTAACGAAAGCATTCTCAATTATAAATAAAAAGCTCGAAACAATCAATAAAGACATTCAAGAAATGTTCACGCAGGAAAGGTTTTGATATTTCCCGGCCCCGGTTACGATTTATCGCTGCTTGCACGCGGAGCTCGTAGACCACCTCATGACTTGTTTTTATGCTCCAATAATAGACAATGATCTGGAACCGCCGCGTAATCCAAGACATTAAAGAAATCGATAAGATTTAGGGCGTGAGCGGTCATTTTGTGAGCCTCCCCCTAGTGAAGGCTACAGTAAGAAATCAGAGTCTCATTTTTCGGAAACGCGTTCGCCAGATTCTTGACGCGATTTCCCTTCACAAGTCAGTTTGCAATTAAACTTTTCGAAGGTAGCGTTTTGCTCAATATGATACCGTCGTGTTACTGCAAAAAAATATTCCGTTTCTCACGTTACCGCCCATTCCGGCACGTCCCAGCAGTTCGCTGGGGCACGCAACGCGTTTTTGAAGACGCGTCGCGTGCCTCCCCTTCCCGTGAATGCACTTTTTTTTCCAATTATGAGATAAACGGTACATTTCATTTGCTGAGTATTTGAATCTTACAATAATACGATCCAAATTTCAGTGCGTCACCTCAAGTATGCGCCAGAAGCGCGTACCGTGTCCGATCCGAAGTTGCAAGTGAGTGTTCCTTCTTCAAATGTTAAATTTAGTTCATTGTTTGAAGTCCCTATCCTGCCGATTCTGTCTTTTATTCTGTCCTTTGACACTTCTCCGGATGTTTGCACAAAGAGATGGCCCAGACATCCTGCGGTTCATGGCGCAGGTGGTTAGCTGTTAGACTCATTCCCATCACCCCCCGGGTTCGAATCCCGCCTGGAACCAAAACTTTTGCTCGGCCTCACGATCACTCCGAAACGATACGGAGTGGTCGGGAGCGTGCGTAATCATGGCGCAGGTGGTTAGGGGTTAGACTAGCGTGCATGACCACCCGGGTTCGATGCCCGACTACAACGAACTTTTTTTGCCAAGTGTCAGGCCATGTTCGGGAATGGTGCCTAGCGTGCAGAGACCCCCTGGTTCGATTCCCCGCCGGTGCACAATGTTTTTCAAATTTTTTTCGACTAGAAAAATTAATTTTCACTGACCAAAAATCACAAAATGTATAAATAAACCTACGGCTTGCCCGTAGCGAGCGGCCGCTCGGCTAGTTCGCCTATATATAAAAGAACGTTGGGCGGGAATTAGTAGGGTAGGTATTTGGGATGGTGCCGGATCGAATGGCACTATTGCTGAGCCGATCAGATGACGTTGAGTAGGTCAAAGATGACGTCAAAGGTGGGACACTCGAATTTTTTTCGTTTTTCTCTAGAAAATACTAATGGATGCAAGTCGGAGGTGCGGAAAACACAGGGGAATCGATGGCTACTTTGGTGGAGTCAATTAGAGTAAAAGCGACTGAGCACGGTCCATTCCCGTGAGGTACTATGGTGCGGAATACGACGGTTTTTTTGGAGAAATTCTCCGAGATCGGTCACCGTTGGTGGTTCTACGATGGAGAACTGCCAAATAGAGTTGACAAACATGTAGATTGACCTGTGATGGTTTGAACCAGGTTTTGGTTGAAGATTTGTATTAAGTTTAAAGCGTAGTGTAGTGGTTGCAAGACGGGGCTTCGGATCATGACAGCGCGGGTTCGAATCCCCGCCGGTGCAAAATTGTTTTTCAATATTTTCGCGTGCTCGGGTCCTATCGGGGAGTAGTCGTGGAGTGTCAATCCCGGTGTGGTTGTGTTTCAGACTGTGCCGTTCTGCCTGGGTATCAATGGGATCTCTATCCGTGGCGGGGAGGATTGACAGTCACCTCTGTGGTAATATTTCTGACAGTGACCAAGGTGGTAATTTTTCTGACAGTCACCAGGGTGGTAATTTTCTGATAGTCAGCAGGGTGGTTTTTCGGCCTTATAATAGGCTAGAAAACGCACTCTAACTATTAAAAAAAATTACGGCGTACCCCTAGCGAGCGTAGCTCGGCTAGTTCTCATAACAGGGATTGAATGGAAATGTCATGAAAGACGTGTGCTCTTCTCTCAATCGAGAAATCAAACTCTAAATGAGAAAGAATTTTGTGAGAATCGAATCCAAAGGATCTGAAACATAATTTAAGTTCCAATTGTGAAGTTATCTGACAAAGGAATGCTCCTCCATCCGCATTAGTCACTTCCACTTGAAACAACAATTCCCTCCTTTTCTTCTCTGATACGAAAGGCTTCCTGAATGGATAAACTGTGATGGATTGTCCATCTCTATTACAGGAACAGAAATAATGACTCACATGCGATGATTGTGGTTACTCCCATCTACTTTTTATCGTTTTGTTTTCGATTCTTACGAGTCAAATCATTGTCTACAAGTTTCTACATCTGCTTGTTATTCAAATTCCTGTTATTCACGAATCTCCACGTTTCGTACGTCTCCTGGCTTCGCCAGACACAGTCCAGCACTGCCCCCTTCTCCCCCCTCCCCTCTCTCCCTCCCCCTCTCCCTCCCCCCCTCGAGAGGAGGGGGGGGGGGAGGGAGCGGCACTGGGCTGTGCCATCATCGATCGTCTTCTTCCCTTCTCCTTCTCATCCTCCCTTCTCACTCCTCAAAGCGTATCGAGAAGAGAGAGGAGGAAAGTGCAAATGGCTGGATAGAGCCATGGAGAGTCGAGAGCGAGGAAGGAAGGAATGATGAAGATAAGGATGGTGAAGGGGGAGGGAGCTTAAATACAGTATCCAATGGAGAAAGGGAGGCGAAAACAACAGAATACAGACAAACATATAGAGAGAGATAGAGCTTGAGACGGTCAGTGTTCCCCACCCTCCACCACCCCCCTGAGGTACTGTAGAAGCTCATTTTCTCCGACAACAGCTGTGATCAAAATTTTTCCATCAGCTTATTGTCCTCATTTGACGCCTCAATCCCTGTGGATATGAGGTTCCGTTCATTCGCAGGATTTGACATCAGATAGATTGACTCCGTTACAGGAATTTATCTCTTTCCCTCTCTTCTCCCTCATCCCCTTCTTCGTGACTCCATGAGCTCCTCGGGATCATGGACTTTACTTCCGCTTCCACATTGCTCCATCTATCACGGATATTATCAATTGTTTAACTCAATTATTCAGGCGTACAAAACTGAGCTCATTGAGTTGATCACTTCTGCTTATTGATAATATCTTCATAATCACTCGGAAACGCCGAACTCTGTATCCATTCATTCCTAATTTTGATCATATTTCGGAGTCTGGCACTGCAAGATGTTGCAGATTGAGAGTCAACACGTTATTTGCAGCAGTATTCACGTTTCAAGGTGTCAATGACGACCCCGTGCAATTTTGTCCCTCTTGTTTCCCCCAAAACTCTCGGTTCGACGGTCGAGAGTTCGTTGAGAAGATTGAAGCAAACAAGTCCCTCGATTCTGAATATATCGTCCGCCGAGAGAATCGTACAGCAGATTCCATTTTGGACACATCTCATGTTCCAATAACAAGTGCCGATATTGGCAAAACAATAACGCCATTTTGATAATAGTAGATGAAGAAGAAGTGACGGATGGAACAATGCATCTGGAAGAGGGATGACACTATAGAAGAGGGGCTCATTTCTTTCTTCGATTCATTGTTTGACGCCAGTAATATGAGAACTGTAGACGTTCCTACTCCGCATAACACATGATGAGGAATCAAAATTCCTGATACAACCATGCACTTTTCATGTACTTTTTCGTATGTAGCCCAGAATTGCACGACTTCAATTTCTCGATGCTATAAGCCGAATTCCATGCAGTAGATACGCGATTTCCGCAATCTCAAATCCTCCAATTGTCGCTAAAGTGCAAGCAGCTTTGGTCATGAATAAAATCGCTGAATTCCATCACTGACATAAGACTTCTTTTGTTCTTACAATAGAATAGCTAGTCTCATCGACTAGATGAAGTTCTTGCAATATAATTTCACTGTTAGTTCGCATCCCTTATCAGGAAGTATCGACTTACCAATGAAGACGATATCCAACTACTCGCAACTAGGGATGACCATTCAATTCCAATTCCCAAGTACTTGATCGGTCGGTCTGAGAGACCGCGCTCTCTCGCTGAGAATTGAGAGAATGGGAGAGAGGAGAGGGAAAAGAGTCAAGTACTTGAATCTGAATTGCAAGACTAGCGCGAGTAAATTTGACTGTCTGGGTTGATATGCAAATGGGGGATTGTCTGAGGTGCTGACACTCGAATCGAGCAATCTTATTCCAATTCTTTCAAAGTATTTTTCAATGCTTTAAATCAGCAAAAAATAGTCAAGTACTTGAAGATTCCCCAAGTACTTGAATGGCTCGGAATGAGAGACACCGCTCTCTCGCTGAGAAATGAGCGAGAGGGAAATGAAAGGGGAGATAATGGCAAGGAATTGGGAATTGAATTGACATCCCTACTCGCAACCAATGCTCCACTTTATGCGCGACTTATTTTTTTCTGCCCATTTCCCAATATTTCCGTGAGATGGAATGGGTGATAAGAAAAAGAAGAAGAGAATGCTCTCTTCATTTCACATGTTCTCTTCTTTCTCTAACCGACTAAGTCCATATAATCAGTCTCAATCAGAAATGCTTCCTCCCTCCAAATCTCTTCTGATTGTCGTCAAGAAAGAGGGCAATCAGTGAAGAGTGGATGGGACTGATTGATACGTCAAAAGTGAACATGGGATGATATGATGAGGGGATCAGGAGTCTTCTTGCAAAGTGCCATGAACCGTAAATATCTAACATTTGGGATTGAAAACACTCATTCGTCGTTTGAAACGATAAATGTGAGATTGTGAGATCCTGTTGGCCGAGATATTCCAATGAACACATTACCTATCTTCACCCTCTGTATAAACCTCTGTATATGAGGCCGTTTGCGTATCAGGGGGTTTTACTCAGGGGTTCTAAGCTCAGTTCTTTGGTGATGATTTGAATCTTGCCACTTCGCTACAATGATGTTTTCAGTTCTAGCTTTACCCCCTAAGCCTGCGAGAGAAATATAGATGATCCAAGACGGAAGTTCCTTGAGAATATCCCTGATATATCCAAGGTGGAACCATTAAAACAAGAACAGAGTTTCTGCAAAATTCAGCTCATTTCATGTTGAATATTCTCATGTTGGAGAGAAAAGAAGTACTTCGAGTGTAGCCATCAGGGAATGCAACAACCTTGATGTTGAAGGACAACGATAGAAAAAGTCAGCTTTGATGCAACCAAAATGCACTAAGATACTATCCCAAGTATCTTCGATATATTTTGTGGCTTTTTTTCAAATGAGACCATTCGCCTTTATTTTCGAGCAAGGTCCGGCACAGCTCAAAAATGTCGAATCCCTGAAACTCTGCGTTTTGGGGTTTTCGAGGGTCCTAAAGACGATGACCATATCCATTTTCCCCACAGACCCCTCGTTGGCTCCAGATGGCGTTACGTCGAAATCACGTTTTAGCGTACTACTCCGCTTCAAAGAGGGCTAAATTTTAGTGAAAATTGTTTCTGGGGTGGAATTGCATGGCGAACACGCCTGTCTAGTTCATTTTTCATGATTTTCAAAAATAATTTTTAAAAATTCAAATTTTCGCAGTATCATTTTAGCGGTGTGTGACCTACATAGATCGATCGGGCGTGTTGAGAAGATTCCAATCCTATATTGTGAGAAAATCTAGGGTCAGAAACAAATTTAAACTAACATTAAGTGTTCGAAATCGGCCAGGAAACGAGAGTCTCTCCCCTTCCCTCCCCCTCTCCGACCCTCTTCCCAGGTCAGATGGACGAGAGAGTGTGGGGAATCGAGAGAGCGCGTATGTGAGGAAGGGGAGGGAAGAGGAAAGACTCTCGTTTCCTGGCCGATTCTGATCACTTTATGTTAGCTTAAATTTGTTTCTGACCCTAGATTTGGCTCAAAATATAGGATTTGAATCCTCTGGACACGCCCGATCGATCTATGTAGGTCACACACCGCTAAAATGATGATGTGAAAATTTGAATTTTTTAAAATTATTTTTGAAAATAATGAAAATTGAACTAGACAGGCGTGTTCGCCATGCAATTCTACCCCAGAAACAATTTTCGCCTAAATTTAGCCCTCGTAGAAGCGAAGTAGCATTCTCTTCTTCTCTTTCTCTTCTTCTCTTTCTCTTCTTCTTCTCTTTCTTATCACCCAATCCATCTCACGGAACCATTGGAAAATTGGTAGAAAAAATAACTCGCGCATAAAGTGGAGCATTGGTTGCGAGTGGTTGGATATCCTCTTCATAGATAAGTCGACACTTTTTGATTAGGGATGCGAACTATCAGTGGAATTATATTGCAAGAACTTAATCGATTCGATGAGACTAGCTATTCAATTGTAAGAACAAAAGAAGTCTTACGTCAGCGATGGAATTCAGCGATTTTATTCATGACCAAAGCTGTTTGCACTTTAGCGACAATTGGAGGATTTGAGATTGCGGAAATCGCGTATCTACTGCATGGAATTCGGCTTATAGCATCGAGAAATTGAAGTCGTGCAATTCTGTGCTACATACGAAAAAGTACATGAAAAGTGCATGGTTGTATCAGGAGTTTTGATTCCTCATCATGTGTTATCCGAAGTAGAGTGCGAAATCCAAGACTACCCGAGACTTCCGGTACCAGCGAATGAAGAATGAGAGGGAGAGTGTTCTCGGGTAATGGAGAGAATTCGCTCCGTTACCCGAGACTTTATATTTTGCTCACTTTTCATGTACCAATCGAAAGAGTATGAAAAGCTGATCAAGATCTGAAAAGGAGACAAAATGGCATCCAGGTTGGCGCGAGCTACGGTTCGAAACACGTTGCAGTTTCTCAGAAAGTCTCGGATAATTGATCATTTTTCGAGCGAGTTCTCGGGTAATTCCATTTCTCATTCTCCGCGAATTACCCGCCCCGGATTGCGAAGTCTAATGCGAAGTAAGAAAGTCTACAGTTCTCATAATATTGGCGTCAAACAATGAATGTCATTGTTACCAGCAGAAGCCCCTCTTCTATAGTGTCATCCCTCTTCCAGATGCATTGTTAAATACGTCACTTCTTCTTCATATACTATTATCAAAATGGCGCTATTGCTTTGCCAATATCGTCATTTGTTATAGGAACATGAGATGTGTCCAAAATGGAATCTGCTGTACGATTCTCTCGGCGGACGTTATATTCAGAATCGAGGGACTTGTTTGCTTCAATCTTCTCAACGAACTCTCGACCGTCGAACCGAGAGTTTTGGGGGAAACAAAAGGGACAAAATTGCACGGGGTCGTCATTGACACCTTGAAACGTGAATACTGCTGCAAATAACGTGTTGACTCTTAATCTGCAACATCTTGCAGTGCCAGACTCCGAAATATGATCAAAATTAGGAATGAATGGATACAGAGTTCGGCGTTTCCGAGTGATTATGAAGATATTATCAATAAGCAGAAGTGATCAACTCAATGAGCTCAGTTTTGTACGCCTGAATAATTGAGTTAAACAATTGATAATATCCGTGATAGATGGAGCAATGTGGAAGCGGAAGTAAAGTCCATGATCCCGAGGAGCTCATGGAGTCACGAAGAAGGGGATGAGGGAGAAGAGAGGGAAAGAGATAAATTCCTGTAACGGAGTCAATCTATCTGATGTCAAATCCTGCGAATGAACGGAACCTCATATCCACAGGGATTGAGGCGTCAAATGAGGACAATAAGCTGATGGAAAAATTTTGATCACAGCTGTTGTCGGAGAAAATGAGCTTCTACAGTACCTCAGGGGGGTGGTGGAGGGTGGGGAACACTGACCGTCTCAAGCTCTATCTCTCTCTATATGTTTGTCTGTATTCTGTTGTTTTCGCCTCCCTTTCTCCATTGGATACTGTATTTAAGCTCCCTCCCCCTTCACCATCCTTATCTTCATCATTCCTTCCTTCCTCGCTCTCGACTCTCCATGGCTCTATCCAGCCATTTGCACTTTCCTCCTCTCTCTTCTCGATACGCTTTGAGGAGTGAGAAGGGAGGATGATAAGGAGAAGGGAAGAAGACGATCGATGATGGCACAGCCCAGTACCGCTCCCTCCCCCCCCCCTCCTCTCGAGGGGGGCTCTGGTATTGCTCAGCTAATAGCACAGCTAATTCGCGCCCGAATAGGGAGTTAATTAGTAAGTTATTCGGGGAGCAATTAGCTCTGCTATGAGGAGATTTCCTCAATTAGCTGTACTATTAGTAGAACGAGGAGAGGAGGGGGTGCTTTTGAATTAGCTCTACTATTAGTAGAACGGTCTCTGTACTGTAAGAAAAATCGTCTTGTGTTGTTCTTGTTCACTTTCGACGTGCATATTCGAGATCCGTTTATTATCTACCAGGTAATTAGACAAGCTGGAAAAACTATAACGAGTAGTACTTCTAACTCGTTAGAAAACAAACAAAATGAACATTATAACCTATAGATATAGGGGTGATCCGAAAGTATCTTCCGCTTTTTTAAAACTTTTATTTCTTGCGAACTATAAGGCAAAATCCCAAACTCTATTTAGTATTAATTGAAGATGTAGGTGATCTAAAATGTTATATCTTAATTTTGCGAAAACATTGCGTAATGATGACGAAATAGGCTGAAATGTGTGTTTTCGGGCAACATCTTCGAAATTTTCTATCTCATTGGAGAATTTCGCTGGGAACAGCGGATTGGAAACAAAGAAGAAGAGGGATCTGTACTATCAAATAAAAATTGTTAATAGAAAATACCTAAAATGATCAAAGAACTAGGACTTTTTTATGGTCGATTTTTAAAATTTAATCCTTCTTGGCAGTGAATTTCCCTCATATTCTGATATTTCTCAGTTATGATTTATGTGTAATATTTTCAAAATATTGTTGGTAAGAAATTCGCACATTTTCAGAAAAATGTGTGGGAAATATCGAGTTTTGTTGTGATGATGCAATCGAAAATTAAAAGATTAGGTAGCGAGCAATTTGAGCGTTGTCTACTCCAAACTCCCTTCAGACGATAACATAATTTTTATCTATGCGCAAAACAAAGAACGGATTTTTTAAATGAAAATTGAGACTGGACACTTTTGATGTGGTTTGGTCAAAATAGTGCCGTTTGTCAATAACATGAGGACATACAGTGCTCAAGTACTTAAATATTAGAGTAAAGGTTGCTAGAGCCAGCGCACTTTAGTATGACTTGATAAGTTTCCTAGAACCTGTGAAAAATATTTTTTCAAAAACGCGGAAGATACTTTCGGATCACCCCTATAGCAAATAAACTGAACTAGCGAAATAATCATTTACAACGGAATTTACAAAATAAATCGATTAAACGAAATATCGATCATCGAGATTTGTTTACATTTCTCCTGATCTTCCACTCTTCTTTCAAATTATCTTCTTTCGAATCTTTTCTGGAAACAATATTACTCCAATACAACGAGAGTAATAGTAATACCTGATTATATGAAGTTAGAAATAGCCATTCGTTTGTAACACATTAGTCGCATCGAATCTCCACTCTGGAAATAAAAGTGTAGAAGACTTGAGAGTGACTCACCTTGTTGAAAAAGTTAGAATGGAATCAAATCAGGCAATAAACGTCCAGTCAATTCACCCTGTAAATCTTCAGACAATTATTATGGTCAAATATATTAGCGGACAAATATGCAAAAATTAATAATCAAAAGCAATAACGAAACTAATCTGTCAGATTTTAGAGTCTCATATACCATAGATACATGCGAATTCATAGCGGGTGTGACCTCGCAGCATTGAGCCAGACACACAGGCAATCGATTACGAAAGAAATAACAATACGCAACAACTTAGAAGAATGGCAAATCAATAAAGTTCGAATTTCGAAAATAACGGTGCGCACTCTCGGTGCCAGCTCATCCACCTCGGGCCAATATCTTACTGCTAGCGCGTTCGGTGAATTAGGCCCCCTATTCGAGAGACGAATTAGCTCTGCTATTAGCTGAGCGGAGCTTCTCATTCCTCGGTTTTCAATTAGCTGTGCTATTAGTTTTCCGTTCCAAGTCCCTCTGAATTAGCTGTGCTAATAGCTGAGCAATACCAGAGGGGGGGAGAGGGGAGGGGGAGGTGGCAGTGCTGGGCTGTGCCTGGTGAAGCCAGGACATGTACGAAACGTGGAAATTCGTGAATAACAAGAATTTGAATAACAAGCAGATGTAGAAACTTGTAGACGATGATTTGGCTCGTAAGAATCGAAAACAAAACTATATACACGGTTCCGGGTGTAGGTGGCACATCCTGGCTTTGCGAGCAAAGTCAACATCTGAGTGAATTTTGACTTAAGCGATTAGATTATCTAAAGATCACCACTCAATAAATGCTGTAAAATCTCGAGTAACTGAAGCGCCCTCTGAATATTTTCAAATCTTCAGGTCAATAAAAGTCCCGGGATCACAAACCAAAACTCCCGCTCTATTTCCTCTGACCTCCAACAAGCGATTGTGACCAAGTGTTTTAAATGAGCACATTACCACTAACAACAAGAATGGTCTTCTTCGTTTCAGTAAAGATTCCGAAACCAGGCTTTATATTCTTCGACAGAAAATTGAGCGAGAATTTTGGTATGTGATCCTGGGGCTTTATTGACCTGAAGATTTGAAAATATTCAGAGGGCGCTTCAGTTACTCGAGATTTCACGGTTTGTACACGTGACTTGCTAAAAAAAAAAACAAAACTTTTAATTTTTGCTGCAAATGCTGCAGACTCTCAATCTGCAACATTTCGTAGTCCAGGCTCCGAAATGGACTCACGATGGGAATTCAATGGCTACGATTTTTGCCATTACCGAGTGATTAAATGTCCTCTATTGGACTGGCTGAGAAAGTCCATAGACAATGAGCGAGAAAAGAAGAGAAATTGTACAGAAATACGGTGTTGTCTCCCCTTCGCCTGTGCTACAGTAGCCTCGCGCTAGCTATGATAATGTCTCGTTGAAAACATATTTCCGAATAGGAATAATCTTTTGATTTTTCGTCAATTTCACTTTTTTTCTCATTTTTTCACCTAATTCTTCTCCATGGCGTGTTTGCCTCGGGCTTATTCTCATAACAGGGATTGAATGGAAATGTCATGATTGACGTGGGCTCTTCTCCCTACGTCAATCGAGAGATGAAACCGAAATTTTGTGAGAACCGAATTAAAGGGATCTTAAATTGTATTCATTTTATTTCCAATTGGGAAGGGCATCTAGCAGTCGAATCCTCCTCCATCCGAATTGATCACTTCTGCTTGCATATTCCAGGTTCCTCGTTTTCTTCTCTTCTTATAATGAAAAGCTTCAGATTATCTGCTCGTCACAAAAGGAGAAATACGCTCAATTCTATGTATCTTCCCGTTTACTCCTCGAATTTATCCGTAATCTCGACTCAAGATTTTCCATTCTGAAGAATAAGATAGAAGACAATGATTTTGGTGCGAATCTTACAATCTCCGACAATTTCGACGTTCTTATAGACATATGCTTGTCTTTCTGACAATTGGTATCTAAGATGTTAGAAACCGAAAATCCCGTAGGTCAATCTGATTGACCATCGTTCTCCTTCTCTTTGCAAAAAAATCTATAATTTTTCCTCATAATATTGTATCTTGTTCAACGATAAATAATCCAATTTCATCGAACAATAATAGTCTTCATGTTTTATTCAGCAACAATAACGATAGAAGATGACACTTGCTGAGATCGGGCAAGATTGAATGGAATCGAAGGGGAGATACCCATAACCGTATGGACAAACGAATCGGGAGAGGGAATATCATCTCAAACTTCGCTGCTGAAGTTTTCGAGTAGACGCTTACGACTCTCTTCGGCGTTGATTTCGCATACCTCAAAAGCATCATCATTAGACTTTGAAAGGGCATAATGATCGCAAGTGTTATTCATTCCTTCATATCTAAACCTATCACGAGTTCGAAAATCTTCATTTTGTCCATTCTCTTTCCAATGTCGTATCTTGTCCTCACCCTCTCCACTAATCTACTTCCTCTTGACGTCGGTCTCAGCATCAGATTAGGCTCGAGGACGTTGTGATTGAAGTCGGAGAGTCGACGACGGTACTGTAAATACGAGGAATCGTCCCTTCACTTTCCATTCTTTCACAGACTGGTGAGGAAGCATCAAACACTGTAATTCATAGAGATTTCTAATCGGAATGCGTGAACACCTACAGGAAAAATATTGGACAAAAATTACATAATTTCCGCCCCTCCTGCCGATGATCGCTTCGATTCCCGCCATGACGTCATCAGAGAACTAAAATTGGATACGTATTATCTAATATTTACTGCAGATATCTTTGCTGAACTAGTCGTCGTCCTCTCGATAGACAGCACAAAGTGAGACGAGAAGCTTAAAACTGAGAAGATGACGACTGACTCCATTCAAAACATGCGTGGATATCAGCTGCGGCTTCTCCTCTTCGATCTTCACACGAAGAAGCTTGACGAGAGGAGCGATCGTCGAGCCCTGGAACCAATCGGGAGGAATGAACACCTTTTCACTTTTAAACACGTTTTTTGCCACTCATTCATACATCTTACAAGTGAAATGTACGGGAAAAAGTGTGGAGAAGTGCAAGATGTAATTCACTTTTCAATATTTGTTCACTCACTATCTCCTCGTCACGAATGGATGATACACAAAGAGAAGGATGAATACCTGTATGAATACAGTGAATACGATGACTACTACCGTCGTGGTTATCATCATATCCTTAGCCAGGATCACTTCTTGGTCGAGGGTTTGCACCTGAGAAAACGATGAGGCATTGGATACCAAATAGGTTATGAGTTTTTGCCATTCCTAAAATATTCTGTATATTTGCTATCGAGACGTCTGGGTGATTCTCAATCCGTGTCCAATAGTCATGGCAATTTTTCATCAACCCTCCTCATTTTGAGTGATCTCTCGTCGGCAAGAGAGGCGAGGGACCACGCGAATTGAGGAGAGTCGGATACCGATTTGTCCTCCCTAGTGTCCAATCTGCCCTCTGATCCTCTCATACCAGTCCATAGCAGATGGCTCCTCTGAGTCCTCCATAGGCAATAATAGCCTGATCGACGAGGGCGATCCTCTTCACTCTCTTGCTATTGGCGATGTATGTGAGGGGAATGACCACTGAATCATCGGAATGATACGATTAAAGATGCATTCTTCATTCGAATAGCCCTAATTTAGAAGATGTGTTGTGTTCGATACCACTGCGCATTAGAAAGAGATGTCGCCGACAACTTGACTCTTCAAACATCTCGCTAATTCGCGTAGATAATTCGAAACGTGAGCAATGGGGAGAAACTCGAGGAATGAGCGTAAACCAAAAAGTCAAACTGACCTATGAACCGGACGAGAACACACGCAACCACGGTGACTGTAGCGAAGACAAAATCCCAGATGTGACTCTTAGAGAAGATAGAGAGACCGAGGACGAGGAAGACGATCGCCTCACAACTGAATATATTATTTTGTCCAAAATCTCTCGAAGGAATTACCTAAGATAACAAACATATCCGTCTAACTAACAGCTATGTAGATTATCTCTAGTTGAAAAGCGACTGCCGGTCAAGCTTCTCCAGTTTCGAAAATCAAAACTTGGATACTCCTTCCACTCACGTATTACTCATAGTCTTCATGAATACTTTCGTCGTTGTTTTTGTCTTCTCCGATAGATTTCCATCCAGATACGGCTTCATCATCAGCCCGCACGTTACGATTCTCAAAATTATTTCAATTATGACAAAGAATTGCAGATGTTACCGATGAAGTGACTCAACTGAACAACCAACTCTGTGAAAAGATCAAAGATCAACTGCTCACCCGATAATTCCAGACATATGCACACTCTCGCAAGTGAGATAGCAGCAGTAGGGAAGAAGGAGGCAGATAAGAGGTTGCACCACTTGGATCTTGGCAGATAGTCTCAAGAGATAAATGATGAAATAAAAGAAATTCAGATTAGGATTGGTACTAGAAGAGTCGACCTAATTTTTTTACACTGCTTGGCAACTTTGAGTACAATTGAAAAGAAAAACGAAAAAAGCCAATTGAGAATCGGGAAATGAAAAAAGGAAAAAGAGTTCCTACTTTGTAGCGAATGCAGTGAAGATGACGAATAGGAGACCGATGATGACTCCTCCCGATGCTACTGTAGCGAATGAGAGAACCGCCTGAGGATAAGATTATCGATTGATCTTTGATCTCCGATAGACCAACCCTTCTTTCTCACCTCATTGATGTGCTTTCCTTCAATTTTCTCGATCGTAGCCATGTGAGCGAGAGAGTGATACAGCACCTGAAAAAATATTATTCAATCAATTTGACGGATGAAGTGCTCGCTCAGATTTGAGACTTTGCTTGGAATTATTTCATATGTTTCAGACTACGCATAACTCACTCGCAGAATAATGAATCAAAGATCAAACTGACGATGACGACAGCGTCGTTGAGCAGTGACTCACCGAAGACGTTGATGTAGAGGAGCTAGAAAGGTTTGTCAGAAGTAGGTGAGTCATGAGCTTCATGAACAACTATCACTATAAAACGATTGTTGGATGATTGTGGATAGAAAAAGCTTTTCATCTGCTTTCTCTCTTTTTCTTCAGCGATTAGTTTTGACATCCTTCCCTTGGATCTTTACCTGATTGACGTGAATCTCTTCGAATACAGAGAGAACTGCGACTGGATCGACGGCTGAGATGAGAGTGGAGAAGAGAAGGAGATCGATGTAGGGAATGGAATCTTGGAAGAAATGGGAGAAGAGATAGAGAATACCCGCTGGAATGAGCCATTGACTTGATCCTTCTCTTGTGCATATCAGAATCTTATCTATCACGAATAACTCGTAACTACGTATGGATGCCAAAACATTACCCAATGCTTTCCTGATATCTTGAGAACAATACCATCGCCGATTCCAAGACTTTGATTCAAAAGAGACAATCAAAAAGTGTTTGGTTGACATGCCTACTCGTAATCAATCAAGATGTGTGATAAAAAAAAATACAAGACGCCTCACAGATAAGGAGGATATTCAAGCAAGTGCCGACCACGGCGTAGAGAAGGATAGTGCCAATGTTCTTGAAGAACATTCCTGGAAATGATTCATAACACTAGATACTAACCACTATCCTCATCCAATTTTACCTAGTTTTCTTTTACTGATTAATCAGATTTGGACGAATCCTTCTTCAAGATGCAATGGAAGTTGTGGATACTCACGAAACGGCAAGAAGTAGCCTGCCTCTAACGCGATGGGAGGAAGAAGGTACAGGAAGAAGAGATCTCAAACGATTTCATTATTTTCAGACTTTCGACATCAATCGATAATGAATCAGGGATAAACTGGAATGCGTGACCTACCAGGATGGAGGAACATGTCCCATGTGTATAAATGATCGAGGATGTATCCAACCACGAGACCAAGTGAAATGAGCAGAGAAGACTCAGGGATGTAGTGGCCAATCTTCGATTTGTGAAAGACTGAACAAAAAATATATGAATTCCCCTCGACTTTCACGTATAAAACATTTTTCCGAAGAAACGAAGATCACAGATTGTTTTTAAAAAATCTTACTGATTTTGGCCATGACGATGCACATTAGCCAGCAGCAAATGATGAGGGGAGTCTCCACATCGTCCCAGTTCAGTTGGGACAGCATCCCTGGAGGGAGTACGGTAGACGGGAGTACTGTAGGGGAGAGGGTAGGCATGAGCACGCACTACTATGTGGAACGGGGCGCCGCTTGGAACCCGCAAGGCACACAAACTTTAACGATAATGGGGGTTTGGGAAGGGGGAAGATGAGGAGGAGCGATATGTGATATGAAAGGCGACACTTTCGCCATTTTCGGTGACGGGAGAAAGAGAGAGTATGAGGAATGGAGAGAGCATCACCCTGATCTATCGAGATTTAAACAGAGATCGATAAGGTGGAGGGGAGGGGATGGGGGTATTGGGGAGGGGGAAGGTTTGCCTCTCCCAGATACCCACACTATCTCGTCGTGCCTTTCAGCGCAAGTAAAAGTAAAGGAAACATCAAGGGACAATCCTACTAGGGTGTGGGCACTATCTCTCTCCCTCCTAATTGCAAGATACCTCTCTAGTTACGTTCCAAGTAGTAGACAGATCGAGATCAACAAGTTTGACTGGTCGGAAAATCGGAATGCTAGGGATACGATTTTATATACGCCGATCTGATCCCCGCTCGCTATTTCGATACGAAATTTCAAATCTCAAGATGTTCATAACCGTGAAATTGTAATGAAACAAGGTTCGGCAAAGGGAAGATTAGGAAACTGCCTAGAGGAAAAAGTCGCAATCACGTTCAACGTCACTAGCCTAGACGGGAATGAGGTCGTCAAGAGTGGGGGGTGGAGGAGGGGAAGGGGGGGGGGGGGGGAGGGGGGATGGCAATACGGAAGGGCGTGAGGACGATTGTCCCTCCTTCCCTTATCACATGCACTGTTGTGGTCGAAGAAGAGAGTAGTTATCAATCACGACGAGAAAAGAGAAGGAAGGGGGGGGGAGGGGGAGATGAGCAAGGTTGAACTCTCTTCCTCTAATCCAATCACTGAATACCCTCACAGACTCTCAGCTGAGACCTGCCGTGACCTACCATCGAGTGATGAGACAGTGATGGGGACAGGGAAAATAGAGATTTGATCGGCCTACCTGTCACTCACTCCTGCATAATAACGGAAAGTGACAGAATAATCGTGTTTATGGATCAAAGTTCGATGAGATTTTACGTGCTACAGGTACTTCTGTACCTCAATGTACCCATGCAGATTTTAACGGGTATCTTTCTGACTTTTTATTGTTTACATGGGTTCCATCACACTATTGACTCGTCTATGATAGAGAGAAAATATAAGTGTCTAGTTATTGCACAGATTTAGTAAAGAAAAACGTTTTTAAAGGAATAATGAATATTTTCTTGGTGACTGATCATCTCTGCTGCACTCTAATCTTTGCCCTCCCCTCCTCCCTCTTTTCTGTCTCTTCCATTCTCTATTCGGGAATGTGGGGGCGATGGTGTGTGCATACTCTCCTCTTGTGCTCCCATCATGAGTAACAAGGTCCTTTATACTTTAACAATATCCATCCTCTTTCTCTTCATTCTTTCGTCGCTCAATTCGGAATGTGGTTCAGTTGGGCTTCGCTTGACCTGACAAGGAGAAATGGAATGGGAGAATGCTGACTGGGTGATGGCTCTCCTCATTTCGCCCGCTATCTCACTCGTCAAAGTGACCAGAGATGGGAAATGAGGAGAGCCATCCCTCTCAGGCGTGAAAAACTCTAGTAGAGGAGAAAATATTTGAACTTCCGCATTTTCGTATCTCAGCTACCGGATGTTAGCGTATTGAAATTTCGTTTCCAGAGTGTAAATGGATTTTACACCCCATATCCCATATTTCAAGTGTTCAGCTCAACTGGGATAGCGCGGGAATTCAAGTATTTTCATCGGTTCTCTCCGAGGATCAATATTGAATTTCATCACTCACCAGTAGTATTGGGGTGCACCGGGAGAGAAGCAAGTGTTGTCCTTCAGAGGGCCTCCCTCTGCCCAGTACATCACGTACAGATTGCACATCTCATCCTCTCCTCGAGATCCCACCGAGACCGTCCTGGCTCCCTCGTTCACCATGATGCACCTGGAAGAGGAGTGCGGTAGGTTGGTGCGGGGGATACGGTAGGGGTGAGGGATACGGTACCTGGCAGTGACGACGTCTCCCTTGTGGATGGCGAGGGATGAATTGGCGACGGGGACGAACATCTGGGGGAGTTGAGGGTCACGACGGCCGAGGAGAGTCCATGAATCGACCCCGTCCTTCTGAGAATGGAATACAATTGAAGGGATGATGAGATGGACAGTCAAAATGTTGGTCTCAATTTGGCTCAAAATTATTTTATCATTCATATTTCCCTCCTTTGATTACCACTACTCACATGTTGTATAAAGTTATCCATCATATCTGTAATGACATGCTATTCAGCCGAATTCCCGAAAAAAGAAAAATACGACTGTACCTCATTCACGACCCATCCAGACACATCAACTCCGAGAGAATGAGTGTGAGTACGGTAGGCGAAGGGATGGATGACCACATCCTCATCGATTGTGCATGCTGTCTCCAGGGATTCTGTAATGATGACCATGAATACGGTACACAGAATGGAAAGTGATGTCAGTTCTATAATTGGCTTTCTCTATTTCCATTATTCACGTTTTATCGTAAGTTTAACAGGCGAAATATTGAAAAAGTTGGAATTGATTGGAATGGATTGGACTGTACCAGTGGAGAATGGCTGGATCTCTCCGCCAGTCACGAGAAGCATCGTCGCAGCCTCCTTCGAGATGGGAGCATCGGTGAATCTGATCAATTCGTGATACTGCAATCACCCTACCGTAACCCGACGACTCACTTGATAGCCACTCCACTCTCGTCCTCGTCATCACTCGCCTCCATGTAGTGGACCTGAAGTGATTACAGAAGGAGGGATATGGTAGGAGGGATACAGTAGGGGATACGATAGGAGGCGTACGTTAGGGGATACAGTAGGAGGATACGGTAGGAGGATACGGTACCTGCATGACGATATGCTGCAGCTTGGACTTATCTCCACCAACCTTGAAGGCCACATCTGGAAGGAGGGAATGATGGGGAGGAGAAGGAGGAAGGGGAATGACCTACCCTTAGGCAGTTCTAGATTGGGTGCGTTGTGTGCCCATGCGTAGAGGATGGTGGGGTTGCCACGGCAGGGAGGAGCCCGTCCTTCTCCCTCGTCAGATGACGTCATCGACGACATCTCTCCACAATCCCACAAGAGGGCATCGCTGCCCGGGTCTTCGCAGCCGAACAGAAGCACGTGATGGGCATTGTGCTTCTCGTTGAGGACGTCGAATCCAACTGAGAGGGGAAGATTTGGTTAGCAGATTAGATAAACATAAATATTCTTAAGTTGTGTATCTCTACCAACTAAAAGGGGTCTCATTCGGAAAGTCCATGACGAAGATCTCTTGTGAAAAAGAGGGGGATGAATGGATTAGAGAGGAAAGAACCCACGGATTGATGTGGCTTCATTCACTTGGAGAGAGGTGCACACGTAAGATTCAGCCTGAAATAGGAAAGTGAAGGGGAGAGAGGAGGGGAGGGGAGGGGGGAGGGGGGACTACCTGGGGAACAACGGGAGGCATTCGGAAGGAGAAGGAATCATCCTTGGCCTGGATGGAAAGGGCATAGAGAAGAAGGAGAAGAGACAGCTTCATGTTAGCTGTCCTAGAAGGAGTGAGAAGGAGATCGATAGAAGGGAGAGGGAAGACTCCCCCTCCCCCTCCCCCTCCCCCTCTCTCCCTCTCACGTCGTCAAGTGAACGTGCAGAAAAAAAGATCCGCCCTCATTCCTTTTCTAATCTTCCTGGAATTTTAAAGCTTTGAAAATTATCTCTTATCTATTTGAAAAACTTAGAACAAAACAGAAACAGAGAACAATTTATATTTCTGAATAATAGGTTATCGCATCCGATCCACATGGGTTGAACTGAAGCTGTGTTCCCAGTGTTGCTGGACATGCTCATATATATTTATTCTAATGAAAAACATTCAAATAGTTAAATTCATTGACTACCGTATTTTCTGAGTGAGACCGCAGAATCTACGACCGTAAAAAAGTGGTGATGTTAGTTGTGTGGTTGGGTCGCGCATGATTCGGCTGACGCGATTACGGATACAAACTACAACTTCGTGTTGTTTTTGTCTTCGCGTTTTCTTGTTTTTATTGCTTCATAGTCGTTTTCTCTTTATAAATTTCACGCTGTCGTAACACAGGCTGTGTTGAGCTCATTTTCGACATGAGTTCGTCAACTTTGAAGTGTCCGGAGTGCCCCTATGACAAGGTTTGATATCGATCACTCTCCCTCATATTGCTTTCTTTACTTTTACAAACTTCTACTCAAACTATATACATTGAAAGACAGTATAACCTTCAAATTTATTTGTTATTGACAGTAGCTAAAGTTAGCGTCGGCTTTTGCTATAGCACGTATTATCTCTGATAGAATTGATAACGATGATTGCAGCTTCGCAACTTGGGAACGCATCTATTCTTCGTCCATGGCTACTCGAAGCATCGAATCACCGCTTGGCGAATGAGCATGAAATCCGCGACACTGTCTGTGAGTATACCTTGCAAAATTGATCATTATTAGTATGAAACATGAATACGACCTGGTTTCCTCTCTGCATCAATTCGCTTCTGTGAAGATCTTTGCACCTTTATTTTATAATTTGTTTAATCAAATGTTATATTATTCAGCGTGTTCGAGATGCCGATGGCAATTGCCAGATCTTCCGATGTGGGTTCTGCCCCAAGACATACAAAAGACAGAATTCATGTCGGGCTCACGAAAGAGTCGTACATGTTAGTTAATTTTTAAAAAATATTGTTTACGTAATTATTAAGTCCAATTTTGAAGTTTAAAAAGATTTGGATTGGACACACGGAAACGCAGATGTGATGCAATTATCAGCTAGTCTTAGATCTGACCTTGATGTATCAATATCATTACTCACGGCAGAGCCTCGTTACCTTCCGGAGCTAGGGTCCTACGCGCTGCGCTACAGTACCACGCAACGCGGTTTTGAATGCTTATTTTTAAAAATAACCTAAATATAATTTCGCGAGTGTTTTCAGATTCCTCAGCGTGCCCGATTTAACGAAAGCATTCTCAATTATAAATAAAAAGCTCGAAACAATCAATAAAGACATTCAAGAAATGTTCACGCAGGAAAGGTTTTGATATTTCCCGGCCCCGGTTACGATTTATCGCTGCTTGCACGCGGAGCTCGTAGACCACCTCATGACTTGTTTTTATGCTCCAATAATAGACAATGATCTGGAACCGCCGCGTAATCCAAGACATTAAAGAAATCGATAAGATTTAGGGCGTGAGCGGTCATTTTGTGAGCCTCCCCCTAGTGAAGGCTACAGTAAGAAATCAGAGTCTCATTTTTCGGAAACGCGTTCGCCAGATTCTTGACGCGATTTCCCTTCACAAGTCAGTTTGCAATTAAACTTTTCGAAGGTAGCGTTTTGCTCAATATGATACCGTCGTGTTACTGCAAAAAAATATTCCGTTTCTCACGTTACCGCCCATTCCGGCACGTCCCAGCAGTTCGCTGGGGCACGCAACGCGTTTTTGAAGACGCGTCGCGTGCCTCCCCTTCCCGTGAATGCACTTTTTTTTCCAATTATGAGATAAACGGTACATTTCATTTGCTGAGTATTTGAATCTTACAATAATACGATCCAAATTTCAGTGCGTCACCTCAAGTATGCGCCAGAAGCGCGTACCGTGTCCGATCCGAAGTTGCAAGTGAGTGTTCCTTCTTCAAATGTTAAATTTAGTTCATTGTTTGAAGTCCCTATCCTGCCGATTCTGTCTTTTATTCTGTCCTTTGACACTTCTCCGGATGTTTGCACAAAGAGATGGCCCAGACATCCTGCGGTCCAGAACAAATAGTGTAGTAGTCATATCGAGTTGCATAAATCAGAAGTCGACTTTGGAATCGTAATAGTCACGTATATTAGCAAAGATCATGAAATGATGGGAAAAAATTCGAACGAGATCAAATCCGACATTAGATTCATTTTGAACATTGAATCTATCTATTCGTTTACGCATTGTTTCGTTTTGTAAACTTTACTTTTTTTATATAGTAGGAAGTAAACGGATTAAAATGTCCATTCTCCAGTTTCGTCACAACTGCCTTACTCGATCTGTGTGCTCACGCGAAGGAATCACACTCGGAGTTGGGAGATTTCACGATCAGAGAAGCCCGATTCGAGAATATGTCCATGTTCCAGGTGAGAAATAAGTGAGATTAGCAGACGATGGAGATGAGAGCTTTTTCCCAATTAGTCATTCTGTTTTTAAACCCTGACGAATTGTTGAAATTTACTCCATTGTGAGTATGTTTCCTGTTTCTCAAACATGAAGAGCATGCATCAGATTAGGGTTATTAGAGTGCTCTGAGTTCACACTTAAAATGAATCTTTCCCGAAATCGATAACTTCAATTTGTTGGAGAATCTCAAATGGTTTACTTCGCAGGCTTGGCGGATGCAGTACGAGGAGAGCACGCAGTCTGTGCTAGCCACTGAGTCTGTTAATAACCAAGCCGCTGCAGGTATTTAACAATATTAAAACAATATTTTAAAATAAAAACCTGAAAATATTAATCTATGCAGGGACTACGCTGCGGTACCTGAGGTGTGCCCAGCTCGAGGCTCAGATTCGCAGAGCGCGCAATCAGATGAGACAACGGGTGGAGGCGGCGAGTGATGGTGAGGGAGGGGAGGGGAGAGAGGGGGAGGGGGAGGAGGAGTACTGTATCGAAGACAACGAGTATGGTCGTTCACTGTCTTTGGAATTGCATAACAAATTGTCTATTCATTGAAAATTGATCAGATGAGCTGGATGATGAAGAAGAGAGCGGACGGGAGACTGAACCACCTGCTATAATATCTAGGTGAGAATATCCACGTAATGATGTGTTATTGAGAGCAGTCTAATTGTTGTGTGATGGAGGGAGTAGATCAGAATCAATAAATTGAGTTGAGAATGTTTTCAGAACTTCCGTTCGTCTCGTTCACAAGCGCAAGATGGACGATTCCGATGGATGCAGAGGGATGCCAGAGGAGGTGGAGAAGGAACACGGATTCGGAAGTATGGCGAAGAAGGAAAAAGAAGAGAAGGAAGATGAGAAAAAGGTAGAAGAGGAAGATGATGATGATGATGAGGATGAGGAGGAGGAAATCGATGTGGAACAGGTTCGACATTTAAATTAATTGTTGAAAACATTTGTAAGACAATTTGTTTCTGAAACCTATTACGTTCTTGGGATGTTCTTCATAAATGAATAAAGAATGTCATGTTGGAATAGCAATCAATCAATAATCATGGCACGATTACAGTTGGACGACAACGAGAAAACTCCACCCACTTCCTCTACGTCCGTCACTATCCCCGCAGAGCCGATCAATGACAAGGAGGTACGGTAGTGCACTAAATATTGATTACAAGTAGTCGCGCTTGCAATTTTTTTCGGTTGGTGCTGTTTCCCGAAGAAAAAAATAAGCATGATTTATTAATGCAGGCCAGTAAAAGTATGCATGAGATATTATTGAAATTCTTTGTCCGTTTCCGTCCAAATTCGAATATCAGAAGTTTAATTGTTTCATTGGGCATTATTTTGTGTAATATAGCCCTAGTTATTCAGAAGGAATGGTCCGTGCCACGATTGATGCGCGCCTCCAGTGCTCATCTGGCTCAAGACGAATGTGAGGCCATTAATAACGATAATTATTTTTATTCTAATATGGTGTATTATGCATTTCTACCTCATAGTTGGTGATGATAATTATTTACTCTTAATTTTAATCAAATTTTAAATTGTCATAGATGATCCGGACGAGAACGATCAATCGCAGCGGCCAAGCTTCGAGGAAGAAATGGAGAAGCGAATGAGCAGCAAGCACTGCACCGCCCATATGAGGGTACGGTAGATGGGATAATCGATAACCATCTTTCGTGCCGGGACCCTCTCCGATTTCAGGTGCTGGTCCTTCGCACGGGCGCTGTCCACGTGGAGTACTGTAACGCGCACCTCGGTCATGATGTCATCCCGGTAGGTCAAGTGATAAATGGAAAATATTATTATTCACGTTGCTCACTGTTGCTTAAATGAAGGTCTAGGATTCGGTGTTTCTTTTGAGGTTTCTATTAGCACGAGTATCAATAATTGGAACTGAAATGTGTCAATTCATTTGGAAACTAACTGTTGCTATCTCCAGATTCCTCCGATAAATCGATCTCCTAATCAGCGCGTCGATCGGAAGAAGCGCGTCCAGCCCGTCCAGACCTTCGCCACCATCAGCGTGAGTATTATTGACCACTGTGTTTTATAAGACGATTGAAACCTAAATCGAGAAGCGATTGATTGATCAGATATCGGAGATTGTTCTGAAAATGATGCAAATGCAGCTCCGAATCCAGTAGAAAGTTCTTGAAATTGAATGTAAGATATGAAATAGCGACACTTATCTAAATTGAAATAATTAAGCTATACTTTGGCTGAAAACATCTCGTACATCCTGTGCCTTTTTAAGCACAGTGGTGTACGATAAAATAAATATTCTTTTTAATATATAAATGGATGGCAGAGAGACACGGAGGAGGCGATCGAGCAGGCGAAGATGCGGAGGAAAGGAAGGAGGGAGACTGAGCATCGATGGAAGACTGAGAATAGAATGAGGACGGAGAGAGATGAATTCGCTAAGGTATCAGGGGAGAGGGAATAGGATTATGCCATTATGTATTAATTTATGTATTGATTACTAGTGAAGGTAGTCAATACATTAATTGCCTCCGAGGCCGAAAGTTATCATGAAACCGTTTCGTTGTATGAGAAAGAATGCAATTTATAAAACGAGCTTCGATTTTGCAGCTCTGTACTCGATACGATGATATCGGCGCTAATGTAGAGCTGTATGAGGTCAGATATGCATGCCTTGCTTTTTAAAGATCAAAGTTTGATATCAATCAATTTTTACTTTTTCATCTCTATTATAATTAAATCATACGTTTTTGGTATCATAAATGCCCGACGTTCGAATCACTGCATGTTTTGTTCCCTACACTGTCCTGTCACTACATATTTTGAGGATATGACATTTCCGAACGGGGTGGAACATATTTTGTAGGATCAATAGATGAGTGATCCTGGTTATATATGATAGAGGGAGCGATGCTGATAACAAAGACGCACATTCCATGATTCTAAGACCAAAATAAGTTATGAGTCATTATGAACCGTTGCGGAAATGTCATTCCCTCATATTTTTGGTCCATCGATGATGCTGAAAATGGATGAATTATATTTAGTTTGTTACAGATGGCAGACGGTGAAGTGTACTATGAGGAGGAACTGCCAGTGGAAGAGGTATATTATTGATTATCCTGATTTTACTGATTGATCTAATAATGCCTGATCTTATGCACATTTTTGACGAATTCGTGTAGAAACTTTTGAGAGTTATCGGAAGATATTGTAACATCGGTATTGTTGAACAGTTATAGCGCTCTGCTGAAACTCTTATTTTAGCAAATGGGCCAGATGGTGGGGTTTCTTGTGTTGGCATTTGTCTACTTTTTCGAAGATCTGTTTTTTTACGGGTAATGCCACATTTCTGGATGATCACTCATCAATGATATTTAGGTGGTCGAGGAGGATGAGGTGGGACATCGCGGAGAGCCGGGCACGAGCCGCCGCTAATAAGAGAAATACGGTAGCTACAGTATCGGTTGATTGTTATCGATTTTTATGCAAATGATAGCCAAATACTTGTGTATTGTATTTCTTGTCTTCTTCTTTAGTCGCTTCTGAATTTTAGAAGTTTACTGTTTTTCATCAACTAGATTCACTTCTGTCCGAATTCCCTACACCAAGTTTTAACAATTTCTGACTTGCACAATTCAAGTTGTTTTACTCACCCATCCATTCATTTTCAGCTACGTTTTCATGAATTTGTGAAAGTTACCATTCGAGCACTTCCAAGTGTGATTTTAAAGTGATAAATACTTGGCTTTGATCGCGTTTGGTTCCTTCCGGGAAGAGGTACTGACCACAGTGAAGTTATCGTTTGTTTCAAAGAATCTTCATTGTTTGTTGTTGAATAGTCTTCTTGCGAGTCTTGGTTACGAGTCTTTCAGTATGTCGGCTGATGCCAGGCGAGTAGCCGAAGATCATCTCAAGCGCCTCCAGCCCGCCGTCAACGATGAGAGTGAGTACTGTAACCGCGGTTACGGTAGACGTGGAAATTGATAATGTAATCATCTCAGACATCGACATTTGTCTGCAAGCGGCATCTGCATTCGCCGATGACAAGCTCACCGAAGTAAATGTGCAGAAGGCTGCAGGTACGGTATCGATGGATTGGGTTACGGTAATTTAGTATACTGAAGCTAAGAACTGAATTCTCCAGGCGCTGCCGGTATGAGTGGGCTGCAGCTGAAGGGGGCGGTGATACTGCTGCTCGAGCTGCACGGAATACTGAGCAAACAGGTGAGAAAAACGCAATAATAATCGCTAAAATGAAAGCAAAATATGACATTGAATTGTTGATCCCCGCGCTGTAATCACCCTACTCTCGAGCGTTCAGCCATATCCAACCATAGCTCAGTTGGTAGAGCGGAGGACTGTAGATCCTTAGGTCACTGGTTCGAATCCGGTTGGTTGGAATTCCTTTTGCCGAATTTATCTCTCGATCCCCAGTTTCTGCGGGTCTTCCCGCTTCACAGATTGGCTTGGTTAGAGGGGATTCGTCGTTGACTGACTGCATGGTTGACTGCAGACTCTTCTCTCGTTTGGAAGCATGTACTTATTCACTTGAGTACTTCCCTGGATTGTTTCGGCCCTTTTATTGGATAAGGTAGGGTTGGAAAAGAGAAAGGGGCAAGAGCAAGAATTGTCCCTGTAGCCTCTTGTAATAATCAAGAGAGGATTCAGGAGGGTGTTTTGTGCGAGAGATAATTGTCTACTAATGGTAGCTCTGAACGTTCAAGTCATTGTTGCGTCAAGTATCGTCAGTTTTCGAGAGAGGGGCCATTACCCCCCCCCCCCTCCCCCTCCACTTCCTCGCTAGAGTGATGTCAGGCTTCTGCAAGCGCGAATTCGAACGTGTTTTCTTCCAGGAACAAAGGCTCCCCTCAGGGGGCTCTCTACCCTCTTTGGTGTCCCCTCCCTCCCCCTCCCCTCTCCTCCAACTCCAGAGATAGCAGCGCGAAGCAGCAAGGCAAAAAAAAGCTAAAACGAGAGCTGCACTCTCCTCGTCCCACGTGGTCTCTAGCTCATTTGTCTAACACGCTCTCGATTTTCCATGCTATCTCGCCTGCGCGAATCGATCCAGAATTTTTTTTTTAATATTCAAAAAAATGTTTGCACAGCACTTCGAATTGCCGGTCCTGACGAGACGAGTTATGGTATTGAGCTTGTCTGAGGTGGGATACTGTATGTGAGCAGATTACTGCGTCTTCTCTCAATCATTCGCGTGTTTTGATGGCGCTTAAAGGAGATGACCTTAGGAAGAGCCGTCCCTTCTAGACCCGTCCCTTGCCTCCTCTGCCTCCACCCATGTAACTGCGTCAATGGAGGGGGGATTGGGCAGTGATAGAACCCCCCCCCCCCCCCCCCTCTCCCTCCAGTCCAAGGAACACTCCTCTGCGCACGCTCTATCTCTCTCGCGCTCTGAAGAGAATCAAAGACGAAGGGGGCAAAGATGGATGATAGCTTGCGAGGACGCCCCCTCTCACTTGGATGTGATGTCTAGTTGGTTAGAGAAGAGGAGAGAGCGTGGAGTCGGGGGAGATCCTTCCCCCACCCCCCCCCCCCCCCTTCCCCCCTTCCCCGTCCGTCCTTAGACCCCTTCCCTCAGAGGACGAGAAGACGGAGGAGAGTAGCGAGACTCGCGTTTAAATTTGCAAAGCACAACCAGACTCATTAGGGAGGGTACGAGGAGGAGGAAAAGAGATGGGAGAAGGGGGAGAGGGGAAGTGGGAGGATGTGTGGATTTGTTGTAATAAGAGAAACCGCGTGATGAGCACGTAGAGCAATTCAACATCGGCCTAATTGGCGAAGTAAGAATGATGTGTGTAAAATGATATTTGAAATGAGCACGAGTAGCTGTTATTTACTTCGGCTTCCAACGGAATCGCCGGAAATCACCTGCGGGGGATTGTACATAAGGAAATTAGTGGTACTTGCAATTTCCCTCAATCAGGTATCCTGTGTGGAATTGATTCCTCTTCCTTTTCATGTTGAAAATAGCCGTGTGATATCTACGACAAAATAGCCAGAGACCAGCGACAGAAATGGGAAAGAAGCAGATGTAATAAAGTATATTAACCGATCCCTCATTGCAGCCCTCCCTCTGCACCGTCCTTCCTCCCTCTGACCTATTCCGATCGATTGTGGGATGGAGTGAGGAGGAGACAAGAAGAGGAATCATCATAGAGGAGGGAGAAGAAGACAGAAGACGTGTTAAGGGAGCACTCGTCGGATGCGAGGGACGCGTCGATATTGAGGTACGCTAGATACTGTAATGAGGATACGGTATTAGAGGGACTATGGTATGATCTGGATACGGTAATTCAGGTGGCGCAGCGAACTGCGGCGGTCGTTCCCGCGCAGCCCTCGACTCTGCTGCAGCTGCAGGTCGGAGGTCACGAGGAGAAGATACGGTAGGTCATGGGGGTTACGGTAAATAAAGCTGGGTACGATATGGATACTGTTGGCTACGTATTAGATGTGTTATTGTGCATGTTGGATGAGTGATGAGAGGACGCAAGAGTAGGCTATTTGGGGAATGATTGATGACCGGATCCGTGAAGTAGATCGCGGCCCGGACCCGGTGGGTTTCCGTGGAATAGCCTAATAGCTGACTCTCGCGAATTTTGATGAATCGTATGCCAGAGTGCAGGCATCAAATATTCAGGTGGATATCGAAACTTGCATTAGTGAGAATCGCGGGAATTGTCGAAGGAATCCGAACTGAGATTGTTGCATGAATAGAAAACCCCTTTGTTTCATAGTTGGATGAATGATGATTGTAGGGCACAGGCAGTGGATAGATAAATCAGTGAATTCGAGTAGAGTTAAGCGAGAAATAATCAATAATTAACGTCGCGTGTTGATGGTAGTGTGCTCAAGTTGTACATGGCTATAGCGAGAACGGAATGGCTTTCGAAAATCGCATTGACGAATGCGCGATTTTGTGAATGTTTGTGGTAAAACTTGATGATGATTGAAAATTTCATGCGTACGGTAGAGGGAAAAATGGATAATTTGAAACTCATTGCAGACTGCGCCTCGAACGACCGATGATCGATCGATTGGTAGGTCAACTGGAAGAGGCGATCCGTGCCTGCAACAAGAAGTGATTTATCGATCGATTTATCGCCTACCGTAACCCTGTAATTATCGTTGTATGATATCTTGTGATACATGAATGACGGGATAAAAATGTCTTTCACTACCCTGCGAAAATTTTCGGATTGGGCATGGAATAGTGTGGGATTTTTCACTGTATTTTTCGTGTTATTAGAGTTATTGCATTAGTCCGCGTGTGAATCTGCATATTCAGTGCTTCTCATTGGATTTCCTGAGGGCATTTGCCCTCGGGGCATGACATCACAGTACGATGGTCGTCTCCCCACTCTCCCTCCTCTCTAGTTCTTTCATTTATGACATCTATTGTTGTCCGACCTCTACGATTTCTCCGATCTCATGCAGTATTTAGACGGGCGAAGTGAGAATTCCGTGACTTCCTTAGCAGAAATGCATTGGAATGCAGCACCTGCCGCTGATCAGAGGAAGTTCACAACAGCAGCCCCCCCCCCCCTCTCCTCCCAGCATCGGACTTACTGATTATCAAAGGGGGTCTTGATGCCCTCAGAGCACTGGTCGACTCGCTCAGGTCATTTATCTCTCAATCCGTCTCTGTATTCTCCTCCTTTCCCTCTCTCTAAAGGGGGCGGAGTCACTCCCTCCTCCTCCTCTTCCTCCTCTTCCTTCTTCTACTGCTCGCTCTCTTCCATCTCGTCCTCTAGAAGACAGAGTCAATGTCTCAATTCCACATCTTTCATATGCGAGAGGGGGGGGGGAAGCGAGTGCCTCTCCTTCCCTACTCAATCTCAAGTTTCCCCTTGTTCTTCTTCCATCTCTGTCATAATCCCTCCATCCATCCGATCTTTGTCCCCCCTCACTCTATTAGATCAGCTAGCCAGAGCCAATCCCAAAACTAATTTCGAGATGGAAAGCGAGATATATTATGATGAACTCTGCGATTTCTTTCTTTCCTCTCTGGCACTTCATCATCATCATCATCAGCAGCAGAAGTGGTAGATGGATGGGTGTCCCCCTGTGCACTCAGCTCTTCTCTGTCACTCTCTTCTCTCTCGTTCAACGACGTGCTCCAGTTACCTCTCCTGCTTCTTCTTCGCACTATATCCACTCAAATATATCCATGTTTTCTGGCTCCTCTCCGTCTCTGCCCTTCTTCTTCTCTTCCTAAGGGAGCAGAAAGAGATACCAAGCGCACGCTTAGCAGAGAGGGAGACTCCCCCCCCCCTCCCCCCCCCCCCCCCCCCATCTGACCTCTTCCGGCCCCTGTCCCCAGATTGACTCCGGAGCCGGCAATCTCCCGTGCCTAATCGACGGATCTCTGATGTTTGATTGAGGCTCCGTTGATATCTCGGCGGAATCCGCGGAATACCCGCGTATTTGGTGGCTTTGAAGAGCCGTCGTTAATCGTCTAGACGATGCAATGAGAAGTGAAAGAGAAGAGAAAGAGAGAGAGAGGGAAAAACGTTCCCGATCCCTCCCTCGACTCAGCCTCTCCCCTACTATTCCCCCATTGATTTCACACTTACTTACCCTGATTACTATACACTGTATTGCTATGTGTTCAGTAATTGTGCTCGAAAGACACCCTGATTGTAGATCTAAGCGGGTAGCCTCCGACTTCTCCTCTCCTCCTCTGGCCCCTCCCTCCCCCCTAATCAGGACTGCCCTCCGTCGCATCCTCAGGTACCGTAACCTGTTTGAACGAATTTTGAACTTCGCGCCGGGATCGCGAAAAATTGAAAATCTGAGTCATTTCGTGCAGGACACGACGGAGGCGCGAGCGGCGGACGGAGTGGCGCGGCGCCCGCACAGTAGATGCCTGGTGGGAAATACCCTTTTTGAATCTCCCGCCCAAGTCTCCACATGAAATGCCTGAATTTGACAGAGTTGTAGGTTGTAGTCTGATCTCTGATTTCTTTCAGGCGCCGCACTGACCGCGCTCGCTCTCGGCAAAGCTGCGGTCATCGTCGGGGCGGAGGTTCGACTTTTTGCATTTTTGAATTTCGCGCCGTTCCTTTTTTGAAATTTGGAGATTTTTTCCACATGAGTCGAGAAGATAGGGACAGTGTGATTTCCTCCTTGACCATTTAGAGAAGGGGCAGAGACCGAGATAAAGCAATACCCTAAGACAGAGATACTGAAGCGAGAGAAGAGAGAGAGAGAGAAAGAGAGAGAGAGGGATTGAGAGAAGAGAGGCAGAGAGAGAGAGAGAGGAGGAGGAGGAATAGGGAGAAGAGAAGAAGAAGGAGAAGCAGCATTAGTAATTACTCGATAAATGTGCCACTGGGTGGGAAAGGGAGAAGCAAAGGAGGGAGAGGGAGGGTAGGGGGGAGAGAGGGAGGAGGGGAGGAGAGAGGAAGGAGAAGGAGTAGATGGAACAAGAAAGAGAGAAATTGGAAATGGCAACAGAGCGGAGAAGAAGCCCGAGTACTGTTCGGAGATAGATAGAGAGAGATGACGTCTGTTATTCCCCACCATTTTTTGGCTTGGAAATATCCACTGAGCAAAGATACTGAGCGTTTGCATACACTAGAAAGCATGGAAATAAATATACATATTTTTTGTTCAACAAGTTCTCTTGAGTTTCGCGAGTACAATAGGACATTTTGTGAGACGATAGGGCAACAACTTTCGAAAAGGTGCGGAGTCTAATCAAATCAATCGATAATCAACTCAGGTGTTGCTTCTATCGACGTCCTTCCTCTCGATCGTTGTGATCGCCTCGACTCCCGACCTCTACGATGTCATCGGGTGCTACTTTGTGAGTGCAGAGCAAGACGACGTTTTTCAAATGTCGCACTGTCGAAATTTTAACTAGATTTATTTGTATGTGCGTGGTGCATTTTCCGAAAGGTCGCCTATCGAATTCACCATTGCAGATGTCGTTATCGGTGGCGGATCTACTCTCAAGTCTGCTCATCATCCCCCTTTCCATCTACAGCACACTGAATCCCGAATGGCGGTTTATGGGTGAGGAGAAAGAGATCAAAGATCAGAGGAGCGGGATTAATCACTATCGGCCAAAGAAATGATTGGCGTCACTCTAAGTGTGAAATACTAGCAATATTCTCTTCATTATGCACGAACTTCCATTGATGGGAGAATGTGTAGAAGGAAGAGGTCAATGCCCTCATTCCGCACTCTATCATCTCTTTCACGCCTCCATCTCGCAAGGAAATTCGGAAAATATGGGAAACTCAACGATTTCTCGTCCTTTTTCGTGCAGAAGAAGAAAGCGCATGTGTTGTTCCATTGAGAGAGGAAGGTCGTGCTATGAATGACTGAGTGGGTCATGTAGAGAGGAGAAGCGAGCATTGTTCTTGCGAGATCAGAGTACAGACGGTCATTTGAAGACAATTTATTCTCATTTGCGAGATGCAGATAATGATAGATTGCGAAATAAGGACAGTGATCTAACTCTTCATTTGGCATTTAAAGTGATATTCTGTTATTTTTTTATTTAGGTAAAATCGCACATTAAAATGTATATAATTCAAGGCGACAACAGTCTTCTGTGCAAGTGTGCGGCGTACACGCAGATCGCCCTTTTCTGCTCCACCGTCTACACCTTCGCGTGGATTTGCATCGATCGGTGGGCGGAGATTGATCTTTGATCTCTGTAGATACGAGTAGTGGTGCAGCTTGATCTTTGTTCTTGTTAGGTTCTAAACTTTATGTCGTTTTTCTTCGACAAGTTGTGCTTTGATCTCTGCGCGCCCCTCTCTCAATCTGTGTCAGTGAGAAGAGATAGCCAGAGGCAGTAGAAGAGCCTCAATGATTCTCATCGATAGGAGAGAAAGAAGGGTAGGAGGAGGGGGAGTCTCACTTTGTTTTATTGCCAAACGGGGACTAGGAAAGGGAAGAGCGACATGAGGGAGGAAGAATAGGGGAGAGATGACTAAATGACGACATCCTGATTCACGGCTCTGACTTCCCGGTCCTTGCTTCGACCGGTTTTTAGTCCGAACTCGAGGGTACAGCTATGAGCTGTTGTTGTGATGACGTCGTTCAGGTCCTCCCCCCCCCCCCCCCAATTCCCCTATGGTCCGGGGTACAAAATGTGTGTGTATGTAGTGGGGTAGTAAGGGAGAAAGAGGAGAGGAGGGCAGCACTCCGGAATATTAGGAGCCAAGGGCCATCCCGGTCTCCCATCTATGGAATGACCTTGTGCCTCTCCTTCAAGTCTTCCATAGAGTACACAGGGACTGCGGCCAGGAAGAAAAAGTAATGTAGTATCTGATGGGTTTTTTTGGAAAATGGGCTTCTAAACAGGCGATTTGTGAGTCTTCTCGCTCCCTAATGCGAATTGAATGTGGGAATTCCATGGGTTTCGTCTGCGATTAGCAAGAACGACAGTTTCCACTGTATTGCGAGCGAGTACAAGTTTTTTCCCCGTTTTAGGGGAACACTATTTTTAGATTGAGTCAGTGCATCGTAGCTATCGCCTTGTCTGAGAGAGAAAGAGCAAGTGAGAAGGGAGAGGAGGAGAAGGGGGAGGGAGGGGTGGAGGGAGACCGCTCAGATTTGGAAGGCCCGATGTTGCTAACGACTATGCCAGAGGGAATGCGAATAAGATAGAGAGAAGATATCTCGGGGAGGAAACGAATGGAGAAGAGAGATATGGGAGAAGTCACGTTCGAATGTTGATGGTTTCTCAGAAAGATTAAAGCGAATTCGAGTGGAAACATGACTGAAAATATCTTTCTGTAGCTAGAAAAAACGAGGAAGTAAAGCGAGGTCAAAGTGATTGCAATCAGTGAAGGAAGGAAGAGCGACAGGATATTTCTTCTTTTCTCGAAATTTCCCCCTTTGAAGTGTTCACAGGCAAGATGTGTGAATGAATCTGTCAGAGTAAAATTAAAAATATATATCATGCGAATTCAATAATTGGATTCCAGATATTCCGCTATGATGAAGCCAGCTCGTTATCAGGACCAATCCCTCACGAGGTGATTCCTTTCTTCAATCAGTGATCATCCATCCAAAGTATAGAAGATGAAAAGAAATTAGTAGGCATTCAAACAGCGTTTGACATCGAAAGAAATGAAGACGAAAAACAGATAATCATTGATGTTTGATTCAAAATTTTTTTAAATATTAATAATAATAATGGCAGATGCAAGTGTTGGATTCTCTTCTCGTGGATTACTTCGATCCTCACATGCGCTCCAATCGTCTTTGCACAAATGCAGGTACTGTATTTTGGCCATTTTTGTTGCACAGAAAATTTGAGGGACAATGTGACTTTGCAATAAATATCGGTTCTGTTCGGCTCAAAGCAACGAAGTACCAATCCATTCTTGGTCTATTTAGCATTGCATAAACCCTTCCCCCTCCCCCCTTCCCTTCCTTTCTCCCTCACTGTATTCTAGTCTATCTTCCCTCTCCCTCTTCACTCTCCTGTGTTGTTTCATCTTCCTAATTAGGCAATTGTTTGGACGGTGAGCGGGTCTCTCCTCCCTTCCCACACTCTCTCACTCACTCTAACCGACGAGAGAGTGGGGAGAGAGAGGAGAGTCTTCCCTCCCCTCAGATCCGCATCTGTCCCGTTTTCTTCTTCTTCTTCTTCTTGGAATGACGTGACTGCTGCAGGAGAGGGACAAAAGCAAAAGAGAGAGAGAGGGATTGAACCATAAGTAGTGAGAGAGGGAAGGAAGGAACTGTACGGAGAATGCAAGATTCATTCGCATTTAGAGCGTTTTTTTAGGGCTTAATTTGTGGAAACAGATCGGGAAATGATGTCTTGACATCATTACAATAAATTGCAGGTGGAATACGAGGAAGATCTGGAGTTGTGCGTGCTCAATTGGTCGGCCACCTCGGCCTACTCATCCACTCTCCTAGTGAGTTGACTAGTGATGATGCAATTCAGGAACTTGTTCGGTTTCTCGCCCAGATTGCAACCACGCAGATTGAAATGAGAGGGGTGGAATGTAAACCTAGATAGGGAAGGATGAGAATGCAATCACAGAATTGTCTGGCCCATAAACCGAAGAAGTGCCGAAATTCACATTTTTTAAATTTCATCCGCATTTATCCATGAGAGGGCGAAAACTCGATGAAATTGTTTCAAAAATATTGCAAAACGATCGGTATTGATGACGTAATTAGGATAACTTTGGTAATTAATCAATAATCTTAATTAAGGTGTTGGTGTTCGTTCCAACTCTCGTCACAGTCTTCAACACGGGCTACAAAGTGATCAAAGCCATGAGGAATCCACACGAGGTCAGATTTATTCTTATTCTTCTTCAAAAATCCATATTTATCGGAAACCCCTGATTTGTATTCGGATTTATTTCTTTTCCATTCTCTTTGGACTTATCAAGTGATGGGAGAATAAGGAGAGAATGATCTTATCAAACCTTAGCTATTGGCGTCTAAAGAGTTCATGTGAGGGAAATAAGCAATGAAGTGCTTGCACTTTGGGCGATACTGAAGATGTCTGAAGAGAGGCTGAACATGACATCATTGATGGGGGAGAAACAAAACAGGGGGTAGATTAGGTAAAGAATCGGCTGAAATTACGATAGAAGGATGAGGCACGGGTACATGAGAGGTGCGCTGTACCATCTCTCCATCATTTATACCCCATATCGATGACGTCTATTTACTCCAATGTATCGTCAAATGATGTGACTTCAGTGTCGATCAATGAGTAGAAACCGTTCGCAGTTGTAGTGGGATCGTATGCAGCTTTAGGGCTCTCGCCGATACAAATCCTGACAAAACAAGAAGCTTTGGGATGGCGAACGGAATAAGTTAGCTTTTCCCGGAATCAGAAGGAGCCCAAGTTATTACTATTATGTCTTCACCGTTTGCCCTTCCATCTCAAAATAACTCACAGCGTCGCGAAGACTTAGATAAGGTCACCAATCATGTTTCTGAGGCTTCGATTCTCATACGATTGGACAGATTGCAATTAGATTGTAAGGGGAGCTCCTCTAATTTATTTATCCTTTCCTTGAATCTATTTTGACCTCTCGGGGGTACAATTACAGTGGCTAAGAGTCGATTAGAAGGCAGGGATTGCGTAGTGATGACGCATTCATCGACAGTAGTCGAACATCCATTCATCGTCCTTCCATTTGGTCTCCCGTTCCTTCTCCTTCATTGTTCTCGCGCCTCTCATTTGTCTGCTGCGATTGCTCTGGTGCAGCCGGGAGCAAGACAACTTCCAGGAGCCATAACCCGGCTCGCCCGGATATCCGGCTCTGGGTGCCCGGAAGCCGGGACGAGATGAGGGGAGGAGGAAGACAGATACACGGGCCTCTCCCCTCTTCTTCCCCTCGGCCCGTTCAATTCTCTCCCGTCGCTCTGAGGCTCGTTTTGTGACCAATAAGCAACACAGAAGGAAAAAACGGAGAGGAAAGAGAAAGGCAGAAGAAGGGAAGAATGGAAGGAGCTTTGTGTTGGGGGAATTACGAAGATGGGAATGGACTGCGGGTCGAGATATAGGAGGAGGCGTTGATGGAGGAATGAGAGAGATAGTAGGGTCATGTGAACTGGATTAGGTCATCTATCAATGGACGTATCTCATAAGAACGGGAACATAATAGAGTGATGGACACACGAACACCACATCCGTGAACTGAAGACGTGTTACGTCTCGTGTGAGGGATTCCACTGAATTTATGGATGGTTTGTATCTCGAGATCATCTCTCGTAAGGCATCGGATTCTCCTCATCCATCTCGGTTATGGTAGATGTATTCATGAAAGTAGAAAAGTGTTGAGAGTCAGAATAAATTCTGTACGTGCGACTCCAAGCCATGTGACTGCCCCTTTCTATACGCTTCTTCGGGCATTTTCAAGCGGTTTTCACGCATTTCCGATGCGCGAAAGCACCTAAACTCGGCTGATGAATGAGAGAGAATGACGAGACCCATGATGATGAGATAAGATGAAGGGAGAAAAACAACAGAGAAGGAATGGTGTGATGAAGATCCAGAACAGTCATCGTCTACAGTAGAAAATGAGAAGATTTAATGTGGAACATAAATACAATTAAAATTAATAATAAATAGTAATTTCAGTTGGACGATTCGCAAAGAGTGATCATCGAGACCGATCCCAACTTCGTCCTCACCATTTTTGTGATGGTCGCCTTTGTTTTGAGGTATTTTATCATTGTTTGATACCATTACAAATACACCTAAAGCACGGAACTTATTTTTCACATGAAACGTTCTCTGCAAAACTTTTTCGACTCCTTGTAAACAGCCGTAAAGAATTCAGATGCACTATATTTAGAGATTCGATAGTGTATCTCCGACATTTTGTCGATGACTGCTGGAGAATTTTAAAATTTCATAGTTTCAACAATACGAGAATTTTACTGAATCCTTCTTAAAAAGATAATTTTTAATATCGGCCTAATTGCAGTTGGTTGCCTCTATTGGCTCTGAAGATCTTCGCAGCTTTCTCTCCTCCACCATTGGAAGCGACGGAGGAAATATCACTGGTCAGAGATCTATTCTTATTAAATGATTCACTATGAGAATAATTCAAACACGCGAGTCGTTTGATGAGCGATATTGCATTTGAACTCCTAGAATAGTGAAACCGGTCAACAGATGTGTATCAGATTCTTTTCGAAATGTTTTCTTCAACATAACCAGAACAGATCAAGAGATGCTCGGTGATGGGTGTTCGGAGGGAAGGGAAGGACTAATATCTTGTTCTGAGAGAATCTTAAATTTGCTAGTTTGATTCTGTCCATTTTCAGGTTTCCTTCATCTTCATCTGGCTTGCCATCGCCGGTCCCTCATCCAAATTCCTCTGTTACATGTTCTGCAATCCCATCTTCAGGAGGTGCGAAAAATCTCAAATTCACAAATGAGTTGAAAATGAAACTGATAGTTTTCTTAGGATATTGAATGAACTTCTATGTCTAGACAGATCGTGCAATCTATTGTGTCGATTGGTCTGTTTTACTCTCAAAAGCTTCGATCGAAAGATTATAAGTGAGACAGACCGAAACATCTAGCATAAATTTTCAGTAACGTGACATGGCCATTAGGCTCAATCGAGGGTATTTGAGAATGATAGGTCGAGGAGGGAGGGTGGGGGACGAGGGGCTCTTGGCGATTAGATTCGTTGATTGACAGTTCCCGACCTCACTGATAATAGACACGAAACGAATGTGCACGCAGGGAAACCAAGAGTGAGCAAATTACAATATCCCGAAAAGATATAAACATTCGTAATAATTTATTCATACTTGTTGATTTCCGGAGGAACAGCTGTTCCAAGCTGATGCAGTGATAGAAATTGAAGGATTGCTAATGATCCTCTCGGGTTTTTTAACATAGAAAAAAACGACACTTGCTGAGCATTCCTACTCCCCCCTCTCCCTTAGATCGGCGAGACTACATATCATTTGCTGTGATCTAGAGCGTGCAACATTGAAAGTAATGCGCACAAGGAAAGCGAGAGAAATCAGTTTAGATTCGGATCGCGCCATTCAGTCACGAGAAATTGATAAGCGCGTAGCGAATCGCAATCAGAAAAGATAATATAAGAAACTGCAGTACCCCGATAGATGGGGGTTACTGTAATCTAATCAATCGTATTGATCCTACCGTATTTCAGATCGTTTCTTCGGTGTATCTCCTGTTGCTGTTGGTCCTCTTCCTCCTCTCGCAGTCATCGCGGCTCTCCAACTCGCTCCGAATACGCCAACATGTCCACCTCCTCGTATCTATGACCATCAGGGGAGTACGGTAGCCATCATCAGATGGTACCGTACTCCCAGTCGTCCCCGAGACCCTACTACGGTAGCACTCTCGAGTGCTCGGACAGTGGAGGTGCTCGGTCGGGAGGAAGGGGCACCTCTGGCATGTCTCTACTCATTCCCCATACAATCTCAACAGGAATGGGTCAATAATGGACCAGAGGGTTCCCCTTTCTTCCCTCTCTAGATCAAATTTAGTCGTTCCTAGCGCATGATATCTGTATCTCAATTCTTTCTCTCCCAATCGACCAATCTTTCGCTCTCTGATCTTTGATCTCTGTTTTCGGTCTTGCCTCGACTTGATCTTTGATCTCTCATTCTGACCTCGTTCAAGTCATTCACTTCCTCCCATTATACGTGTATCTTTATTGCTCAGAGATGTCTATCTTGCTGTATATTCCCGAGATTCTCTTAATTTATTGTAAGTAGCAGCAACCCGGTTATGGTCTTATCTGTTGCATTGATGTGTGCTGATAGGAGGGAGAGCGAGTGATGCGATAAGGTTATCACTGGAGTACGCTCTTCCTTCCCCTCTCTCACACATTAGTCCCTTTCCCTCCCCTCCCCTCTGCCCCTGATTTGGTCTCAAACGGCTTGCATATCTCAGTGATTTCCATCCTAATTCTTTAACATCTAGGCCTTTGACTTCTCACGTTATCCTCGGTACGCTCATAATTCGCAAATCTCATCAAACTTTCCAAACCAACGCTTTTCTTGCACAATTGTTACATATGTTTATTCTGATCAGAGATTTATTAAAGATATATAAATTATTTATTATTGATTTGTTTGTTGAACAATCAGTAAATGATTTCGAAAAATAATATTTGAATTCCCGCATTACGGTGTTTCCTTTATTGACATATTCACCGCTCATCGCTCATCGTGCGTTTTCAAGTCTTGCTTTTACTCGATTGTTCTCTGAATCTTGATCCAATTGCCATCTTTGACTGATAATCCGATCAGGCGGACAAGGTCCAACCACGGGCGTTCATTGTCTCCCTCGAAATCTTGTTATCGCGCCCTAATCGCCGCATTTCTCACGCTCGTTATGAGCTTATCGCGCGATTAGCCTGGTTCTTGCACTGCACTCGCTCGTATTTTCATCTTCCTCCCAAGTAACGAGCGTGAAACGGTGATTAATCGCTTCTTCTCTTGAGCCCATCAGGATCTTTCTCTAGTTCTCCCTTCCACTCTCTTCTATCCCCTTATCTCTCTTGCATCTCTTCTCCTCGGTCAAAGACCCTGGCTCAGACTCTCCGTTCTTCTCACTCAAAGTTGTCGTACTTTGACATTCTTCCCTGCTCTCGTTTCCTTCCCATCTGCCTGTCTCCTTTGTGCAAGACACATCAGTGCGCGAGAGACGAAACCTTTGCGATTGAATCCCGCTCTTTCTCATTTCCCCTCTGGTATCGTTGAATTTGGTTCCTGGTATGTTTCTGGTTCGCTATCATGCTACGAGTTTCCTAATATCTGCCGTAAGTAACGGGGGAAGACGATAAACCTACCAATTTGAGATGGCTGCCTTGTGTTTCACCCGAGTTGCGGTGCTTTCAGTCTTTGAGGGAAATGTCAGTGGTCAGTCACTAGAATTTGCCCGTTTTAATCTGTGAATCTTGCCTTTCCCCGCCTCTCTCGATACCGCTTGATATTTCCCGCTATCGACCTGCGACAATTCCACTTTCGCTTTTAGTGTTGATCCCTCAAGCAGATGAGTAGACATGACAAGGAAAGGACGGGATGCCCCATCCGTCCAACTGAAGTCCCCATCGTAAAAGTCGCTCATTGTGTTTATCCATCGTAATTGGTGTTTGCCCTACTCATTTCAAGAAGAGATGTGCTATTCTTTGGTTGTACCAGAATTCACATTAGTGCCTCCTGACCTGAAACAACTTGCTTCTTAGAGTAATACTCTCGAGGATGTTTACGCTAACGAAACAGCATTCCAAATCATCATGATAGCAGTCAAAAGTCAGCACTTACAGTACCTATAATCTTTCATGAGGAGAATTATGACCATCGCATCCGTGATTGGGAAAAGTGCGTGAATGTATGGTGATAAAACATCTAGAATATATCATGAGTAGGCAACAACATGATCAATCGAAAAGATCCACCTCACCAGCAAAAGAAGGCCTGAAAAAGCCGACGAGTGGTAGGTTTATCATTATCAAGTAGGGCAAATAGACAAAGCTGAATGGAACGGCGGTCTATTTTGATATAATAAATACGCTATCGCTCTGTGATTTTGTGCAATTATTACCTGTACATACACTGCGAAAAGAAAATCTGTTTCTCGCGTGATGATCCCGTCTCTATTTTGTCTGGGCGATTCATTCAATTGGAAGTCCCTTGACAACTAAGCCGCTTCGCGTAACGTTTCCACCCCGCAAAAAGTGCGAAAGTTGAGCTCACTATTTGTTCACTCCCGCACTAGTAGGATGGCATTCAGCATGGTCTGCTCCTTTGACATCTACTAGTCATCTCAATTTATATTATCTTCTCTGTCTTCTAACGTACCTTCTTCCCTCCGTAAACATCCCCTGCTAGGTGGAAGAAAGGGCCCAATTCATCCCTTATTCCGTGCTCTTTTTACCGGTCATTCACACACTGTCCTTTCTCCTACTCTTCCTCCTTCCTCTTCTCCCGTCTCTGCCACATGCCCAAGCGTTTCGCATTGCCAATTTTGGCTCGTAAACTCAGTTTTGTTGCTCGTTGAAGTTCAATGATTGGTGGAAGGGGAAGGTGATTAATCAGAAGATCTCAGCTAGCCCGCCAGCTGGCCTCCAATAGGCTTTGTTTAGACGCCATAGAGAGGCCGTAAGGATATAACCTGACAGACGCTGTGTTTATATGCCATCCCTTTCTTTTTTAGCCCTCGTGGCCAAGGATACCCTAACGATAGACCAGCCCAGATCGATTGATCATTCTTATTCTATCGTTTATTCCCGTTATAGCCAGCCGCTCCATCTTTAGCTGTATACAATTAATTATTGTGGCATTCATTGTGGACTATTCCCACGAAGTTGGGTAGTGTCGTGAGAGAAAGAGGAAGGAAGGGGGTCCTCCTTTTTTCCTGCCCAATTAGCCTTCACATAAGGTTACTATAGCAGCGATCCCCCTCCCTCAGTGGGAGAGACTTCAAAGGGTACATTAGGGAGGATTCGTGGCTCTACCTCGCATTCGATGTCTAGGAAAACTATTTCCACCCGCAATATCCATGTTTCTCGCTCGTATTTTCCCACAATGCGTGGCAATATCATCTCTGGTTGCAGATCTACTAACGCCGCGTCGCCATTCGCGAGACCGAGTTAGAGATGGGAAAGAAGGACAGAAGGGTGAGGAAACGAGATATTGTGGTTTCGGTGCTTGAGGGGATTCTAATCTACCGCACATTAGTGGTCTACCTTGTCATACCGTATTCTCAGGCCGAGATTCCCGACAAGAAGGCCAGGAAGACTGCTGCTGCCGCGAAGGAAGAGGCCAAGGAGCAGAAGGACGTGCCCAAGATCAAGGGATGCCATGTGTCCATCGACGTCTGTGGAGGATGCATTCGACGTGAGAGATTACGGTAGAGAGGGAGGGGTACGGTGGAGGGGCGATCGATGAGGAGTACGGTAGATTGTAATTGAAGTTCTGTTAGGGTTGAGGGGGATAATGCGGGTGACCAAGTCATGTTCCTTTTAATTTGAGATGATAATTGCAGCCAAAGATCCGATTCCGGAGGCGAATTCACAGGACGGAGTCAAGATGTCCTGCTCGAACCATGTAAGCTGACGGTACTATTGTACCTACCCCCGACATCATTATTGCGTCATTCATACAAAGTATTTTGAGCCACTTGGAAGTAAGAGACTTGTGAGCCAGGCATTCCTTGAATAGACTCACTTCGTCAACACTTGGAAGTGAGAGTGACGCGTATGGCACGCGTCGAGTCTGCTAATTGTAGGTGCGCATCGCGATGATGCCGTGAATCTTGACAAACAACTAAAATGACGTCATCGTCGATATCGATCCCCTTTCCAGCACTGTCCATTCTCGATAACCCACTCCGTGCACAAGGAATGCTTCCAGAAACTGACGGACAAGGTGGTCAGCATGCTACTCAGGACTGGTAAGGGACATGCGAAGAGTGATACGGTAGATGAAGAGTGCTGTAGGGGCAAATATTGATCGCTTATCGCTTTCAGGTTCGTCCAGTTGGACTGATGAGCAGCGAGTGGAGAACGCGTGGAGGAAGAAGGTGATTTATTGATTATTTCGAATATCGGTTCTCCAAATAGTATGTAGTAATTGTTCATGTATATTTCGTGTAGATGGCAAAATTATTATAATTTGTTATCTGTATTTGCCTTTTGTGAGTTGTGAATCTCAGTATGATTGGATACAATATTGCACTCCTACAGTATCCGTCTCATTCAATCGATTGAAGGGTCTGACGTTCGTGGGGAAGTTCATCTCGTGCCCCTGTGGCCACGGCACGCAGACACTCGAGGATTCGGAGAATCGATGGAGCAGGGTACGGTAGGAGAAGGACAAGGGGGAGGGGGTTGTTACAAATGTAACGGAGAATTTAATGCAGCAAGGAGTGGATGAAGGGATGGCCTCTATAGAATTTCCGCTAGAACGAAATGGGTAGATTATGATGATATTTCTAACACTGTAAGCGTATCGAATCTGTGATCTTATTTCCCTCTGAGATAAAAAAAAAGACAATATCCTTTTTGTTCTTTTCCATCGATCTTCCATACTGCAGTAGAGAATAGGCATGAGTACTGTAGGTTCTTTTTTGGACAATCGACGCGAAGATGATCGATGTTGCTATTACTAATTATCCACGCTTGCAGGTGGGTGAAGTGGTGCTCGATCCACAAACATACGAGAAGATGAGGGAGGAGAAGATAAAGAAGGCGCTCTCCAAGCAGTGAGTTTCGAATTTGGAAGAAAACAGTTTGTTCGTTGTTGAACGAAATGGCAAGCATGTAATTCAACTCGGAACATCGGTTGCCAGTATTCGGTTAGTTTTGGATGATGTCTGCTAGTGACCAACATATTGTGACGCTATTATTAAGATAGGGACAGTATGGTAACGGTAATATCATGTTGGTGCCTAACCCTTCTCTCTTCTCAGAGATAAGCCCGTGCCTGCTCAACCGAAGGCGCTCAATTGCTCGTTCGGAGGAAGAGAACAAGCCGTACTCGAGAGGAGACTGCAGAAGATGGAGTGGAAGAAGGTGAGAACTACTAGGGGAGGGAAGGGGGGGGGGGGGGTAATGGGCACTTGATGAAACCATAGATCACCATGTAGATCCTGTGAGTGATTCTCTATCATTGACTGTCAGAGGAGTTTGGGCTTGCCTGGACAACTTAAGTAATTCACCATTTCCAGGTGATTGCTCGTTACGGATTGGCATAGAGTAGTGTTGGTTTTTAAATCCCTTTTCTGTTATCATTGTATTGTTTGGGAGAGGATGAACTAGTCAGAGGATATCTGGTATCTCTATCTCCCCTTCTCATCAGGAGAACGAATTCGCTCGTGGCGACACTCCTCCCATCTCGTTCCCCTCTCCTGGTCTGGCCAAGAAACAGAAGATTTCAAGCAGCCTTCCCTTCCCCACTCCTCCCCCTTCCTCCGGGCCTTCCCCACCAACGGCCAAGGACGAGGAAGGATTCACCACCATCGGGTACGGTAGGAAAAGTTGTGTTCGGAGGGATTACTTATGTGAATAATTGTGTGTGTATGAAGTGGGTAGTAATGCTGATATGCGCATATGGAACGGTGGGATGATAACTGCAGTGTCACCTACAGTAATCTACCGTATTCCCCATTGCAGGAAGGACGGTCGGGCGCGTGAATCGACACCGTCAGTGGCGGATGCAGGCGTCATAGGAGACAGGAAGGGTACGGTAGTTACCTTATTTATATCGTCGTAGAGATTTAATGGATTTCTTTGATTGTTGTTGTGAAGGAGTTAGCTTTTTTCCAGAATCCCCTTGCTAGCCAGAAACTCCCTATGTATTTGTGAAGCATATTTCAATCTTCCACCGCTATAATTGCATTCGTTGTTGTCATGGAACTTGAATCCGCCGGAAACCATATTTTTGATTGGATGGAAAAGGGAGAGAGCTATGCTGCCTTCGATTGGATTGACCGTGTAGACTAGTGTAGTCGACAATATTGCTGGTGTGACTGTGTACCTTGTTTATCGGCGATTTACTTGCATACTTGCCTGTATTGTTTGTTGTCAATTGTAGTTGCTGGTCGGCCTCAGTCCATCCTCAGTCCATCGCCCCTTCAACCGAGTATGGCAGCCAGTAGAGCAGGTGAGGGAGGAGTAGTGTTGACAAAACGGCATTTTGTGCCGGCTTCAAACCGGCATTTTCAACGGTGAAGCCGGCATGCCGAGTTCGTTTTGTCATCTCTAGTGAGCATATAGGGACTGCCCGAGTGTTGTGTGATACAGTGGTGCTTGTTTAGTTCTGGTTGTTGATCGTCGTATGGTTGAAGAGAGATTGTTTTTCAGATCGCGGTCGTACAGTCTCATCTGGCTCTAACACCTCCTGGCTCACTTCCTCCACTCTGCCCCAACTGAAGGAACGGAAGAGAGGAGGCAAGAGGGAAGCTGCCAGACAGAGGAACAAGGAAAATGTGAGAATAGAGACGGGGGAGTACTGTAGCTGATTATCGATTGATTTGACGGGAGTACGGTAGCTGCTTATAGATTGATTTGACGGGAGTACGGTAGCTGATTATAGATTGATTTGACGGGAGTACGGTAGCTGATTATCGATTGATTTTGCAGCGATCATCGACAGCGTCGAAGAAGCCATTCCCCGCGTTCTCGCTGCTCAGTGGGTCGGAGGACGAAGAGGATTATGAAGAGGAAGAGTTGGAGGTGAGCAGAATCTGCCATTGATTATTGTGGGGAGCACTGGTGAGCTAAAAAGGGTGAATGGTCCGGACCCATTCAATTTTTCGAAAAAAATAAGAGCCGGACCCTTTCAAAAATCGGTCTGCTAGGAAAGGCTTAGGCCTCCGGACACCTCACAAATGGCCTTCCAAAAGACCGGCCCCCTCCTTCTCGAACCCTAGACCTTTTCAAGCTCACCAGTGGTGGGGGGGGGTAATAAACACGGTAATAAACTTGTAACGAGTTATATATTGAAATGTAGTGCATTTGTATTCGATTATAACGGGATTAGCTATTTGAAAAAGTGAATGTTGGAGGTGGATTAAAACTAGAACAGTGCTGTAAATTAGGATGAGATTGCATCGCAATAAGTTTCCGCCGCCCCTCCCGGATAGACGATCCGGATCGGAGATATGGCGGTAGATTATTATGAGAAAAACGGGGAAGCGGCACTAAAAAGAGCTGGGAATACTGGCTGAGTATTGTCCTTTTGCCTGGCCTTCCTGCTCATACTAGTCATCTGTGCTTCTAATGACTGCCAATAGTGCCAATACCTCGGTGCCTGACATTAACGGCAATATTGTGGAGGTAAAATGTATCGAATAGACGTGATAATATGTTTCCCCTGTTTATGGTTGATTATAATGGTGTAACTCAATTTCAAAGCATCCCTATTGAGTGAGGAAATTATTTCTCGGGATACTAAAACATTGTCAACCACTCTCTTTATTGCAGTGTCCAAATCTCCAATCGACAGTGAGGAATCTGCGCGAGTTCGCTGATGAATACCATATCTACAGTGGCATCGGTGAGTAGTACGGTAATTGGTCCGTGATTACGGTAGATTATCGATGTGCCTATCGTATTCGTGTAGCTAATTGAGAGATGCCGCCTTTTGATTTTTACACTCGAAAGCTCTTGACAACAGAAGTGGCTCAGGAGTCTGCATCAGTTTCTTTATGCTTACTGTAATTTGGTAGGTCATAATGTCAATCCTCTCAGGACTCTGGTCGCCGACTCAAGTGAAGGAACTGAACCAACACCTATCGCTCTTCAAGAGCGACAGCGCCATCTTCCAATGCCGAGTCACCGGAAGGAAGCTGAAGGGTACGGTAGAGGATACTGTAGCTGAAGGGTACGATATGGAATATAATGTCTGGAATGTGTTGAAGAGTACGATAGGAGAAGGAAAGATACGGCAGGGATTAACTTGAAATACGCTTAGATATCGCCGCTCTTGTTACCTAGTTCGGGCGCAATATTCCCTTCAGATCCGACTCTCCTTCCTCAATTGACCCCAGTGACTGCATGGATCTTCACCACCCAATCCATGGCCTTCAAGGTTGATTTTTAAATTGTATTTTAATATGTTTAAATATAAATTGTTTCTCAGCTTCTCGAAGGTAACACTCTAGTGTTAAGAAAATCAATAGGTTGCCGTAACCTGCTTCTCCTTCCAGAAAGATGACATTCCACCCGGGACCCAGCTGACTCTCCAAGAGTACTACGCCATATTCCACGACCACGAAATGAAGCATCTGGTCAGAATTTGTTACATTTTTTCAAAAATGTTTGCTCGTGATTCATACATTGGTTAATGATAGTGATGGTTCTGTACTTTAGCTAGATTTTTTATAGATAGAATGCACTTGAGAATGTTAGGATTCTATCCCTATATTCACCTAATAAGGTCTGATCTTTGATCTTACTTGGTTGTGATTCCTCCCTTTCTCAGGACGATCCCATCATCTGGTGCAAAGACGGAACACTCGCTGCACTAGAATGCGTCGACATGACCATGCTCACAATGGGAATGTGATCTACCCCCCTCTCCCCCCTCCCTACCGTACCCCTACCGTACTCCTCCGACCTGATACGAGGCCTACCTGTAAGTACAGCCCCCTACCCTTCCTCCCCCTTCCCCCTCTTCCTTCCTCTTCCCCTTCCCTTTTCCGTTCCCGAACATTTGCCAATTTCTCTCTTCCTTCTTTTTCATACGACCTATAAGTATCTTCTTCCGTGATTAGTTAGTGATTATCGAGTACCAATTTCGCGGCGTAACCAGTAGAAGCTTTGTTTTCTCTCTTTTTATCTTTATTTTATTAGTGAATTGACAATATAGTTGAGTAGGCAGCCATGACTCATGATAGTGTTCTTTAGTTCTGTCTGTACATTCTGACTGACAGATTTCCTCTCGAGATTTCGCCCTCCAAGCCATTCTTTCTCCCGATTTGCCGTAATAATCCCGATCCTCTTTGACCTCCCATGACCTCACTATCCACGATAATACAAACTACAGATTAATTGAACGCCCTCTCAAGACTGCGCCAAACATACTCTCGTTGTACATAGGCTGTATGGAATCATGCCTGCTTCTTTGCGTTATAAGTATAGTGTTATGTGCTAATGTAGATGATAATTACTTTCTCTATTTATTTGCTTTGTCTCTCTAGAATCCTGCCTGATCAGGATAGTATTAGATAGCCTTCCGCTATTCAGACGTTACTAGATTGTCCTCTTCGACAATTGTTTCTCGGACAGAATTGCGTTTTAATAATCGCTGTGTTTCCCCCTTCTCAGTTCTTTTCGTGCATCTCTAGGCATCACATCTCAGTATTTCATTGTTTTCGTTCCTTTTCCTGTGATGTGAACCGTTACTGCTATTTAATCGTTTTCCAGTGTTGTTGCAGTAAAAACAGGGTATTCGAAGAGAGAATTGTCCAGTTTTTCATCTCACAAAGTGATCCAACACAAAGAAAAACCTGCCCTAAGGGGGTACTCACAACTACAAACTTATCATGAGACCTCTATTCATCTTTCGTCTGCCTTGATTATACCTTGAGTATCCGTCAATCGCCTACTGACTTTATTCTCTAATAATTGCTCTCGTTCTCTCTCCCCTATTGGCAGCAATCAATGTGACTCACGAGAGTTTCTTATCGATGAGAAGTTAGAGAGGATGATCAGCCGCGCTCTCTTTCTCTCCCTTTCTCACAGGGAAATGCGAATTGACGCGCTTATGGTTCCACTGCCTATCATCTTGTGATCTTTGATCTTCCTGAACTTCAGTAATTGTTTTTCTTTCCGTAAGATCGAGTCATATCTTTAGCTTATTTCACCAGAAAGATCAGTAGCAACTTGTCTGTGTCTGTGTCCTTTCTACTCCCACTCATGTTTTTATACATATTTTTCCGAGTTGTTTTGATGGGAGTACTTTTATTCTTTTCTACTTGTTACCTTTTTGAGGGGTGAAAATTGTCGGCATTCTTGTTAATGCTCTTCCATCTTGATTTTATTTATCGTTACTTGATTAATTCAATTATTCATGAACTTTCAAATGATAAATCGAGAAGTTGGGCTGTAAATTATGTTCCTTCCATGTTATGATATTACTCTTACACTGTTACGATTCCTTTCAATCACTCGTCCATCATTTATCTCAATATGAACTGTGATCTTTGATCTCTCAGATGTCCAAGCTAGGACTGCTAGCCTCGACGTCGGATGCCTGTTTGGTGTGTGGAGGTAGAGGAGATGGAGCACATTTCGGAGCGAGAGAAGCATGCAGGTGATTACGGTAGATGATTGAATTGATTTACTACAGTTATCTCTCACTTACAAATGATTATTTACTATAATTTATTGCTTAATCAAAGAATTTGGGGATAAATTGTATATCTAGGCAAGGGATGAATCATCTCCATCCTCGTTCATTGCAGAGCTTGTGCAGCCTTCTTCCGTCGTACAGTATCCATGGGGAAGAGCTACGAGTGCAGGGGAGATCACCAATGCGCAGTCGAAGCTAGTTAGTTTACCCTTTTCATAAACAAAATTATTTAAATACCGACTGAGCTTTGATCACAAATCCAAGTTAGGATTGTAGTCACTCTCTGGTTTTCTCCGTGAAATTTCATTCGGATTTCTGGCAACAGCAAAATCAGAAACTAGAGACTCACTATTGATGATTTCCGTTATCAGCATGATTCCTATAGATAAAGTGACAAACTCACATCACGAAAAGTACCCAGGAAATTAATTTGGTGCGTCATTGTTTCTTCGTGAAAGTCAGCGTGTGAAAGTCTCTGCTAGCAACATTTCAAGGTTCGAAGTATGTGCTTGACACGTCATAAGTTGAGTTCTGTGACTGAATGGGTAGGGGGCAACGATCGAAAAGAGAAAGTTTGCTGCCTGATACTTATGAAACCAGGATGATATTCAGGTATTCGCTGCATCTGTCGGGCGTGTCGCTACGACAAGTGTCTCGAGGTCGGAATGCAACCGCAAAGTCAGTTTGGAAGCTGTGTCGGGGATAGAACTGTGGAGTATCAGAAGAGGGAAACAAAATGATGCTTAGCAGCAGAATCCTTTAGGCATATTTCAATTTCAGATGTGCAGAAGCGGCGCGACAGTGTGGGCCCGCGACCCGGCTGCAGCAATGCTGTAGATGAGAGTCTGCAACCAGACTCCACTGCGGCTGTGGTCAGTTGATGCAGATATAAACTGCTTCTTTAAACTGGGTATAATCTCGGATTTTCACACAAGAACCAGTGGTCATTGCGAAGCAAAGAAAAAAATTGATCCATCATAGACATCAGAGAGGGGTTTCCATCTCACAGGAATTATGCTGTTTAGCACAATTACTAATTTCCACCAAAGGGATATTCTCTCAACCCTTCATTCCCTTATTCAGTTCATCTCTGAAGACGCTGGTATGCCCTCTCTCCGTCGAATTCACACCCATCACATGCAGTTGAGGGCGGTGAGGAGGGTCGTCCATCACGGAGGATCGGTTAGTGGGACTTGATCTTTGATCTCTCAATCAGTGGAGATATCTAAAGTAACCGTGATTTACTTTCTCCAATTTTGCATAATATTTTACTTTAAAAAAAGAAGTGAGCGAAACAGAATCTTATCTTTGATCTCTTCAGCTGCACATTCCGGTGGCCGTTCAATTACACGACGTCGACGGCATCAATCTGCGAGAGGTCAGATATCTGATCTTTGATCTCTGAATGCGAAAAAATATGAAATCTAGATATCCCTTATCTGGTTGCTCAATCACCGGGCTTCTATCTTTTCAACCTTTTGGTATTCACGTAATAAACCGAACGAGATGATTTCAAAGACTCGTTTTTGTTCAGACCGATGAAAATTCCGTAATCGTTTTATGATTTTCCATGTGGGAATCGTGGCGGACTTCTGTCTAGGAGCCTTCCCCGAGATTCAATCGATGGAGCCGCGGCTGAGGGTACGGTTACTCTGATGCATTACTCTAACAATGCGTAGCAGGTCACATATTTATCCAACGGTAGTTTCAAGCGCACCATGATCTACCGTATTCCAGAAGCGATTATACCAACTCTTCCTCCCCACTTTCATCATTCTCGAGTGTGGATGGAGGACGTCGTTGACGTCAACTCAAGAGAGAATCGTCCTCGCCAATGGAGACTACATCGATTCTGGTCAGTGATCTTTGATCTCTGATATATTTGCCAATCCTTCTCAATCCATAACCATCTCAAAAGTTTCTCTTATTTTCGGACTAGAACCGACTATCATTCGCCCCATTTGTCAACCAAACGCTGATTGAAACGCAACAACGCTAACTCTAACGAAGCTTGAGCTCACCGAGTTACAGTAACCCTCTCAGTTGCTATGCAGTGTGCAGTGCATTCATCTCTTTTCTGCAGAACGACTTCGATAATGATTTTGTTCTTCAGCAGATATTGCCCAATTCTATCGATCTGGCAGTGAGCCAGAGAAGAAAGTGGACTCCAAGACTGCTATCGAGTGAGGATTACGGTAGTAATATTTTACGGATAGAGCACTGTAGCCGAGGTTCGATTACGGTATCGATCGATAAATGCCCTCCTACAGTATCTACACTCCATCGTACATCTTCTTTCTGGAGCACGTGACGCTGCCGATGACGAGAATGGGACTGGATGAGTACGAGATGTACGCACTCGCAACACTTCTCTTCTGGGATTACGGTATGTTCTACGATCAATATTTAGGCTGGTAAGGTTCTCAGAGTGAGAACAGATTCAGGATCACTTGTATGGTTTTGTTATCTCTGATGGGAATAGTTAACTTTTATTCAAAAAATATTCAGTATACGATAGCTCTTGCATGCTGTTTAACCATTGTAGATCACGAGAAGATGCCTGCAGAAGTGCGATCCACTGCAGAAGTCGTAAGGATGGACCTACTCAAGGAGCTTACCTTCTACTATCGATATGTCAAGAGGTACGATATACTGAATACGGTAGTTATCGATCGATCTTAGATGGCCGGACGAGACACTACGACTGCCGCAGCTGCTGCTCATGCTGCCAGCCCTGCAGGTACGGTAGTCATGGGAGTACGGTAGTTCTCATCTATCGATCTGCAGAGAATGACAAAGCGATTTGTGGAGGATATCGAGATGGGCAAGGTGTTCAATATCTACTCGATTGATGCGATCACTTACGATATCATCAACCTCAGAGGGTAGAAACGATTGAGATTATCGATTTTTATATCATTGTTTGAATACCAGTTTATTCCTATCTAGAATGACGGGTTCGTTGTTATTTTATTTTACTTACTTTATCCATATTATGTATAAACAAATTTCACTAATCAAAAAATGTGAAAATAGTTGAAAATAAAATAATTTGGTTACGGTATCGCATATCGACTTTATTTTTCTGTGGGAATGCCCAAACAGATACCGTATCTGAAGCAGGTAGCCGATTTGTTGTGTTGTTTGCGCGCTTCATTGTTTACGCGCTTTTGGTCAGCTTCTCCCTCTTGATCTACCTCCTCTCTAGTCTGATCATCTCTCTTCCAGCCAGCTCTTACCTCTTCCCATGGCCATTCCGCCTGCTTATTGCGCGACTTTCGCTCTAAATTCCCAGACTAGGTCGTCTACTCGCTTTTGTACTTGCGTTATCATTCGTTTGTCCATGATTTCTGTTGCTTGTTACCAGCCCCGATGAGAGATCAGACTAGATACTCTGGACAGAGCTCCAGAGAAGTCAGAGAACGAGCAGAAAGGTAGAGAGAAACGTGAAGGATGGACAGAGTTCTCTGCTCTCTTTTGCCTCTTTCTCTTGTCATTTGAACTTCTTCTCTTCCTTTCTTCCTTATTCGAACCCTTTTCGTTTTTTGGTCACTGACCGCCTTTTCCAGGTGTAAGGGAACGTTAGAGGCTAATCGCGGAACTCGTTCCTAGTTCGCGCACGAGGGAAAAGTGCCTTGAGGGTATCATCATTTTCCGTCTCTTCGCACAAGTACCCGCTACTTTCCATCTCTTTCTCTGCCCCCCCCCCCCCTCAGTCGGGTTAGGCTCTCTCTCTCATTTCATCATTGTGCCCGTAGCTCGCAATTCGCACTCTTTCTGCTCTTTTCATTGCTTTTTGCGGACGTGGGAGCCCTACCTTGCCGTGAATCGCCGCTTTTTTTTTGTAATCAGGTTCCGAGTTGATTAGGGGTTGCATAGGTGAGAAATTATACGCTTTGAAATCGTCATTCAGCTGAGTACCGTCGTGTTTCTGATCTTTGTAATCTTTATCGCGAGGTTTCCTTTTCTGGTTTGCAATCATCGTTCGGTTGAGATGTCCTCTGTTTGTCAGACAGACGTCGAGACCGTCTGGCATCTTTGGAGTGAGGACAGTGTAGCCAGACGCTCTTATCACTTCCTAGTTTTTATCTGGATTTCGAGACGTATCACTGCCTTTTTCGACCATTGATAGAGGCTTTCAAGGTCGATTCTCCGTGGTGTGTTATCATTCCCCTCGTATTCTTCTCTTATGCGTCAATCATGAAGGGTTTGAGTGATGATTTAATCTCGATCGAGTTGTGTTTCCCTCTATACGATCAATGGTATAGACCGTAGCCATTAACTCCTCAAAGATCGAGTCAACTCCGACTGTCTCATCTCGAGTGTGTTGCAAGTTCTCCGCTCTATTCATGACGCCGTAAACTTTACTGCGGGTATTGTTTCAGTTCCCCCCAGTGTCGTCTTCTCTTTATTGATGTGCGAACCCGGCCCTTCTCGGTTGCGCATCCGACGAATGGCTTTGTCTGGTGTAGCATGGCCAGGAGATCAGCCTGTCTCGTGTGTGATGTTTCAGCCCTCCCTCCTCCCCCCTCTCCCTCACTCCTTTATCGTCGGTTCTTGGAAGGGAGAGAGTAGAGGGAGTGAAGTGTCTGCTGCGATCCCTAGAGAAATAGAGTGGACAGAGGGAGGGGGAGGAGAAGAGAAACCGATTGTGGCATGTAGTGTGCAGTATGAGGCCACTTCCCCCTTCCGCAGCCCTACACTAAGCCTTTCATGGAATTTATCGCTTGCCGTGCGATTTTGTGTCCCTTGACATCTCGCGCAAAGGCAAAAATTGAAGAGATAAGCGATCCGCGATCGATTGCTCATTCCACGAAACTTTAATTCGCACTTTGTGCCGAATGGCGATTGTCCTTTAATTCGCACTTTGTGTCGATTGGCGACTGGCCGTAACAGGTGTTTGTTTCGTCCATAAGCGGATTTTTTCGTCCCTTCCTTCCTCCCTAACACAGGGGTTGCAATTAGGGATGTCAGAATCAAGTCTCTTCACTTGGTACACTCTCTCATCCGTCTGGCCAATGAGAAACCACGCGAAATGAAGAGACTGTTTTTTTTTAAAATTCCGACATTTATAGTTCCTATACCCATTCTTTTTACTTCCTCATGATTGATGGCTCGAGTGCGTTTTAATATCTGACGGGGCTGTGTTGAATCTGTGCTGTTTCTCTTCTCTAGCCTGTTTTTCGACCCTCGTGTTCATAGAATCGAGTCTCCAATAAAGCTCGTTAGCGGTCAATAGAGGAAGTCTTGACGTGATGTGTTAAGAGGGAATCATCCCCCTGATCTCAACGTCGTCTAGAGGGGGGAGGGGGGGGGGAGGAAGGGGTGTAGTCGCCCCTCTAGATCTGTATGTAGATTGATGCTGGATGGATTCGCCCCTTCTCCTGGCTTCTCTCTCTCTCTCTCTCTCGCTCTTGTCTGATCTCCGCTTGTCAATGAGAGAAGACGAGAGCCGTTGGCAACATTGGAAATGAGCCTCCCCCCCCCCCCCCCCCGTCTCCCCTCCTCTGGAGCTAATAGCATTTCCTTCTCCCTCCTTCCGGTCATTGCGCTTGCAGCGCGAAATGAATAATTCGAGCGGGGGCCCGAGATAGAAAGGGGAGAGATCAGTCATGTTTAGAGGGGGGGGGGGGGGGAGAGGGGACTTTGTTAGAGGATATTGAGAGTGGTTTGTGCGCTAGAGAGAGAGAGAGAGAGGGAGCAGTGAGCAGGTGTTCTTACAGCGCATTTTTCGCGGAAAGAAAAAAGGTTGGGGGTTGACTGATCAAGACACGAGTTGGCAAGGGTCGATTGAGAGATATGAGATTGGCAGATGAGATTGAAAGACCACGCTAACCTCCCCCCCCCCTCCCCTCCCCCTCCCAAACATGGATTTTCTGGGGGTATAATTTCCTTCCATCTGGTCTATCTTCCACGTGTTCCAATAGGCTCTTCTTCTCAATTGGAGTGGGAAGCAGAAACGGTTGCTAAGTCGCCGAATTATTGACGTTCGTCGCTAAATGCGTGTGTACTTTGTCGGAGGGTGACAGCCAGCACCCCAATTTGTAGCTTGCGTTTCTTGGTATACGGTAGTCAAAGCAGGGGGTTGGCCCTTGTTTTGGGTGTGTTTTCCCCTTCCTCCAGTCTCGTAATTAGAAGTGCTCACTCACTATACTCTGTACTCTGTGAGATCTATCGCTATCTCTAGCATTGAACAGTTCGTTCCTTTCCCCCTTCCTTCCCCGATGTCTCTCCCCCCATCCCCCCCCCCTCCTCCCTATCTCTTCCCTCCATCCCGTTACCCTTTCTCCTTGACACCGTACGCCGTTAGTGCTCGTGGTTTATTTTTTCGGGAGATCATCTCCATATTTTTTCGGTGTGCTAACAGTTGTGGGCTGTGTTCCCTTTCTGCATTAGCCTTCCTTTTTTTGTCCTTTCTTTATTCAGGTTTTCTCGTTAAATTCCATCTCGAATTTGCCGGTCACACTCTAGAGCACGAGTAGATGAGAGAGAGAGAATTTGTGCGACGTGAAATGGCCGATTTCTCGCCTTCCTTCCATCTCCCTTTCCCTTGTCTTTCTTCATCTTCTCTTTCTTCTGGTCTGACTGTTTCGGAACCTTCCTTCATCACTCCCTTCCTCTTCATTCTCACCACTTTCCCTTGTCCCCGTCTATTCTCTCTATTCCCGCATCTCTATTAGTTTATTGCCTTCGCTGCTGCTATCATTGCTCCACGTTTCGCGCCAATATTGATGATCGTTTTTCTCTGGTTACCGTACTCGTTGCTTGCAGCCGCAGCGTCGGCTGCAGGATGTCGGGCCAGGGCGCACCTCCCCCTCCTCCCCCTCCGCTGCCTCCTCCTCCTGGTCCCAACGGAGCTGGTGGTCGATCGGGTCCTCCCTCGGCGCCTCTCTTCCCCACGGGAGACCACTTGATTCTGCCGCACGCGGGTCTGCCCGGCTTCACAGCCGATCCCTTCGGCATGGACATTGCCTCGCTGCCCTTCGAACAACTCGCAGCACAGCTCAATCTGCAGCTGCAGCAACAAGCCCAGCTGCAGCAGGCGCAGCAGCAGGCTGCACAGCTGCACGCGCAGCAACAGGCGCGCCAACAAGCAGAGCAGCAACAGCAACAGGTATCCCCTTCATACATTTTCAGTATCCTCGATGGATCAAAAATATGTAGTGATAGGACTGAGTGGGGGCGAAATATGATGTGACTGTACAGAGTAGAAACGGAATAGGTAGTGACTGGACAGAGGGATAAACCAAATATCTAGTGACTCGATCATCGGGCATTTACGTTAGCAAAATATATGATCCCCTTAGAAATAATTCAATGGCTGCACTCCATCTTGAAGTAGTTTTCGCCTCGTTTCTACAACCCCCGATTAGCATTGATTATCGAGGCGTGGTTTGGTAAATTATAGGTTGGAGTGGGGGAAGGAGAGCTGGGGTTTTAACTAGTTGAAGCGTCTCTTTGCAGCTCGTTATGCAGCAGCATCATGCAATTTTCGACCAGGCGGCAGTGCTGCAAGCAGCCCAAGCAGCCGTCGCCCAGCAGAAGCATCAGGTGGAACAGCAGCAACAGCTGCAGCAGCAGCACGCACTTCTGCAGCAGGTGAGTAACCCCTCTCCCACCCTCTACTTCCCCTCCCTCCCGAAATCCGTATTCCTATCAGGTGCATCAGCTGCAGCACCAGCAGGCGCATAAACAGGCTGCAGCTGCGGCCGTCGCAGCCCAGCCACAGCCTCAGCTGGCGCAGGCGAAACCCGTCGGCGGACACAAGACGGTCCTGCCACCGGCGGCCGTGCAGCACCTGCAGCAGCTGCAGGCGACCCACAAGCCGAGACCCAGAGCGAGCAAGGTACGGTAGAGAGGGGAATGAGGAGGAGGGGATCCTACATTTGATAAGCCTCTTACGGTATCTCCAAATAGAAACACACTCCGTTTCTCACTACTTATTACTAGTTCCAAGTATGCGGCCTAATAGCCACTATTTGGAGCCTAGATATGAGAGATTAGCTTGATTATTTGGCGCTAGCAGCATCTTCAAATCTCAGGCGGAAGTATTTGCTACTCGTTCGTGATTTTTTTGCAACAGGATGTAGGTAGTATGATCTCTTGGTGTAAGCCACGTCCCCTTCCCTCTCTCCTCTTCTAGTAGTGTGAGATCCACCTGCTCCGTGTATGTTGAAATGCGTCTGAAAGTGTGCTCTGATACATCTCTCCGTGTGAACATATCTACCAATCAAGGGGATCATCAGGCCAAAGTCCGCCTCGTGTTTACATGTTTCGTGATCCTTCCGCGTTGAAAAAGTGCATCGTTCTTTATCTCTATCTCCCCTCACTCTCTTTCTCTAGACGTCTCTCAGTTTTGCCATGATCTCTCGTTCTGACTGACCTCTTGAACCCTCCTCATCCCCTTCCCCCTCTCCCCTCTCCCGCCCTGTGATTGATAGCCATGGAAGGCTGGGAAAGTAGGATAGACGAAGCAATTGTTGCTCTCTCTCTCTTTCTCACGTCTAAAGTCTGACTTCCGGCGATTTGTTATTTCAAGCTCAGTGGATACTCTGGGATAACGTTTGGATTTTACCGCACCTACTGTAGCTTGGATATGGGGGAACTGGGTTTTTTGGAATAAAAAAAATTCACTATGCTTTTCCCGTGATCCATTCATCTAGCCATTGATGTTGATCACGGAACGAGCAGAAGAGAAAAAAAAGCAAGAGAAATAATTTATCGAATAAATGAACATAGATGGTCCTAATTCATCACATGAGGACTACTGTAAATGCAGGTTACATAAATAATTCCTATTACGGCAATTGCAGGAGGAATACGTGGGTGTGCAGTGCCATATCTGTGGAGCAGCTGCCGATGGAATGCACTACAGGGCCATCTCGTGCAGGTGAGCAGAGGGAGAGTGATCTTTACCGTAGTCTGACGTCTATAGCCTGGTCTATGCAAATTTGTAGTTGATGTCAGGTGGGTGCGTTGTAGTCTCGAGGCCTTTCTGATTACTAGCAGCCATTGAATGTTTGGCTCGAGATATTGTAGTTGATGTGTCCAATGTGGGGTGTTATTCTCTGCACGTCGACGTCTGTGCATATCCTGTAGTCGCGATGAGAATAGGGTTAATCCCCCTTGTAAGCTCCCTTTTTTTCTTTTGATCGGACTACACTCCAGTAGAGTATAGTCCGATCTCTAGTCGCTCTCCATCTCCCCTCCTTCAGATTAGGAATGTCCAACCAATTTCTCTCGAAAGTCTCCATAGATCGAAGTACTTGTAATTGGATAAACGAATTGGGCCCAAGAATGTGGAGTTTGAGGGACGATCTGGGATTTCTTTCTGAATATCTCTCTCTCGTCTCGTCAGATCGTGCAATGCCTTCTTCCGTCGTGCTGTCTCATACGAGCACGACTACGTGTGTCGCTTCGGCGGCAACTGCAATGTATCCGTCCAGGTAGACGACCATGGGAATATCATTGATGAATCGGTCGGTTTGCGGTCCCGAGGGGAATGGCGATTGAACGGGGTGGGGGGAGTACGGTAGCAGCCAAAGGGGCTACCGTAACCCTCCAAGAGAGTCTGAAAGCACCCCTTTTTTGGCCACTTGATTCACACGCTAAGAAGTATCAGTTGAAATATACATTCCATCTAGCAAAACACCTTCCGTTTGAGTTGGCTCGAATACCTATCGAATCGAGAAATGTGAGATAACACAACTGCTTCACACGCCATTCCCCTCGCTGAAGACATTCAAGCTTTTCCATCTCAGATTACCGTATCTAATCTGATTATCGATTGCAGGGTCGCTGCGCTTGCCGAGCCTGCCGCTACCGCAAGTGCGTCGAGGCAGGCATGCTGAAGACGTGTACGTTGAGGGGAGCGAGGATACGGTAATCGCATCAGGGGATTAAGCATGGGAGATCGAGAAGAGATACAGTTCGAGATGTTTCCGCATTTTGATAGATGGCACACTGACATTTCCAAGTAGAATGGAGTTACTTTGTAAGGTTTCGTGAATCCTTTCGTGTGATTCTACTGTGGGGGGGGGGGGGGGGGTGGAACCAAATGAAAGTAGATGATACGGTCCAAGTTTGTATCTACTCTGATTTCGTTCTAATCGATAGTGATTGGGTCCATTGAGAATCTAAGATTGCCCTTTTACGAATGAGCGAGAGGAAGGGGAGGGGGAGAAGAGAGTGTAGTTAACATTAGAGAAAGGGCAGGAATGCAGAAGTTCGTAATGGAAAGAGAAGGAAAAGACAGGCAAGGAACCAAAATGTTTCCTTCTCGTCCATGCTTTTCCATGAAGGGATCTATGGTTGAAAGCTGAGCTAAGTTGGGGCTATACTTCGACTTAATGTCTAGGTTCCAGTCGCGGGAAGCACTTCACTTGTTGCTCAAGGAAAAATTTAGGAGAAGGAAATTCAGTATCCGGAATGGATTATTGATTGATGGCTTATCGTATTTTCCATAATTCCAGGCGTGCAGCCGTCTCGCGACCCGACCGGCTCCCAGAAGGACAAGAAGAAGAAGGAGGAAGCATCGCCCGGTGCGGCCGGAGCTGCCGGAGCAGCTGGACCCGGAGGGCCCGCACCCCGTCAGCCACGCGGACAGGCCAACATGACGGCCCGCGAGATCATCAGGGAGCAGCAGATCAGAGATGGTACGGTAATCGAGAGATATCGATTGGGACTACGGTAGTCTAGTTTGGAAATCGATAAATGTCGATTTAAATTCCACGGAAGTGGTGTAGTGCGAAATTAGAGGGCTTTAAAAATACCAAATTGTCATGTTGAGGCGTTTTGTAGCCAGTGTGCGTCTCTTCTAATGACAGTTTACGCCTCAGAACGTGGTGAATGGACTGCTATTATCTCGCTCGATTCAATGCCCGGTCTTTGGCCGATTGGGAACTGATTTTATTTTGCAGGAGCGGGCACGTCGGGCCACAATGCCCGCATGATGCGGGGAATGACTGAGGAAGAACCGGACGTGGATATCGTATCCATCGTATCCGTCGCTTCGACTCCTCAGTCACAGCAGCACAAACCAAAGGGTACGGCAGTCGGAGAGGGTAATCAGGGCATGGGATCATGAAATTGGCTCACCTACTATTAGAGAACCGTGGCTGACACTCATTCGTCAATTGGTTGCAATCGTGTGAGTGAGAGTATCCATGGTTACATTCCCAATGGCGAAAAAGGAAATGAGATATGAGATGGAGAGGAAAGCAATATTCTTTGGAATGTGCCAAATAGGGTTGCTGAAATCGAAATATCTCGCTTGACAGATCTCTGTAATCGCTCATTAGTAATCACTCCAAATCGCACTGGTTGTCATTGTGTTGAATGCCCTCCGATCAACATGGTTGACTGAGGTGCCCCTCGTTCTCCCCGCAAGCCGCCAGTGGGCAGGACGGGAGTGGCTGCTGCTGCTGCCAGACTGCTGGAGGAGAAGAGATTGGCCGATATGAAGATGGAGGTGAACAGAGAGATGATGAGAGAATGATGTATAACTCTCTCTCAGATCGAAGATGACAACGTTGACGCTGCCATTCAGAAGACTATCGGAGACGATGAAGAAGAAGGAGGAGGGAGGATAAGGAAAAAGAGATTCCCGGTGAGACCCAATCATGGAGGGATTACTGTAGTGGAGAGAAGTACACTGTATTATCCCTTATTGAGATCTATTATAATAGTGCACAAGGATTATCGATTATGCCTTGCAGCCTATCAACCGTCCGTGGGATCTGGAGAGGGTCGGCGGAGGCTACGCCAAGTTTGAGAGGTACGGTAGTCGGCTGATCCTTTGGATCGATAATGCTACCGTATCCCCTCCATTGCAGACTGGTCTCCTGCTACCACGAGCACCTCCGTCTGATGCAACTCGCAATGACGCCCATCGAGTCTTTCCTGAAGCAGTTTGAGACGGTGAGAGGAGGGGATACGGTAGATGGAGAGGATGGGGTACGGTAGACGATTGGAGGAGTACGGTAGTTTTAGATGAGAGAACGATTTAATGCGCATTCCTTATTGCGAGTTGTTGGGCTTCTCGTCGCTTCTCATATTCAGTAATGAGGGATCAAATGTTGCGGAGCTTCGGCTATTCTCACATCAATTTACGCGCGCGCGACGAGACAAAATTTAGACAATTATGGATGATGATGTAATAGACGAAAGATGAGAACTCATTAGAGGGAGAAGGGGAGGGAAGGAAGGGAAGGATATTTCGGAAGATGGACAAGTGGTCTCTGTGTGTTTCATTATGAGAAGGTCCCTCGTGCTAGGGGTAATAAGAAAAGGCCAAAAATAATGAGCAAGGGACGGCAAAAATGCAATTGTACATATGAGGGGGCAGGGTTTACGAAACTAGTGGGCCTTTACCTGATGTGATTTTAAAGATAATTAAACAATATTAATCATAATAACATGGTCAGGGCATCAAACTGCGTGAGATGCACCCCAATGACGTCTCTCTGCTCTCCACCACCGAATTGTCCGGTCTACTCTACTGGATCGAGAAACAGGACCCGTACTCTGAGCTGCCGCCGGAGGATCGGGTGCGGTAGAATCGGCATATACAGTATCCCGCAGGGACGAGGTTACGGTAGATTAGCGCAGGCGCCACAGTACCCCTTGCAAAGTACGGTATTGCAGCGCGCGCTCTTCAAGCGATACTCGGTGCGCAAGCTGTCGCTCGATCACTTCTACAATGCGTCCAAGTGGACGGTGAGTCGAGGGGAGGGGGGAGATTGATCTTTGATCTTTGACCGCTGTTCTTTACAGGACGAAGTGAAGAAGGACAACTTCGTGATGCTGAACAACACGTTCGTCCCTCCTAACAAGACTGGCTTCGAATTGGCGACTGATGATGAGAAGCAGATTACAGCAAAAGCTGAGTCAGTCACATCTTGGCATTGATCAAGGAGATCAGACGTATGATTCTGTTGCCATTTTGCCAATTTATGAAGAAATCTGTGTAGAACTAGTCGATTGCGCGTTTCACTGACTTGTGAGGATAACAATGATTGATAACGGCACTCGAGAAAATCATACACAGACCTTTGAAGCGGTCTTTAGAGTCAAGTGCGGTATATTACTTTTCCTTTTTTCCTTGTCCTCTCCTGACCTCTCTCCTCCCCTCTGCAGGATCTTCCTTCCGACCTTCGAGCAGATGTGGCGATGTGTGATTCGTCCCTTCAATCGAATGCAGATCACCGATGCTGAGATGGTCTTCCTCCACACACTACTCCTGTGGAGTCCCCTCAGTGAGTGAGAAGGGAGGGATACGGTAGAGGATCAATGAGCATACGGTAGGGCGTTGGAAGACGCACCTCAATCTAGTATCTGATAGACAAGAAAGTTGCGGGTGATGGGTGTTATGTTGATCTTTGATCTTTGTTCCTCTGCAGATAATACTCACGTGCTGGATCCGACCAAGCCCATTATGAAGCGTCAACGAGAGTGGGCGATCGCCATGCTCTTCGAGCACTATGAAATCATCGGACAGGTACGGTAGGGGAGGGGGGAATACGGTAGGAAGCACATAGGAGTACGGTAGGAAGCACATATGGCATAGTGATTATTGCTGTCACAACGAGTGGTTGATGACGCAAATCAAGTACATTATCGCGTGCGTTTTTGTAGCGACTGTCTCCGGTTCCACTTTCGGAAGGTTTTTGTCTCACCTAACTTTCGCTTATTCGCTGGCCGATTATGATGATGGTGAGACGAGGCGTCCGATGATCGCTGAAATTGGGCGAATGAAAGATCTCCCTCTTTCCTCGTCAAATAGGTCACAGCATCAGCCGAAAAAACGGCTGGCTAAAGAGACCCATTCGGTTAGATTAGGGTGGTCTCCTTTGGAATGAAATAGTGCAGAAACTGCGAGGGATCGAGTTAAATGGATTACGGTATCCTTCATTGATCGATTATCTTGCAGGAGGATCCGGACGTGCGCTTCGGCGAGGTGTGCAGTCTGCTGGCAGAGGTCGAGGTATGGTAACTGACGGGGAGGGGTTACGGTAGTCGGTCGGTCGATCGATAACTGATTATATTGCAGGTGATCTGCGACAAGCACTGCCAAGACTTCCAAGTGGCGAAGTTGTTCGAGTTCTGTGACATGTCACAGTTCTGGTACGAGAAGTGGTGCTACTCGGCGGTAAGAATCGGGCTGACGGCAGTGGCGGAGAGGAACCGTCGGGGCCTGTCTAGACACCTCCCTATCCCCCCAGTGAGGGTGACGGCCCCTTCCCCCCATGAGGGGCCATCCCACACGGGGGATTCACTCACGAGAGCGCTGGTGATGGACATTACCGAGATGCAAATACACGCTGCGACGGCCTCCACCTCCCAACAGAGCCATGTCCGTTGTCACTTCTTGTTATCGTAGTTGTTGTCAGAGATACCGTATCGATACGGTAGCCTCTCTCAGTTCGGCCTTCTCCCTCCCTCCTCCCCTCCCATCCCTTCACTATCGCTTCATCGCTCTAATCAGCCACCATCATTGCGTGCGGTTACAGTAATATCGATTGATGCATGCCCATCGCCCATACACCTTTTTTTTTCACCTTTTTTACCCGTTTTTTACCCATAGCTTTTTGCATATTGCGCAGTTGCTGTGAGCTAATATACGTAAATGGTGAGCTTTGTTTAGAAACTAAAAAATAGATGGTTTATGGAGTATGCTGTGAATTTTGTCCAGTCTTTCTTACTTTTCATTGTCCATCGCATGTCCATCCCCTTCACATTCGCATGGAATGACTACTCTCCCTTTCGCAAGTGTATCTTTTGAACTCTTTATTTAATCCCGAAAAATGGTTTGCAATATCTCGATAATGTACTGTCACCGCGCGCGTGGGTGAGTGAGTGCCTCCCCTTATGATTTGTTACGGTATTTTGCACCTAATCACGCTGAAAAGAGATAGTGAATCTGACCCGTCTGTCGTCCTCCCTCCACTTCTCTTTCGAGAGTACGGTAGATGATCGATTGCCTCCCTCAGGTCAACACGATGCAAGTCCCGGCTGCAGCTGCTGCCTCTCCTATGTACACGAATGATGGGGAGACGGCCGAGGAAATGCTGGACAAGGAACTAGAGAAGGTGGCCGCCCTGAATCAAGGTACGGTAGACTGACTACGGTAGGATAGGGAGTATCGATCGATAGAAAAACTACCGTACTTCTTCCCTCTTCGATCAATATCTATCTATCATCAGGACCACCATCGTGCCCTGCTCCGCGGATGAAGAGGGATCAAATGTACTCCGGAGCCGGAGGGGACTACGTCGTACCCGAAAAGAAGGCGGCCTTCGACCGCACACCCTCGGCACCGAGCACCACACCATCCACGCCCACCTTCCCCGGTCAGTAGGCTTACGGTAGTCACGTTCACACCGTCCCGAATGTACCCCCATCCTCCCAGTTACAGTATCCACACAACCAATTATATCCTTCCCATAAATTGATATTGTATCCCCTCCTCTTCCCCTCTATATCTACCTTTCTGTCCTCTTCTCATCCTGTGATCTAGCTTACAGCCATTCAATATGCACCGATTATTATTGGTTATTGTTGTTCTTTATTCCCCTGTAATATGTGATGGCTGTAGCGATTCTGTGTCGATCATCCCGTGCTTGTTCTATATGTACCGTATCCCTCCCCTCCCCTCTCCTTCTCTGTTGCATGCACTGTTCATAAGCCCTTCCATCGATCAGCAGTTATTGCATAATTACGATAGAGCTCAGGCGGATCGTTTGATCCAGATTACAGTGCTTGTAGTCGTCTACAGTACCCCCCGTATGCATCGATTATTGTTACCCCGGATAATGTTGATCTCCATTCTCCCATCATACGCCTCATTCTCAGATTTTATGTAATCGTTTCTCACTGTATTGTATTGTAGAAGTCATTGTAGAAGCAATTTCTCAAAATATGATCCTGTAGTATCACTGGTAGACAATTCTTCATCTAATATTTTTACATTGCTAATTTTGCCCCTAAATAAATAAATAAATTTAAAATCAACTGACCTCAACAGAGCAGCAAGAGGTGCAAGACTCAAGTGAACTTGGAATCGGAAGGTCGACAAGTCGATTGTTGGGGGTAGATCAGTGGACTCTTCTCTCTCTCATTGACCTCTGCTCTGATTGGTCCACGTCTCTCCTCCCTTGATCTACCCTTCCCTCCTTCCCTTCCCCCCCTCCTCCTCTTCTCTTCTCTTCTTCCCCTCCTTGATCAGTCAGTCTAGTCTCCGCTCTTCCCTCCTCTCCAGTCGTCTCTTCCCTTTCCTGCCCTTGCAGTTTGACCTACCAGTTCATCCACGTCATCGTTCCCCTCCCCAGTCCATCCTACCTTTCCATACTAGTTTCCACCTTCGGACTCCTTCTCGTCCCCCTTATTTTCTCCACGAAGGATCGCGGAGAATCGGTGAGTTGATGGGTTACGGTAGTGTCTTCTCTCTTATGTCCTGTGTCCCAAGACCATCTTTTCGAACACTGCCCCTTCCCGTATCCCCCCTCCTTGAGCCTCTCTGTTGGTCGGTAATCGAAGGCTGTTTCATTCCAAATCCATCGACGTTCGACCTTAGGAACGGACGAGATTCTTCTTCTTCTGATCTCAATTCCCTACCACCTCTTCCCGTCCTTCCCATCACCCACTATCTTTAGTCCCAGTGGTTCCCCCCTAGTCCTTCCTTTCCTCTCAATCTTCCCACTTCCTTCTCACAGCCACAAGCTCTTTCCATTACGTGATCAATGCGATGGCAAGCGCTGGTATTGTGTGAGAAGAGGGAGAAAAGAAGACTACTTCATGGTCTGAGAAGATACTGTAGTCTCTTGAACCCATTTCCTTCGCTTTCGCTCATTTCTCCTTTGGTCAGTCTTTGAAGATAGCTTTATTCCGTATCTATGATAGTGAATAAAGCATGGATCAAGGCCCGCGATAGAGAACCCTGCTCACTGCTCCCCCCCCCCCCCCCCCCCCCTTCTATCCCCTGACTCCTCCTTGGCTAGTCTCCAGTATATTCATTCATTCATTATTTATTCCTTCAGGGGGCATGTTTACAAGAGAAAAACTGTGATGTGTCGCGTAGAACGAAGGTCCGTCGATGATGTCGAATCGGGTGGGGACGCAGCAAGGGTAGGGGGAAGGGGTGGGGGGATGTGGGAAGGGGGGGGGTCAAAGATCAAAGATCAAGAGGTAAGCCAATTATGGATAACAGATCTGGGGAAAAAAAGATGCATCGAGTAAATATCGCTTATGAAGAATAGAATGGAGGAAAACAATATCGGAAATACATCTACGTTGCACTAGCGGAGCCAAGTTTAGATCGCACATACGGACGGTGTAAGGAGCATGGGGGAGGGAACAACGAGAGTACAATCGACGGGTAAAATCGCGCTGAACTTTCTCTAAATCCTTGGTTAACTCCACCGAGTTGGTGGGGTTCCAGATTACAGAACAATACTGTAATCTGGAACCCCACCAACTCGGTGGAGTTAACCAAGGATCAGAGAAAGTTCAGCTATATGAAAGTTATATGATCCCCCATCTACAGTATCGTCCATGGTCCTCCCTCTCTAGAGTAGAGCTCTACTGAATCTCGTTCCCTGCATGGTCCCCCCTTGTGGTCAGTCCTCTCGAGCAGCTTTATTCGGTCTACAAGTGGACAATAAGGACGACTTATCTGAGGATGAGACCTGAATCCTGTCCGTCCTTCCCTCCTTTCGGGTGAGGTAATCCGTCCCCCCACTCTCAGTCGCTATCGATGATGTAATCTGTACTAATATCTCGGACTCACTGTAGTTTGAAGACAAGTGAGTTCCGCAAAATTAGTTCCGATCGATCGAACTGGCTCCTTATCCCTACCCATCCCTTTTGGAAGGATCTTTGTATCTGATGTGATGGTCAGGGCCACGTCGATTCATCCATTCCGGTCTCTGAGCTCGCATCTCTTATCTCTCACAGTATCATGTTAGGTGTTTGACGCCAGATGGGAACGGATGGTTTCAGATAGGTTTCGTGTCGATTCTTCGTTCGATATAGAATCATTTCGTCTGGCTGGGGTCATGGGATCGGTCTTCTTTGTCATGTTATTAACAATCTTGAGCTGAAAGCACACTGCTTCGCTATTACAACCAGCTGCTTCTTTCCTAACTCACGCACTAGAAGCAACCCGCGCGGCGCAACCGCAACGCATCAGGAAAAGAAGTGTTTCTTACTACCAATACTCGAATAACGCTATTCGAAAAATCGTATTTTATAGTATTCTATAACTTCAAAATTGAAAAACAACGCATCCGATTCGGCTTAGTTCTAGTATAATTTACTGTAACGTTGATTTCTTGCCGCTTATGCACCCCCTACATCGTTCTTGTTTTCTCATTATATGATCTCATCAGCGGTTTTCCCCCGACTATGTCGGGGGGAAACCGTAATTCGCAATCGAAAAGAGAGAGAGGGAGAGGGAAGGGACGCGTTGTTTACAGGTTTCCGATTTCGCAATCCGAACAAACAGACCAACAGACAGACGTTTGCGCTTTATTATATAGTATGGATTGCGATTTACAGATGAATTCATCTTATCCTATGGACATCTTCGACTTCGCATATCAAATTATTGATAATTCTGTACTACTCGCTATATCTAAATATCATTCAATGTCATCAGATGTGGGAAGGCCACTATTATTATTTCAAATTCCGCTTGTTTTCTGTTCTGAACATGATGTATCAGAATGATTCCCTTGCTTGAATTATCATTATTCGAAATTTTTAGCATAAGCAATAAGAGATTCATAATTAATTACTAATGATTATGGTTGTGATATTTCTCAGACACTATTCTACTGCACGGGCATATTTAATTGCGCATATCATTTTTTCATGGCACTATTTTGTATTTCATGGGTGAGTTGCTAGAGAGAGAATGTTTCAATCATGGTCTTTTCTATGTTAAAAATTGTCCTTTTAGGCATCTGGGAAACTCGACAGCGATAGGAGAAAACGATCAATCAAGGTTTTTCTCATTTTATCCACCGTTAAATAAATGTATGGCTGGAAGCAACTGTGTACATCGAAGTTTTAATTCTAGGGCATTCGTTCTAGGGCGATGTAAAAAGCGTGGTTGAAATTTTTTTAAATGAATATGCAGTTACGCTCTGAGATGCTCGTTCATCATTCAATTACTCTTCTCACTCTAATCGGAGCGAACTTTCCTTTATTCATCCTCATCTTCATCATGGACGTTTACAAACTTTGGTGGTGGTTAGTTAAGATTTATTATCTTTATTTCACGGCTTAAATCTCTGCGAAAAATGTGAGATGCGTGATTCTTGAATTGTCTACACTGGAGAGAATTTTGTCAAAAATCGGCGCAGCTAAAATTATATACTTGTAAGGACTCATAACGTTTGTCTCGATAACGTATTTTAATGTCTAAAAAAAATAGATATGAATAAACAAAATCTCTTTCAGGGGAGACAGCGCAACGCTTTCAAATTCTTTTTTTGCAGGCTCACCTCACAATTTAATGATGATAAGAAAATTTATTATCGGTTATCAAGCCAGTATTTCGTTCATCTTATCTTTATGTTCTGCAGCATATTTTATCTGGTTTATCATTTTCTAAGCGAATAAAATAATATTAAATGACAACAACACGCTACCCAGTAGGGTTGATGAAATCGGGTCAGTACTCGCTTTCTCGTTAGAAGTCGGGTGCTTGATCGGGTTCGTTTCTTTGTCGAGCTACCCGTATTTTGCTAATGCCAAGGCTGATCCCGGAATCGCAGCATTCGTAGCAATCTCCTCACGACCCGTGACTCTTCCCTCTCAGTAGCCGGAGTCGTTTCGAGATAAGCCGACGAACAACAGAAATTTGTCGTCGCCGCACTTTTTGATTGATTTACGAAACTCTATTTTCAACATGATAAAACTACCACACAGTTTGTGAATAAAGCTTGTTTTCACACCATGTTCTTGAAGATTAAAAACTTTGTTTATGAGCATCATCACACTCTATCCACCAGTTCACCGGGTCTCTATTGCAACCAGCTGCTTCTTTCCTAACTGGTGCACAAGAAGCAACCCGCGCGCCGCAACCGCAACGCATCAGAAAAATTGCTCAGCGCATTTCATACTGCCAATACTCGAATAACGCTATTGGGAAAATCGTATTTTAATATTCTACAACTTCAAAATTGAAAACAACGCATCCGATCCGACTTAATTCGAGCATCCCATGTTGTCGAATTCGCAGATCAAATTACTGAGAGTTATGTAGCCATACCTAAATATCCGTCAATGTCATCAGAAGTGAGAAGCCGACTATTTATTATATTATATATCATAGTGATATTTCAGATATTTCAGACACTTCTTTGTGTTCACGTTTAACTGCGTATATCATTATTTCATGACACTAGCTTGTTATACCTGGGTGAGTTGCTTGTGAGAAAGGTTTCAATCGTGGGTCTTTTCAATGGGTCCTTTTAGGCATCTGAGACACTCGATAGCGACAGGAGAACGAAATCAATCAAGGTTGTCCCTCTCAGTCTATCCAGTGTTAGATAAACGTATTGTTAGAAGCGCTTCTGCTTATGAAACTGTGCATATCGAATTGGAGATAGTTTTAATCCTAGAACTTTTGCGAATGAATATAAAAGTAAGTCTTCCTTCTACATTTCCAGTTCATTCGCTTGGAGATGCTCGCTCATTATTTGTTGACTCTTCTCACCCTTATCGGATGGAATATTCCTTTATTGATCGTCAACGTCGTTGTGGACGTCTTCAATCTTTGGTGGTGGTTAGTAAAGATCCACACATTCTTTATCTCATTGACTATGTTTCTTTTCTGTCTTCAGAGTGCGAAAAATATGAGGAGAGTGATTCTTGAATTACCAACCCAATCTGCATAGGTGAAATGCATACGCGCATCTAATTGTAAGCAATCACATAGACATACAGAAAATCACTATCAGGAGAAGCAGCATAATGATTTCATATCGCTTATTGCAGGTTTACCTCGCAATTCAATGACAATAAGAAGATTTACTATCGGTTGTCATGTCAGTGTCTCGTTTTTTTTCTCTTTATGTTCTTCAACTTGTTTTACCTTCTCTATTATATTCACATCCACTACCCGAGACCCGCATGAAATAGTGTGAGACGTGAAGAGGGTAGAGACACCGCGACGGAGCCGCCACACGAGTGCCCTGTACCGTATGCATACCAGATTCATGTGAATGGTCTCCTGATTAAAGATATATCAACTTTTTTTTTCTACCCACACCATGCGTACTGCATTGATAAATAATCGGGCTAATCTGGCCTCAAACCACAAAGAAGTGGAAGGAGAGGGGGAATAGGAAGAAGGGGGGGGGGGGGGGGGGAGAAGGAGGGAGACTGGAGGGAGACTGGAGAGGGAAGGAGACTGATTGATCAAAAGTGACATTGATCAAAAGTGACTGAGAGAAGGAAGGAGAAGGAAAAGGCCAACGAGATCAATAGAAGAAGAAGGGAAGTGATCTACCTTCATTTCAAGTAAAATATCAATCCATTTGGGGTAGAAAGATTTTTGATCAGATTGGGAAGATCAAAGATCAGATTGATTCTGCTGAACAGTGGAAGGAAAAAGTGAGAGGAGGATGCAAGAATGATTGTGGGTAAAGAGGAATGTGTATTATCGTTGGCATCAGATGCGAGTATTGTACTTTCGCTTTGTTGATAATACTTTATCGCTACCCGGGGTACCCTCCGAAGAGTCTCGGTACAATTCAATATAATTACGATTAAAGGGTGCGCTGATTCGCTTATCGTCTGGTTCCATCCTCGAAGAAGACTCCACCGTCGATGGCGCAGTACTTGGGACAGATTCCCTTCTCTCCCGCTCCTCCGGGCTTGCCAGAGTTTCCGGGGGCTCCAGGGTTTCCGTCGGATCCGGGGTTTCCGGCGGGGCCGGGAGGTCCCTTGGGTCCGGGAGGTCCCATGCCACCGGATCCGGGAGCTCCATCGGGACCAGGAGGACCGGCGGGGCCGGGAGGTCCAGCGGGTCCGGGGGCGGCCGATCCTCCGACTCCTCCCTCTCCAGCAGGTCCAGGAGGGCCCATGCCTCCGGGCTGTCCGGGGTTTCCGGCAGGGCCAGGGGGTCCCTTGGGGCCGGGAGGTCCGGCGGGCGAGGCTCCACCTCCCTGTCCGGGAGCTCCGGGTCCTCCGGGGTTGCCGGCGGGTCCGGGAGGACCAGCAGGGCCGGGAGGTCCGGCGGGGCAAGGCATGCAGGGAGGAGGAGTCATCGGCTCGCAAGGTCCACCAGCAGACATGCCGTGCATACCAGGCATACCGGGAGATCCGGGCATTCCTGAAACGAGAGAGGATCGAGTTGCGAATAAAGTCAGTGCTCGATCAGTGGCGTGTCTACCGTACCGTTCTTTCCGGGCTTTCCGGGCGAGCCAGGGGGTCCGGCGGGTCCGGGCATGCAGCAGGCAGAGCAGTCTCCTCCACCAGCGGCTCCACCACCAGCAACGGCCGCACCTCCTCCTCCAGATGCGTACGCCTACAAGAGGCAGGGGGATTACGGTAGTCAGTTGTCGATGGATGGTGATATGGGGACTACCGTACCTGACGGGCGGTTCTGTTGTGGGCAGCGGGCTGCTCCTTAACTGCGTTGACCTCGGACCAGATGTGCTCGGCCGATCCCTGAAATGTGTTGGGTGTGGTGTGATGGCGCGGTACGATTTGCCAAACGTCGGCTTGGATACACAACCGGTGTGTTTTCGCTCCTTATCGCCTCAGGGCGAGTTCCCTACTGGTATCTCTCTGTAATCCCCATCTCCCCCACTTGACACAACTACTCTTCCTTTCCCTTTCCAGTCGCTTTATTACCCATATCTGCCCCATCTAATAGTCCGTGTTTCGCCTCTCACTTTCACTCCCATATCAGATCAAAAAACAGCCACTCTACCAATCCTACCGTAATCGATTGGCACTTCGAAAGCCCTGTGATAGTGCAACTGCTCCCTATCGTACTTATTCTTGCTAATAACGTCAGTTCTCGATGGCCATCCTCGGTGCCTGGGGCTACCGTACCTTGCAGAAGGCGACGTCTCTGTTGACGGATCGCTTGATGGAGTGCACGTAGTTGTACACCATGGGGAGCGTCACGAAGACTGCGACCACTGCGACCACGGAGAAGGTGATAGCGGACGCTGCGACGACCTGAGGGGGAGGGGATTGAGGAGGGATTGCATAGGGATGATGCCATCAATTGAGGGCATTCCGTCTACGAGACTACTGAGGGAATTGAGGTTCTGATGAACTTGGAATCTCGGCTGTAGAACAACCAGACCAGAAAGTGATTGGGCTATTCTACAGTCAAGATTGTGAAAATCATCCTATTCCCGGACACAGAAGTTCTGATCACAGAAAGAATCACAGAAACCTAATGATCTAGAAGATCTGATGGTTCAAGAGAAGCGCCGATAATCGGTTGAAAAGGTCAGAAAGTGATAGGTAACAGGGAGGAATGCACCGTACCTTGTAGGCCCTGCACTTGGCTTGAGTGATAGTGTCCTCCATTGCTCGACTGCTTCTTACTGGAAGAGGAGGTCGATGCTACCTGTCTTGTCTTGCCCTAATCCCTCATTATATACTCCCTTTGACTATCACCTATCAAACCAGTTACTACTTCATTACTCTCCGTCACACCCTCTCATCTTCCTACACTCTCTCCTCGTTTGGATAGCTTCACTGTTTCAGAGAAACAAGAAAGGTCGGGTCGACATCTCCTCCCCTGCAGCAGTTCTTCCTTCCCTCTCTTCCATACTACAATACTAATTCGAGAACCGTTATCATCCCACTCCATCTCTTGTCGCCATTCCTTCTCCTTTCACTATACTTTGTGGGTAATCTGATCAACTTCCATAACTTCCAAACCGCATTCGAGTGTTCTCGACACTCCTCCATTGTCTCCTTTCAAGTGCTCATTCCATTCCAAATGTCCTTCAACAACTACAGTATACTCTTCGCTTCGGCCATTATGATCGGAGAATTAATTACATATTTATCGAGTAGTAATGAACAGATACAGATACTGAATGCTACCGGATGGTCTTTAGCAGCAAATTAATTATATGAGGTACGATTGAAACTGATTTTACCGTAGACAATAATCGTAGTTTTTAAAAAAAAAAGTGAAATGAGATCATAAGAGTGTGAGATCGATCGATGATCGGGGGATACGGTAGAAGGGAGGGGGGATTCACAGACCGATACCCGCAGCAGCCTGAATCTTGTTCGAGTCCATCAATTTCCGCACCTTCTCGAGATTTTCCCTGCAATTCAACCATTTGTGTCTGCAACAATCGCCTCCTTCCATCTACTCAATGAGTCACTAATATATCTAAGAAATAATTACTTATTTATCAAGTATATCTTGCAAAAGAGAATGAGATTAAACTCCAAAAGAGCCACTATCCACCAGAAACGTGTTCTATTCGTACAACGTGCACCAATATCCCCTTGATCAAGGGTCAAACCGCACTCACCTATTATCTTTCGTCTCGTTCATCACTCTCTGCGGATCGACGACAACGTTGCGTGTGCAGTCGTGCACCTGGGATCAATCGATAATCAATTTCGACTACAGTATCCAATACCGTATCCCACCGGAATAGGAAATGGTTAGAGCTTAAAGATCAAAGATCAAAGATCGGAACCTTGTAGATGCCGATGAGTCGATCGGCCAGTTCGAACATGTTGTTGCGAAGCGAGATGATGATGAACTGCGCGTTCTTCGTGCGGTCCTGCAACGGGAACAATTAATCTTTGATCTTTATCGTCATTGATCTACCCGAATCTGATTAGACTATTCCACACCACTCCTCTCATCTTTTCCTTGTTACCATTCTCACTTCCCCCATCCAGAACTATTACTACACGCATAAAGATTCGCAAACACGATTCGGGGCGATTCTCCCGCTTCCCCCCCCCCCTCTTTTCTTCTTCCTTTCACCAATAGTTCACTTCAGTGATGACGACCCTATCTTTTTTTTATGTTGTCTTTGTCAATTACTAGAGCTTTAGTGAAGGAATTGAGCCCAATTCCTTGGTATTTCGAAGAATAAATGGAAATAATGTTGGCATCCCGAGCTCACCTTGATGTAGTGACCTATGATGGAGACGTTTCTGAAGTCGAGAGCAGCGTCGATTTCATCCATCACGTACAGGGGCGTCGGTCTGCACACAATTATTTAATTACATTTTAATTTTTTTTTATTAAAGTCGGCAGAAAAAATATTTTCGATCTCATCAACCCATCTTTAAATCAGCAACATAACTTGCAATTAATTGTAACGTCTCCGAGGATAGCAAACACTCCGATCAATAGCTACCGTACCCCTCGTCCCTTATCGTCTACCGTACCTGTACTTGTGAAGGGCGAAGACGAGGGCGAGAGAGGAGAGAGTCTTCTCTCCTCCAGAGAGATTCTCGATCTGCTTCCACGACTTCTTAGGAGGACGCACCCTGAATGAATGACCATCACCAATACCTAATTGCAAGTTTATTCATTCACTGTTCACTAAAGTAAAAGAGCTTTCTGGATAGGTTAATAAATAAAGGAAATAACAACTGACATGAACTGTACTCCCTCAATGAATGGGTCTATGACATCCTTCAATTCGAGTGAGGCGTCTCCTCCGAGAGTGATCATCTGATACAACTCACGAAGGGCCGTCGAGATCTGACAATAACATCTTATTCAAGACATATCATCTTTTTTTTTGCTCGTATACTACTTGCCAAGTGGTAAAATCCAACAACTACATAAACTATTGTACCCCCCCCCCCCCCTTCCCCTCACTGACACTCTCGAATCCTCCCATGAAGTCAGCGAGTCGTGCCTTCTTGAGTACTTCCAGTTTGTCTCGATGGGCCACATATTTCTCCTTGATCTGATTGAGTAGCTCGCCCTCACGACGCAGTTTTTCCACCTGAACACGCATATTTGAACACGCATCTTTATGGAGAATCCTCTACTTTTTCCACCTGAACACGCATATTTATAGAGAATCCTCTACTCAATTTCGCCTTCAGTTTTAAGAGAAAGAAGTGATTCACTGGTTGGCGTTGCACAAAAATAATGTATTTTAAAAGTAATTTCTAATGATCCGACCTTTGCTTTGAAGTCCTCGACTACATGAGCCTGCAGATCCTTCTTCATGGACGCTAATCTCTTCTCCAGTGTATCCAGACTGAACAAGGGATGGCTTCAGTAATGAGCGACCCCCCCCCCCCCCCCATATGACTTCCGTTAATAACACTTCCGTGCCCCCGAAAAATGAGCTGGATTACGAAACACGAATTAGTTATGGCACTTCTCGAGTGAGAGAGTAGTCAACCATCCGACAGTGTCTAGATCGGCTCAATCCCCTCTCTCATCTCCTCCAACTCACGATCCATTGATGGCATCCGTGTCGATATTCAGAATGTGACGACGCGACCACTCGGGCATCTTCCCATTCTAAACATAAAATCGATATCTCAGCATTCAACCATGGAATACCGTATTTTTCTCCTACCGTACCTTGAGTGCATCCTCCCTCTGCTGTATCCTCTCGCGTTTCGACAGAAGTTTCTTCGCTTGGAGTGCTTCTCGCTCTTCTTCCGTCTTCATCTTTATTTATCGATTAATAATATTCTTTTTAATATTTATCAATTAGCCGATTATCAACCAACAGTCGGGGATCGCATGGATATCCCATAGCCTAGAATGGGTCACATGAGATAAATCTGACCTCATCAATGGGTACTTCATCACCAGTGGATGCTCCTTGATCCATTGCTTCTCCTTCTTCTTCCTCTTTCTTCACCTTATCTTCCTCCTTCACCTCCTTCTTCTCTCCCTCCTCCTCCTCTTCCTCATCCTCATCATCATCATTCAATTTTCTCTTCTTCGCATCGTCTTTCCTGCCCTTTTTCTTCTCCTTCCGTTCATTCTTCTTTTCTTCATCCCCCTCCATGAACACCTGAGATTGCACGCATTCCGTTTAGAGTTATTGCAAATAATAACGAAACTAAATTAAAAATAGCAAGGAGATCGTCCAGTTCATTTAATCATCCGTATCAGGGCTGTGATTTTTTGAAATTTCTTTCAAAAAAATTTTTGATCAAAAAATTCAAAAAATAGGCTCAAAATTTTTTTGAATTCAAAAAATTTTTGAATTTTTTATGTGGCGCAAATTTCTTCCAGATCTCTCCAGAACCCCATTTTCAATTGAGCATCTTGCTAAGATAGGTTGGACAGATGATCCAGAATTCTTTTAGAAAGGTTTTGCGCACTAATCAAATATTCATTTCATGTCTCCAATAGTATGTATTATCACCGCGATAATTGAATGCGCTACAGTAGGTCACAATTCACCGAAAACTGATAAAGTTATTTGAATTTGTAATTTTATGTCCGAAAATCATGCCTGAAGTCGCCAATTTCAATAAAAAGTGACCGAAATTAGCCAAATAATATCTTTTTTTTTGAATTTTTTGAATAAGTGAAAAATCAAAATCAAAAAATCCCGGCCCTGATCCGTATGTCATCTCCCCTCATCTCACCTCATAGTCACCTACATCCGAGTCACTCTCTCCATCCAGCAAGTAGCGACGGTCTGTTGAACACGCCCGCATCTACAATTACCGTATTACCGTATTACCATTGCTTTATCGATTAAAAAGTACTTTGTTGCTGATATATTCGAGCAATTATGATAAAAGATAGAACGATAATGAAGAATAAATATTATACAACGACAAAAACTAGAAACTCACATTCTCCGGTATGTCTACCAATATGTCAGCGATGTCGTTCAGCTCTAGAGCTTGAATCTGAATAAAAATGCATGCATTGTTCGTATGTCGATTACGGGCGACATTCGCACCCTAATACAAGGCCCTCTCATGATATCCCTAATAAAGACAGTTCTCGATTCCTTCTCCTCTACCGTATACCTGTCTATCGATTTCCTTAATCGTGTGCATCATTCCCTTTATCTTATCCTTTTTTGTGGTGTGAGACTCGGTCAGTAGCTTCTTCTGCTTTTCCAGGGAGATCTGAAGAGGAGAGTAGATTGCTCACTATCACATACAACATACACACGGCTGCCAATTACTTATAATATCGTCCATAAAATTAGATAGTGTACCGTTTTTACTGTATAATGTTTATTTAGCCCAATTTACAGCCCGCAAAAACACCAAAGCCTGCCCGTGTTTAAATTTTAACTATGTGTGACACTAGCGTGGCTTCTCCCTGTCATCATCTCACCGTATCCCCTTCCTCCTACCGTACCTCCTCCGTATCCAACTCTCCAGTGCTGTCTCTAATCGTCTTCAATTTCTCCTCCATCTCATCCTTTCTCTTAGTAACTTCATCCAACACCTCCTGCTTCTCAACCCTCGCCGTCTCGTGAATTTCCTGAGCAAATTTGAAATTAATAAGGAATGGATAAGATAGCCGATTCAGTCTACGATCGACAGTGAGTACCGTACTCTCGTCCATCAACTACCGTAACCTTCTCTCACCTCCTGGCATGCCAGATTCTCCGCCTTGCCACTCTTCACCTCCAAGTCCTTGTTCACATCGTCCACTCGAGATTGTTGCTGCAATAGAGAGATCACTTTATTCACCAAATAAAGAACCGAGTATTACTTTCTATCTGTGCCTTTATCATTCATTCATACTTTGACCTCTTCACAGTACCATTTAGTCCTCGATCGCCCTTCCCTACCGTACCTTCAGTTATCAATGGCCCTCCCCTACCGTACCTTGGCGATGTTCCTTGCTGCTCCATTGATAACTGCCTGCATCTTACTCAATTCCTTCTCTAGCTTGGAGATATTCTCTCGTGCTCCATCGCGGGAATCCTCGAAGGGCTGAAGAGAGCGAGATTGGCAGCGAGATTCGCATTATTCAGGTGACGCCATTCAATTGTACGACAACAAATATCTCACCTTGACCAGTTTGGCGTAGATCTTGGCAATATCATTGTCAATCTCTTTGATCTTCGCCTTGAATCCCTTAGAATCCACCAGGACTTCGTCGCGGTCTCAAAAGATACCGTAGTCGAAGTGAATCGATCAATAATGCAATCTTCAATATCTGCACTCAACCAAATCTCAGTCACAGATCGCCCTTGATTCTCACTCGATCGATCAATACCGTAACTTGTCCATGTTCCCTCTCCCCTACCGTACCACTCTTGAATTGATCGATCTCGTCTTGTTTCTGCTTCGTTTCCTTCTCATCCACTTTGGCCCTCTCCATATCTCTTTCTCTCTCATTTCTCTGTCCCTCTTGCACACGAATTCGATCCTCCGTCACCTGAATTTAATACATTACATAATATAAATAAACACAAATTGGAAAGGGGAAAAGAACAACGGGTTAGAACTCGACTGGAATGGCGTTCACTTGATTCTTTCTACCACACAATACACCTACAGTACCCCCCTACCGTATACCTTGATCTGCCTGTCGAGTTCGCGTGCCTTGTTCTGGTTGTGCTGCAGTGGCTGCGCCAAACGACTTATCTGCAAGAAATATCAATTAATCACCCGTTTTAAAAATAATTAAAAAATAAAAAAATCTATTCTAACCTGGTATTCCAGATCGCGCTTGCTCGCTCCGAGTGTCTGTCTCTCATTCTCGAGTTCCTGAAACGAATCAAATGACACCGGGAAGATTTGGCCACGATGTATCTATAAATAATTATAAAAATAAAATATTTAAATCAATAAAAGCAGAATCGTTACCGCATTCTCAGCCTGCGCTGCCTGTAGCCTCTTGGCCGCGGCCTCATCGTCTTTCGTCATCGACTCTCGTCTATCCGGCTTCGGCTTTCCCGTCGTCAGGATCTTGCCCCTGCAGCCATTACAATCAATACCGTACCCTACCGTAACCCGCTTACTCTCTGACTCGTCCTCCTCCTATGTAATTTCCAGTGTGAGTGATCTGGCATCCATCCATCGACACAATCATCTCGCGCTTGCCCGCCGCTTTCAGCTGTACATTGATTTATATTAATCATTTGATACGGCCAACTCCTCCCCCCTCCCATTTCTCTCCTTACATACTTGATGAGGCTATTATGAAGCACCGAACGCAAGTCATCCTCGTAGTGTATCCCTATTCCCTTCATCCGCCCTCGATACGATACCTGTTTGTAGAGATTAGTGGCATCATCGATAGTCTCCACTACATATGCCCATTTGACGATGAAGAAGAAGGCGGGTTTGTACTTGTCATCGCACTCGATCATATTGAAGAGACGAGGAGCCAGTCCACTGAAGTCAATCCACCATCAACCATCACCCAATTCATAGCCAACTCACTCCATTTACACACTGATTCATCAATGGAGGCCAATCAATTTTATAAAATAAATAAATAATGCAATTGCTCGACGTCAATCTATCTATCTACATCTTCAATGTATTCCTTCTTCCTCACCCCTTCTCCGCTTGAATCTTCTGAATCTGCGGCCGGAACTTCTCCTGTCTGTCGAGTGCCAGGAATTGAGCGCGCATACCCATCTGAAATGGGTTGTTGAAGAGGGAGGAGGAGTACAGCTATGACAATCAATGGTGACATTACGAATGAGAATCAACGACTAATCACAATCGTTCCTGAATATCCTTCGTCAACGTATCTTTCATCTTTCCATCGATCATTTCGTGATCACAATAACAATGATGAGAGCTGTTGTTGTTATTACGATAGACTACCGTACCTTCTTGAGAATCTCCGTGCCCTCCTTGGCATCATTTGCGGATTTGTTCAGATGATAATCCAGCTGGGAGAAGTTGTTGGACATGGCCCGATCGTACTTGGGATCCACCGATCCGAGATCGCCCTGAACAATGAAAAACTTGGGGGAATCATCAATATCTCGCACAGTTATAGGCCAAATAGCAATGGAATGAGGATGGAGCAGTCTCTCTTTAGACGTTACAAGCCTCTTGGGCCATTCTTCCAACTTGCAATAGGATCATGAGTCAAAGTGTCTTGCAAGTGTCTTACAATCCGTCCGATCCATCCCTGAAGCTTCCCGTGATTCTGTGCGTCCGAGAAGGTCTTTGTGATCCTGGAAATATGAGAATATCAGTTTTTTACGCATTTGAAAAAGCGAAATACAAACGACAAACCTATTGGTCTGCTGACTCATTTGTGCTTCCACATGCTTCTCACTGAACAGTGGAGCCAACTCGGCTTGCTGCAACAACGGCAATTAGAAAAGATGAGATCTCATCCACAAAACGATCGTCAATCCTAGAGCGTCAGTCTACCGTAACCCACTCTCCCCTTCTACCGTACCCTCTTCTTGATCTCCTCCAATCGTCGATCCGCCCCTTCCATCTGTGCTCTTGCATCCTTCGTCTGTTGATCGAATTTGGCGATATCCGTCGTCGCTGCATCCCGATTTCTGATAATTAGTCATATATACATATATTTAGTTCTAATTAAACTGTTTACATGCATGCAATCATAGAAAAAAAAACACACCAGAGGTACTTTTGCACGTAGAATCCGAATTTTTAATTTTTTTTAATGCAGATGGCTAAAATCGGTTTTTCACGGTGGCCGAAAAATGACGAAATTAACGGGAAATTACAGTTTTTTTTATTTCGGACTTTTTCGGCCTGGTCTTGCATTTATAGGAAAGTGCACCCCAACCTCTCATATTGGGCCAGCTATCAGCTCTAGGCATGGGGACTTCACGCACAACTTATTGGCATAGATCGCAAAAAAGTACTCCCTCGGCCTTCTCTGCGCTTTCCTATTGTCGGGACTTAAATGTCAGATTCGTAAACTACGTAACAAAGCTCTGACTCATCTCTAACTATCTACCTCACTTCATTCCACATCCATCTTCTAACAATGTTAATAACCATCCACTATTTCGCATCCTATTCGGCCCTCGTATATTGTTCATAGCCCCACTCATCCTACCATATTGAGATCGAAATTAAGCTCGTAGGTCTCTCTTCCAACTCTGACGGTCCTACTCTTCCCCCTTCCTTGCAACCCCCCCCCCCCCCCCCCACTGGGAGACTACCCTGCTGGTCTCAATTTTACCCTTCATCCGATACCTTATCGGAACCTCGTCCTGATCTTTGGTCTTTCGCACATTTGAACACGAATCATAGTGCTGCCGTTTCTCAGAGCTCTCTTATTCAGGGCTTAAATGTCAGATTCCCGCGCCAGCGCACATCCATTGTATTTCTAGACTACATAACGAAGCTCTCTACTAACATCTCCATCTACTAACAATGTTCATAAACGTAGCTATCGAATTCTCGAATAAATCCTATCTAATACTGAATATCGCACCCATTCGACTAATTATCTCACTATCAGTACGTACACTAGCACTTTGCGCCTAATATTCCTTGTTTCTCGTTCTTATCTCTCGTTTATTTTCGTTCAACTTCTAGAGACGACTCTCCCATCCAGCTCTAACTGCCCTACTCTTCCTTGCAAACTCCCTCCTTACCACACAACACTCTCCAGGTTTAATAATAGAGACCCGTTTTAGAAAAGGATCCTTATTATTTAGAAACGCCATGGGAGCCTGCCTTAGTGGCCACTCGACTGCCCCGCAAGCCGCGCAGGGGGAGCGACCCCTCTTCAGACCGGAGGAGGTATTTTATCGGGCAATTTAGATTAGTACCTATCTAGGAACTTTTGTAAAAAAAAAAAACCTCAGTTGTAGACTCTTATTTGCGAATAGACCAAACGCCCCGATTCATCTAACCAAATGGGTTCTCATATCGCGCCGCAGAAGGCCCGAAGGATCCTGGGCATCCAGACCAAGCAGGAGCGTCTCAACAAGACGGTTCGCGCTTTCATCCAATCACTTACAAAATGACAAAGAAACCCTTTCAGCTCGGCAGATCGCGAGAGCCAGTCTACAAGTTCTCCTCCTAAGGTCTCCCTTCTTCATCGTGGATTCACAACAACGAATTATCCCCTCAATCCCCCCTCCCCCTTATCTTTTACTTTTCTTCATTCAACGGTCACTCTCCTCCGTTAACATATCTCAAACGTCTCTCATCGACTCTTACAATCTCACTTACATGACTCATCTTAGCATGCCCATCTTCCTTCAGCCTCTCTCCCCTCTATCTCGTCGCTATTGTCTACATGTGAGACTGTGATCTCTCCCTTGTTGGAGAGCCGTAGTAAGCACAGTCTCTCTCTATCTCTCGCCGGCTCCGCCCATAGCTATCGCGAGGAGCCGGGACGTTTCACGCCCACCTCTATCATCTGATCCACCTCGCTTCTCGCCCCTTGTTCTCGTTGTGTCCCTGGCTGAATATCCTTCAGTACGGGAAGACAGCTAGTGTCTTGGCGTGACGCGAGGTTCGCAAATCATTCATTGTTGCTACAGAGATATGTGCGGATAAATAAGGTTGTCCAGTAGTCCGGACAGAACCAAATCTCCCCCAGCAATATCTCACATCTCATTCACAGCACACACAGTCAATCACTGAAACTCCCAGAGGAAGCTTAATCACCCTTCCCCCCCCCCCCCCCAACATCATAATTATCATCATGACTGGGATCACTCAGCTCCTCCTTCTTGCAAATACCAGACAACAGACAAAGTACTCCACTCAATTCCTTCGATGTTCAATCAACTCACTCGATATCCTTGTTCAGCTTGTCCTTATTGGCTTGGAGTGACTTCTCCACATCTGCCAGCTGTCCCTTCTTCTTCTCATATTCCTCCATCAGACTGCGCAGGTCCGCCTCCGCCAGTTTGCACTCAAGTAAACTGTTTAGTCATATATTTGTCTAAATATAATTTGTTGAATATCTGCATCAACTGCAATAATTGTATCAATGAAAATTATACATGTGTCTAATACCGAATTCCCTATTACCATCAGCATCTCTATAATCCCCCCTCACCTTGGACTCTGCCTCTGCCAGTTTCCCAGCCACGCTAGAGTACTCCTCCTCCAGCTTCGCCTGCAAATATGATTTCATTTAATTGCTCTATCTCTTATAAAATGAGAATGTCTCTTTGTCTGTTCGTTCATTCGTCCGTCCGTCTGTGTGTGTGTCACACTTTTCAAACCTCATAACTCGCTTTCTAGGCATCGCCCGAGGACAAGTCCTTGACCAATCAAACCACCGCAAACTCCTTTTTCAAAATCGATACTAAATTCATCATTATTGCGAAATATTTCATACGGTACCTAATCGATACCGTAACCCGCCTACAGTACCCAATCGCTACCGTAACCCGCATACAGCACCCAATCACTACCGTAACCCGGCTACAGTACCCAATCACTACCGTAACCCGGCTACAGTACCCAATCACTACCGTAACCCGGCTTCTTTCTCCGGCATGGGATCCACATGGGTCCTGGACCAGTACATGCCAAATGAAAAGTCATTCCAAAATTTGGACTGAACCTCACATTTGATCCATGTCAAGCCTATTTTCTTTCCCCGGCATAGGATCCATACGCTCGTATATGCTCCGGCCATACCGTTGCGAAAAGCTCGTGAGGCTGAGAGCGTGGAGGAAAAGATGCGATGTAGCCACGGAGCGAAGCGGAGTGGCTACATCGCAATTTTTCCGGAGCGCTCGAAGCCTCACGAGCTTTTTGCAACGGTATACGCCCCACTCGCAAGCAAGCAGTGTTTGGCTAATGTGTATAGCGGCCTAACGTTGCTAACATAAACGAAATTTTGTGATTTTGTCTATGATTTGGCCATACCGTTGTGAAAAGCTCGTGAGGCTGAGAGCGTGGAGGAAAAGTTGCGATGTACATCGCAACTTTTCCGGAGCGCTCGATGCCTCACGAGCTTTTTCCAACGGTATACGCCCCACTCGCAAGCAAGTGGTGCATGGTTAACCTTTGCTTAAGACCCGGCGTACAACGTAGCAGCCATAGGCTGCTAGTTCAAAAATAACTTTAAAAAAGTATCTTAAAAAAAATATTGCCCACCTTCTTTGCACGATGGGCCTCTGTCTTCTGGGTGTAGTTGGGAAGATTCTCGTCGTACTGAAATGATGACGAGTATTTACAATGAGAAACTCTTCCACAGATTTTCTTGCCGTGCCACCCCCCCCCCCCCCCCCCCACTAACCTTGTCCTGTGCCGTGGAGAAGGTCTCCTTGGACTCTTCCAACTCCTGTGACAACTGCTCCATTCTCTCCTTCGCTTCTTCGGGTGCACGCATCGCCTCATCCAACTGACAAATTGAATAATTTAGATACCGTAATCAATCGATTATCGGGTATCAGTGAAGAGTACTGTGAGTGACCCTTCCTCGAGTGACCTACCTTCTGCTGCTCCTTCTTCGCTTCCGCATTCAGCTTCTTCATCTCCGTATTGACACGATTCAGGTCATTTACACGCTTCTTCTCCCTTCAAATTGGTCCATCTTGGCATTGAGCCTTCAGCTTTGGCAAGATCAGCCACCCCCCCCCCCTCCCCCTCCCCTACTTTTGCACGAGAACTTCCATCTCCTGGGTAGTCTTATAGATCTCCGTCTGCAGCTTCGCCAAACTCCTGCAATCATCACGAATAAGTAAATGATGAATATGACCATTTTTTCGAAATCAAGTTATTCTTGGCCCCCGTGAGAATATGAAAGGAAAAAATATGTAAAGGTGGAGATACTTGGCCATATCATCAGCAGCGTCCCTCTTCTCCTTCAACTGGGCGACCACCTCATTCAGATCATTCGTCACCTTTGTCAGCTCGCCCTGAATTAAATAAATGAGTTAAATTAATAAATAATTTGAATGGGGCACCTCGATCTTGTCCATGTCTGGCTTCACTTTGCTATCTATCTCGTCCTCAGTCATGTACCTGAATAGAGACCGCTCATCATTTACAGTAAGCCTACAGTACATCTCCGTGTGAATAACACTCACTTCTTGTTTAAATGCTTCTTGCATTTGAGTGCTGCCACTTCATTCTCAATTTGCATATAAGAGATGACATTCTGGAGTGGCTCATCCAATGCTTCCTTCTCTCGATTCGCAGTATTCACTCTGTAGATGGAACAACCATTACTGTTTGGCCTTCCCCGGAAATACCAAACGAAACCAGGACGGATACTAGGATATTCACCACCGTATCCTTCTCATCGTTCCGCCTATTTTTTCCACATCGCATGTTTCATTGCGTCATCATTGCAATATGGTATCGTCGTCCGACTCGATTATGCATTAAAAGTGTCTGATCGTCCTACTTGGATATCTGATGACTTCTCTCCGTCTGCAGCTTCTCCAATTTCTCGGCCAACTTCTCGATTGGAATCTCAAAGATTATAAATTAAATATATTTTGCAAATCATTATATTCCGACGCTCACCTTGTATCTCGAGCTGCCAATGATATCCTCCAGATACTCGAGCATTCCATCCTCGCTTCCATTCACTGACTTGGGCTTCATCATAGCGATTTGCTCCACTTCTCCCTGGAAAAATATAAATATAAGCATTTATTGTAATCATTAAAATAATGAGGAAGGAACCTGTAGAATGAGGAATCGATTGTGGATGAGATCGATACCGACTTTCTTCAGTCTATCTGCCACATACTTGAAATTCACTACCTGAAATTCACTATTAATTTTTGTAAAAAAAAATTTAAAAAATGAATACATTCTTATTAAATTTCCTATAGTTATATAGGGGTAGATCAATGTTTCACCTTTCCATCCATACGATATTGGCTCGAATTGTTTTTATAGGCGGTTCTAGAGACGCTGAAGCCCGAATTCGGGACCACATCGTAGCTCACTGCCTTCCCGTCTTTATCCTGTAATCAGCCAATTTAGATACCCTGATTCAGGGGAGGACAAGGGAGGGGGAGGGGGGAGAGGGGGGAAGCCCAACGAACCATGATATCGGTGATCTTCTGGAAGGAGATCTTGACAGTACACGAGGGAAGATCGTCCTTTCCGTGAGACGAATGAATCAACACCGAGACCTTCTTAGAACGGATCTTCGATGCCTGCAATGAAATTGACCTCGGATTAGTTCAGAATTTGTTCTATTTTTATTAAATTTATCGATTTAGGATTGATTTGTATACCTTGGCTCCGAACACGAATAGCAGTGCGTCGATCACATTCGATTTGCCTGATCCATTCGGGCCGATGATAGAGGTGAAACTCTGGAAATTAATAAATAGAAATGTATGATTTCTATGACAAATTAAATTGTGAAGCATTTTCATCAGATCTATACGAAAGGATACTGTAGGCGAATAATAGAAAGAAATTTTACTTGGTGGAAAGGTCCGATACGTCTCGTTCCATAATACGACTTGAAGTTCTCGACGACAATGTCCGTGATGATGAGTCTGTCTCCACCTTCGGCTGCCATGCATGGAATCGGAGCATCGGGCACCTCAAATAACCATTATTATTCAAAATATATATTTAATTACAAAAATTGGACAAGATAGTGGAATTACAAATATCAAGTATAGGTATTTTCAGACGAAATAAAAGACGAACAACGTTTGCTTGATACGCACATAATCCGAAACGTGCGATTCTGGTACGTCAATACGGACTTTTCAACAGAATATCAGTAATAATTCCAAAACCTCGATATTGAGTAGATCGTCTTCATCGTAATCTTGTTGAAGTCCTTTCTGTTCATTGTCTTCATCATCATCTATATCATTCGAACCCGCCCCCTCATCCTCCTCCAATGGTTTCTGCCGCTGATATTAGAACAATTAGACATACCGAAGGTCAGTGAATTAGAGCCACATAATGCTTGGACTGGATAAAACTGCCAGATAACTATGAAGCTCTCTTTTAACATCGTGTGTACCTTCTTTTGAGGAGATGCCTTCCTAGGAGCTGCCTTGGCCTTTGTCTGCTCTTTCTTGGCAGCCTTCTTCTTAGGCGGACGAGTGGCCAGCATCTGGAATGAATTGCATCGATCATGGAGGATCATATAATGTCAACATAGTTGTCTACAAACCTCAAGACACCAATAGACCGTAAAAGGATAAGTGGATGAGAAGAAATCTCACCGAATCGTCGGAGTCTGGCTCGCCATCCGAAGGATCACTCACTGATTCCGTGTCGCGTGCCTTTCTTCCGCGAGCCATACTATAAAGGAACCGATTAGCAGAGTGATCAGGGGGGAATGAACAAGCAACTGATTGAAATTGATAGCAAAACAACACTTTCCAGTCGTTCATTTTCAAAATTCTTAAAATCTTCGCGCTGTAAATACGGTAGGTGCACGAGTTATCGTGAACTAAATTTGGTAAAAAGAAGAAAATTTACGGTAAATTCTCACAATGCTCTACCTCGTTAACTGATCTTATTCCAGCGACGCGTCAAGCTTTTTCGGTCGTAATGGACTCTGAAGTTCAACTTCATCCGCGTGCCGTGGTGTGCAACGAGGCAGTCATCACGGGAAAAGTCACAATCGGAGTGAGTCTCGTTTACTGTTTTGCTCAAAGGAATGAAGCGTTAGTTCGCTGATTTGAGTCGGGATTGTTTCTAATTCAACTATATCTTGTTCAGGCTGATAGCGTCGTTCATCCCAAGGCGACAATCAGTGCGACGAAGGGTCCGATCGTCATCGGAGAGAGGAATCTGATCGAGGAGACTGCACTCATCGAGAATTTGAATGAGGACGGATCACCACTCGTCATCGGCGATGACAACTATGTTGAGGTAATCGCTATTCTCCTAGTTCTTCTCGCTGGAAAATCAATTCAGTAGATCACTGCGCATAAATCGCATGTCCCCTTCACACTTCTACTGAAAAGGCACTTTTTGTCTTGAGTCGTCCTCTAGAGAGAATATAATGTATAAGGTGAATTTGTTATATTTCTAGATCGGGGCAGTGGTTCGTGCTCGTTCCATCGGCTCCCGCAACGTCTTCGGCATCCAGAGTGTGGTGGGGACGGAAGTTGTCGTGACTGACGGATGCTCTGTCGGTTAGTGATCGTATGCTCGGAACTAGGACATGCAAATGTGATCGAAACGTGTGCAGTCGATATTCAATCGTCGCCAATAAGATGATTAGAATAGAATAGATTTATCCGCACTTAGTGTTACGATGAGTGGAGGTTGACGGAGAGTTATTTCGAGAAATGAGAATTGTTTCCGGAAATTGAGTGATAATCAATGTTTCTCCCCAGGCGTCCGATGTTCGGTACAGAAGCGAGGCGATTTGGCTCCACGAACATGTGTGTATGGAGAGCATAACCAGAGGAGAGTCGCCGCCATGGATCCCGAGGTTAGGTTTTGATAGATAAGTCTTATGTTTCTTCTACATTCAAATGTTACTAATAGATGATTATGCGATATCGACTATGCCAAGTTCCATATTTTGTGTTATATCCTCAGATGAACATCTTATTCTTTCAGCCTCAAACTGCGCTGTTGGAGGTGCTCCGCAAGGTTTTCCCCTCCTATCACCACCTCAAGAAATCTACCGCATCCACTGCCTGATTACGGTACTCTTCTCCTCGATACGCTAATGGCTTTATTGATTGACCGATGTTTATGTAGATACTGCTATCATATCTTGTTACACTGTAGCATACGCATAATGAGATATAAATATTTATTCAACAACACTGCTACCGTCGTGAGAAGACCTGTATACAACTATATGAGATCAATAATCAACAGTGAAAGGCATGGTAGATCAGGTGGCGTAATGCCAAGAAAATCAATGTTTAACGTATTCAAAAAATCGGCCTCGATGTGCTACATTTGTCCAGATCTGTTCTACTTTAGTGAAGTGTTCCAGGTCAGAAATCAGAGGCTCGCAGTTAGCTACTGACTGAAATATCGATTTAGTTGGTGTCTAGATATTGTAAACTATATATTTATAATTTCGCCTACAATACTTTCGTCCTTTACTCCTGCCCATAATCTCGCAGCGTTTTAGTAGCATCATACATTTTCAGTATCCTCGATGGATCAAAAATATAGAGTGACTGGACAGAGGGGGAGCAAAATATTTAGTAACTGAACAGAGATTGTATGAAATATATAGTGACAGGACAGTGGAGGGAACTAAACATGTAGTGACTCGAACGTCGGGCATTTATGGTGCAAAAACGTATGAGTAGCATGTAAAGACTTATATCCTAATAAATCGACTATAAGCCTTAAATAGATCAGTGTTTTCCTTGATTCGACTCATCACCTGACAGGCTCCCTTTCCAATAACTTGATTGTAGTTGAATGGGTAGTATCTGCACTCCTCCAGTGTCCGAATCGTGTTAGTGCTCATCGCTTGCCACACTCCCATATCGTAATCTGTGAGGGGTGTTGCATCATCACTAGGTAATACGTCCAGTACACGATTTCTCATCGAATGCATCCCAGAACTACCGTAATCTTTAAGTTCGCTCACCCCAAATGGACTCATTCGCTATCCTTCCTACATAGTTGGAGTTCATATCTCGCGCCTTTTCAATGAATGGCCGGAACTCTCGGGTGTTGTTAGAGTATGCTAGGGCAGATTCTTGGAAGGCGAGATTAAACCTTCTGAAATCGGTATGTTTAATTAAGAATTCATAATTTCTGGGAGAATGTGGATATGTATCCAAATAGAACTTTTATGCGGAGCTTTTTCATTGATAGACGAGGATGAGTGGTACGGGTTCTAGCAGTCGATAATTTCAGTACTCGATAGACCAGTGAGTGCCTACCGTAGGTGTACGACACTGAGTCTGGCCGCTGGTACTCTCACTTCCCAGTATCTGAAGGGAGACGCGCGAGGGTCTCCCTCCCCTGTCACTCGAGAGATGTCAGTCATCTCTGAAGATGATTACGGTTGTTTCTAGTGAACTAAAATAAATGGGTATATGGAGTTAGAATACTGTGGCTTTCAAGGACCGAAAACTGCATGGAATTCGGTTGGCTACAGTAACCTGCGAGCCGTTGGAAAGGATCGGGGATACGGTATCTCACTCTGAGCATCCAAGGGTCTCTTGTCCTGTATGTCAAACATCACTGGATCCAGTAGCTCGTTTACTAGAGTCGAGTGAATATCAGTGAGAATGACCTGAGAAGAAATTAGATAAATCGATAACTGAATAATCTACCGTACCCTTTCCGGTCGCTGTATGACCTTCCGGAAGTCAGTGTAGACGGAAAACACCTGGATACTACGGTAGGTTCCGATTTCTGCAGCTAGATCTTACCTGATTCTCCATTGGCCTCTTGATTCTCGCTAGTGAATTGAAGCGTATCTCATATGGGTAGCGCGCATCGCGATTCTCGTTCTGTGAATTCAACGATTACGGTAGGCCCAGGATACTGTAGGTTACGGTATCGAATCAATACCTCATGCTCTGCATAAATCCACTGTGATGATGCAGTTCCCATCCGAGGATAGTCTGCATCTAGTGCTTCCAACTCGCTCACGATCGAGTTTCCTACACAAAATGACAGATTTTCGAAGGACTCTCTTTTTCGCGTGCTCTCTCGCCTGAGTATCGCACATTTTCTCACCATTAGGGACGTGCAGCGTCTCGTCCAGATCCAACATCGACACGAACTTGACGTGGTACCTGGAGATTGATCTTTGATCTTACCGTATCCTCGGAAGGTACAGTATCCACGGCACTCACCTCGCTCTCAGCAGGCAGTCATTGATTGCTGCGTGGATTCCCACTCTGAACATCCTTGTGTTGGGATCTCGATAGAAGTCGCCTTTGTGACTGTTGGATACGGGTAGATCAGACCATGGAATGATCTGGAATGGCTTCATCACTATGCAACACATCTCCCACTCAAAACAGAAACCAGAAATTATCTCCAATTGTTATCTTTGATCTTCGAAGAATCTCTCATTATGATGGCTCTTATTCTCGAGTTTACAGCAACCCAATTCGATACCTCTAGATTCTCCCCCAGTTTCCTCTTGTAGAAGTCGAGTATCGCTTTGACTGGTCGAGAAGCCGAATGGATGTAGATGTAGAACTTTGTGGCGCCAGATGCAAGCCAGAATTCGAAGTATCTAAAATCCGGATCCCGGTTTCCGGAAAATCCGGCTGATGTCTAGTTCTTTTGCAATAGTGATGTATATTGCTCATGACCGGATAATAGTAGCATAGTTTGGATATTGTAGGAATACAATACTCACTGCACGAAAACAGTCCAGTCTGCGTGGAAGTAGATGGGCTGAAGACAGACTCCCAGTTTATGAGGATATTCGTACTCGGCTGGACCAGCGAACCCAACTCGAGGCCTTACGTCCCTGAGATTACTGTAGGTTAGGAGAAAATAATCGATACTTACAGTACTCTGACTCGGTGCTTCTCCTTGGTAATGCCAGTGGATATCCACAGGGAGGAGGTAGCATCCGTCTCATTCTGGTATCGAACCACTCCCATGTGCACTTCTACCTGTGAATAAGACAAACTTGACACAATATATCAGCAATAAATCCCGTAGAATCTAAAGAGAGATACATGTATCCTCTGAGATAGTGCGTAGAGTGAAATAGTGCGAGAGAAGAGTCGGATGCAACTAGCCCGCGTGGCCTAATGGATAAGGCGTGTGACTTCTAATCACAAGATTGTCGGTTCGATCCCGGCCGTGGGCTGTTCATTTTTGCAGGTTTTACCTGACACCGCAAGAAGAGCCGCATGATCGGGTCGACTCTACGCTCCCGAATCTCGGTCCATGTAGCTCCATTCCAGTATTTTAGGTGGGGTCTGATGGAAATATTTTTCATTATGTCAATTGGCGTATTTTCACATATCCGAATGAAGCTAGGAAAGCTATTGGATTTTTTCATAGTATGAAACACGTTTTGACCAACCGGAAGTCGCTGTTTTTGAAGTATAGAAATCGAATCTCGTTGTTGGTCGTGCGATAGGCGTCTTTTATGTAGACTCCGTCGAGATTCTCGCGACCTAAACACTTCCTGTGACGTCATCAATAGGCATTTTCTCGAGAACCGGCAAAGACCAGGTGGGCTCATCTTTTTTCTCCCTCGGAATAGAGGCAAATGAGATCGCCGAGAAAGATTCGTTGTGGAATGGACTGTGGCGCCATTTTCGTTCGTTTATGTGATGATCAACTGAGGAAAGGGGGAGTGGGGAGTGGGGTGGGTAGGGGGAGGAAGGCATTAGTGAGGATGATGGCCTATAGGAGCACCTGGCGATCACATATAACTAAGCGAACAACAGGAATTCAATATATACAAAAGAAATATGCTCAGTCATTCAGATCAAGTGAATGGGAAAGTCTAATGATGTAATGATAGAATAAATAACGACAAGGCTCACCTCCGACACTCGCCAATTGATAGAACTCGGATCGGATGTAAATGGCTGGAATTTATCGAGATTTTCATCGACTCCCCCATTATTCTGGGATGGTAATGGATCCTTAATAGGGATATATTGATCGTAGGGAACGAGGGTTTAGCAAGGGAAGATTAGTTTAACTTTTTCCGCACCACAGAGCAAATCGATCCTCACCCCAGATAAATGAATTTTTCAACAACAAAAAAACTGAACAACGACTCGATATGATGCCTCATTTTGATCTCTGTGAACGGAACGTTACACTGCTGAGACTAGATTTAGTATTTCATTTCTGTGTCACAGCAGAGTAAAGGATGAGAGAGTAGGAAAAGGGGGGGGGGGGCTGGATCAAAGAGTGGTTACTCACAGAAGAGGAAGAGAATGGAAAGTCCGATCACTGCAGGAGATCGACAGGTTCGAGTAGTAGATAGTAGAAGGAGGAGAGAGAGAAGGATTAATATACAGACCAAACTGCAATGAGAACATCCTTGAGATCAGTCATTCTAAAAAAAATTCACTCTCTATCGTATCACGCTTGAGAATGTGCGATTTTTTTTTTCTCGAAACAATAGAATCAGAGAACCATATGAGACAGTTCGTGCTAGAATCAAAAAGGGTTCAACGGTGGTCTGAAACATTAAAAAAAATTAATTCAGCCTGTCATACTCACTTCCATATCTCATCGACCATCTTTCGCAGTCGTCGTTGTTGCAATCGATTTATCCACCGAGTACCGTATCCTGCGAACACTGTAACCTGTGCACACGGTATAACCAACAAGATTTATGCGAGCAATTAAAAAAAACTGGCGCAAATTAGGAACAGCAGTGAACAGATTTCGTCGCTGATCTTTCAGGCAGTTTTCAGGATAGAAATGATGACTTTTAAAGGATCAATGATCGGAGTTGAGAAAAGGAACAAGGCCTCTCTTAGTGAGAATAGAGAACATGCTGCATACAGAATGAGGATAATCTTGAAGAACACAATTGGAATGAAAATAAGATGAACGTTGATCTGTTGCAGAGAGAAGTTTTATATAGTGAATAGAAGAAGTACCAATAATTGAGGATGAAGGAGGAGATGATTGAGCATAAAACAGATAATTGAACAGAAAAACGCAGCACAGAGTTAGGAATGTAAAATAAGGCGAGCATGAGATAAGTCGATCATATTACAGAACTCGTGTTGATTCGTAAACCACGCGGCCCTACTGCACAGCCTTGCAAGAGCGGATACCAAGAGAATGGTATACATAATGGAATTACATTGTAAGTTTAGTGCATATCCTAAGCTCATTGAAGCGTGGGACCTTTTGAAACGATGAAATGCGGGAAGGAAGTGAGGTTGCGAGACAGGTATGTATTACGAAGGAAAAAAAGTCACATTCCCTGAGGCAAACCGACGGCATTTAGTGCAAAGTTGCGCGTGAAGTGTGTGGATGACATATGAATCTGGCGAGAGGAATATATACGAACAGGTAGGACAAAAGAAGGAGGAGGGGCCCTCCCCGGAGGGATGTGGCTATAGGAAAAATAAGTTGCGCGTGAAGTGTGTGGATGAGATATGAATCTGGCGAGAGGAAGACATACGAACAGGTAGGACAAAAGTAGGAGGAGGGGCCTTCTCCGGAGGGATGTGGCTAATGGAAGGATTCTTTAGAGATGGATAAAGTTGCAGAGGCGGGGGAAACCATTGAGGGGCGGATCCTTATTCAAAAACAATAACACCGAACGGGCATGTTGCAAGCAACAAAGAAAGATTTCAAAAGCGATCCGATCGAAAGTCGAACTCGTAGAAGTTCAGCCTCGTAGAAGTACGATGGTTTGATCGGAGAACTTTGGATGGCAGTGAATGGGGAGTATCTAAGACTTGATGCCAACATTGTCAAGTATTCCCTTCATAAGCATTTAAGATTCGCTCGAAAAGTGAGATTATATACGTAGGAGAGGAGTTGTTTATCGGCGAAACATCTTCACGCCACTTATTGTCTCGGACAGACCATTGTTGCATTCACACAAATGGTTACACAGTGCATCCTTAGTCATACTGTCTTTCCGGTGGGACTAAGGACCTGATTCCCTCCAAAATGATGATTTTCCTCCAATAAAGATCGACACCACTCTTGCTATCGTCATTGATCTCTCTCTTTCTCTTGACTGGCCCTCCTAAGGCAAGATCGCGATAGATTTGAAGGACCGATAATAGATGAGCAACATTAATCCCCCCTCCTTCACTTTCCCCAAACTCGCCGTATCGTATTGTGTCAAATGCAGTGGAAAACACACAAAACTCGAGGAAAACGATCAATCAGGTAAGGATGAGTTCCGGAAAACGACCGTCTCCATTTCAAGGGCTCGAAAAAATAGGAAATATGATCATTCTCTTGAACGATGGTGCGAAATCGAAACGGCTTCAGAGTGTGATGTTTGCAGTTGTAAAAAGCAGTTCTCTGAACGGTGATTTTTTTCTGGTCGGAGAATGATCAACGAAGGTTAGATGAAAGGAAAGAAACGTTCGTCTCTAGAGCAGGATGATGGAGAAAAAAGCACAAGGAAGCAATCTGCACAGGGAAATGGAGAGGGAATGAAGACGAGATATTATGTGAATTGGAGAGAGAGATAATACAGCATGCTAGACTGGATGAAATAGGGATTTTCTCTGCGCACGTATTCTAATTGTCATCTCATTCTCGCGAAAATCCCCCCTTTCATCTAGTATTACGAGCTGTGGAATGACGAATGAAATGTGAGGATGAGATCTCGAAACAAATTTAGCAATCTCTGGTATTTCTTCATTCTCACGTCATCTCCCTCATTTCGTTCCGATCTGTCGCTTTCGGCATCACTATTTTTCTGACAGAAAAAAACGGTTCGTATTGTGTTTCGCTCCCATCTGCTTTATTCTCTCGCATCGCATCCATAAATCCTCCTTTCTTCATTTCTTCCTCCATCATTCGATGGATGGCCGTTTTTGCAGCGCCGCCACTAGAACCCGTTGACTGATCGCCTATTCACACCGAATCGGCGAGAATGGAGAGGGAGGGAGTTTCCTGCTTCAAACATCTCTCAAGACCAGGAGATCAATTCCAAATGTCCATTCCGAACAGAATCTCAAGAAGGAGAATAGGTAAGTGGCAGAAATACATGAAGATGCTGCCAGAAAAAGGGTTAGTAAAGTGTGTCGAATGGAGTGTTTCAGACACTTTCGTGTTTCAAATTCAAAGAGGAACATAGGAAGAAAAATGACAATTTCACTCTTGGTCACAGTTGTATGAGATTCACGAAAAAAATTCCTTTTCGACTCATTGATTTTGCGAAACTAGCTAGGAAGCGGTTCTTCCGGACAACAATCGCACCCCCTAGTCAGAGAGTATTCTGCAGAGCGAAGATTCAGTCGTGTACCATATTCAATTCGTGTATGAGAATGTTTCCACTGTTCAATAGACAATCCGACCACTCTTTATCGGAACACAAGCGATGATTGAGACGTACGACGGAAGGCGAGAAGGGGATCAATCCATAGGGGAATGGGTCTAGTGGGGGTACGGTAGTAGACGTACTCCGCGTGCGCACGCTCACTGCAGGCGCGCCTTGCGCTCACTTCCGGAAGACTGGAGCGCTTCCAGAGCACGCGAACTTTGCGGACATCATCTGAAGAGGAGTGATCTTCGATCTTTGCTGCTCAGAAGCGTTACAACTATGCACGTCAGGCGTTAGATAACACTCCATTAGTACTAGCTCCTACAGAAATCAAAGATCAATCTCCTTCATGACCTACAGTTCTGTCCGCCGCCTCCTCCGCTCCCATCTTCTGGCCAGCGCCGTCGAAGTGGTAGGCCGTGTGCGAATTGTGCTCCATCACAGTAATCGAGTGGAGCTGCAGCGGATTGCCGGCCTCCTCAACGGAACAATAGGTTACGGTAGTCAATCGATCGATACCGTACCCTCTTCTGATGCCAGACTTCGATCGATTTGAGGTCCTCGAGCACCGTCTGATCCGCCAGCACGAAGAGATCGCACTGAAGGAGAGATAAAGGAGGAGTACGGTAGGGCACGCGGGGGGATACCGTAGGGGTACGGTAGGTCACTCACGTGTCCGGGCTGGAACTTCTTTCTGTGGGTGACGGAGCATTTGAGACGGATCTTGTCGTTCTGGCGACCCGCCGCGTCCGTCAACTGAAGATTACTAAGTTTAGAGCTGGTCCTGGCACGACTACCGTACCCCTCCCACCCTGATCCTACCGTATACCTGGACGAAGAGATTGGCGCGGGCCGGCTGCACGGCGCCCGCGGCAGTGCGCACCACGATCGAGAAGGAGCACATTTCTGAAGAGATCAAAGATCAAAGATCAGAGATGAATGGTGCACCATTGATGGACATTGCGGAGCAGGAGGAAGAGGCATTGCTGGCGGTGTCAGTCTGGAAATCGATAGATCAGTTTACCGTATACCCTTGGGGCGATCGGGGCGGGACGAAAGGAGATGGAGGAGAGGAGAAGAGCAACCTACCATTCTTCGTGGGGGCGAGGGACGCGAATGAAATGGAGGAGGAGAGGAGAGGGAACGAGATCCATTGTTTGCGAAGGTCAATGGAAACTCAATTAGACTTTATTCAAAGTAATTTTGGAGGGATTAGTGGACAATGAGGTAGATCAATAACAGCCATTGTTCGATCGAAACATGAATATCATGTGTATCAACTCCAAGACAAGCAGTAGGTCAAAGCAAGCATGTTTATCAGAGGATACAGTCGAGAGAAGATCGATAAAGCGAAAAGCGTAGAAGGGGAAGAGATGAGATCACGAAGAGATTAATCACAGATGAACCGTATTGAGACAGGAAAAGACTAGAATACAATGGGGACTAGAGGCGAGAGTGAAATTTCAAATTAGATAACGGTAGTGTTACGGTAGGGGGCATCAATCGTAATCGATTGTCTGTAGTCCCATCCCTCGCATGTCCATTCGGTGCTGTGGAGGAACGTTCGAAGTGCACATCGTCTCCTCCATTCTGAAATTGGCGATTACGACGAAAGATCAAGATCCACTTCGTATCTTATGATTTATTCTTATTCGTCCACCTATTCATTTTGATTCATCTATGCCCCATAATCATTCCTGAGAGCAAATGCCAGAGAAGGATTTGATAGATATGACATAGATACGGTATTGTAAAGAAGAGAAGGCGAAGGGGGATCAGCGTCAAAAGATCAAAGATCAATCAGTATCTCACGTGGTGGTGACTGAATGGGGGAAGATGAGTCCATCCTCGCTACTGCTCACTTCGCTGTGAGGAGAGAGAGCATCTTCGGAGGAGGGAAGAGAGTCAGTACGACCATGAGCACCTGAGAAGCGATGAAATGATAAATTGTAAACGAAGACTATCTACAAGACAAGGTATTAGTCTTTTTTAGAGGGAACATCGAAACTCCTTACTATCCTACTTTGTGGAGAATAATTTGAAAATCTCACCGGGTTTCTTCACATTGTACTTCTTCTGGCGTGCCCTGGAGTTCTAAAAGGATTTATTTGACGGTATCAAAACTCATTCAGTACCGATCCAACCCTGTCCCCTCCACCAACCTGGAACCAGACTTGAGTGACTCTCTTGGATAGACCCGTCTGCTGGGCGATTCTCTCCAGATCTGCCCCGTCCGGATTACTGTCGATGTTGAAGTGCGTCTGAATCCAGGGGGTTATTCCCCTCTTTCATAACTAGCTATCCTCGCCCAGCGATTGGGGGTGGCAAATCGTATTTACAATCAGCGAGCTGAGAAACGGAGCTGGAGGTCTACTCGGGCCACTCTGACTCTATGGAGGGTGAGAAAGGATGAGATTGCATGCCAGGAAGGTCCCTACTAGCTCTTGAGAAGCGAATGGGGAGGTGGTGGGGTCTAATTGGCCGCTTGTGCTACGTGATAAATGCAAAATGATCGCAAATTGTCGCCACCCAATCAAAAACATTTCAAAGTGGGAAAGGAGAGTTCATTACAGACCTGTAATACATTGATCTGCTCATCGGTGAACGTCGTCCTCACACGCTTAGTCTTCTGTTTAGAAGCAGCTGAAAGCCTTTATTTTCATAAATGATAAAAGTGATTTCTAATTTGCCACCACTGTTCTTTCTGATACGTCTACAAAGTTCTGAAACTGATGGAGTGGCTATGAAAGATACAAGGACCAAGCTTTACCGAGATCAAAGATCAATCAAAGACATACCACTGTCTCCCTCGACCAACTCGAGGTAGTGCTGCTTGCACAGCAGCTTGTTCTCTTGGATCGCGAATTCCTCGCCCGTGCTGCAAAGAAAAGACTACAAACTTGAAAGATCAAGGATCAAACTACAAACCTCAGTTGTCGCTTGCATTGATGGCATCCGAAACAGGCGATATGGTATACATTGGTCCTTGCTCTCCTCACCCAATCGGCGGCTGATATCGATCTATCACATCCAGTGCATTTTGTGGAGAACTCTCTGAAAGAAGTGAACCATCAAAACGAAAATCGTAGTTACTCATTGTTTGATATTGTCTCTTTGAGTTTCGCAGAAGGCTCGAACTTCGAATCTACTCTCAGTTTATCTCAGGATGATTCTAAAAAAGCGCCGGAAAATGTCTTATCTAGACAATGTCAGAGCTCCTGATAGGAGGCTTTGGATACCGACATCCTCCCATATCGGTCGATCAAAGACCGCTTCTTCTCCAAATCCTTCTCACCCCTCCCAGTCTATTATGGCTACAAGTGTTCAGCTGCCACTCTAATCGGCTCCTTTACATGAGATACGTCGCCTGAGGGGGAGGGAGGGGGGAGGGGGGGGAGGTTAAAGGAGTCCTCAAGTGCTTCCTCCTGCTGTCCCGACACCAACTGTTGACTCCCACTCATTAGAGGGATGCATCATGGAACTAATAAGCGATCCTTTCATCTCCAGATTGAGTTTCATTCACGACACAGAGAAAGAACATTCCCTTCTCAAATCTCCATGGCCCGTCAAATAACTTTCTAAATGGTTGAAACATTTCGATTCCGATTCTCCATGGGGCGAAAAGAGTCTCCTAGAGTGTGTCAATCAAGAACATCTCTACCTCATCCAAATGAGGCAATTGCTATCAAAATAGTGGGTAGGCCCGGTAAGAATTACGTAAGGACAATGGGGAGACAGATGGGTGGAGAGGAAGAGGGGGGGGGGACAGGGAGTCCTCTCTTTATCTATCTAATCCTCTCTCTTACAAGCTCATCACTTCCTAGATAGTTCAAGATTAGGATTGATGTTATTGGAAAACTGCCTTTCCTGAACAATTCATTCCTCTCAGAATTGGATTCGGTCCAGAATTCTGCTGCTCAAACTCGATTATCCCGATGCTATCCACAGTTTCCGCTCTTTCTCAGAGAGGGGAGAGGGGAAGAAGGGATGGGAGAGGTGGGAGGGGAGGAGGGCTAAACTGATTTCTCGTCTTCCTCGCTCTACTGGCTAAAGGGATAAGCGAAAGAGCGGGTTGTCAACTGGCCAAGTGCATTTGTTAGACGAACGTGAAAACATCAACAATAAAACACACGCCTAGATCAATCGAACGATGTAATCTAATGCAGCTTGGCAATATGAGGTTGCGAAGCGTGTAGGTCGCGCTTGGAACATTTTAAACTTCGAAAGAGGTTGGTAGACGGAGGAAGACAAGGGACTCACTGTTCATAGCATCCCTTGCAGTAAACTGCCTCTTCCCTCATCCAGCAACTCTTCGACCCAGCAAGGGACGAAGAGCACAGAAAGCATCTGAATTGGCGGGGCTATAATGAAATCCGGCACCCTTTAGCATGTAGGAATGGAGTTGGGCTATCTTTTTACTCCACAAGTCAGTCTTTAAAATTCGAAAATAAAATTTGGTGCAACTTTTACAACGCGAAAAAGTGATTGACTGTTGTCTGACGGACCTGAGACAATCCTCGTGGTATTTCCTCCCCGATACGGACAGAAGATGGGGGTCGTCGATAGTGATGCCACATAAGGAACAACCAGGAGATGAGGACTGAAGAGATCAAAGATCAATCCATGGAAATGACCCAATGAAATGACCCTTAGGCATCGTTTTATTTTTAAACCAGCGCTCATCCTCTCACGCACCCTAGGTGGCATCAGTTGATGGAGTGGAGCATACAAGTGGTGATTGGGAATGAGGAGGCCAGGAATCAGGACGGGCTGAGGGTCCAAGGGTAGGTCCAGATCAAGCAATTCGGTCATCGCCTCTTCATACAGGGGAAATGACATCATGCTCTGATGGAAGTACGGTGGTAGGGGTTACTGTAGGTAGGTCACCAGGAAGGCTAGTCTTCTTCTTATTCCACGGGGGGAAGTAGATAGAGATTGGAGGGGGAATCGATGAATGAATCGCAGGTAATGAAGTCTATTGAAAGGAGGTGTCCCAGAAGATGAATGGACGCTTGATTTGCGCTTTTGGTTGTTACCGTATCCACGTGAGTCTTTGCTTCTCTAGGGAGTGGCTAAAGGCAGTTGCCAAGGTTCGTCAAAGTCTTGTCATCTTAATTTTCGTACTTTCAAATGCCCCCTCGAAGCTAGACTTCTTCACAATAACAGGGCAGATTTCCCTCAATAGTAAGATTTAAGTCTGCCCCACCTTGAATGGCTCCGAGTAGTCGGCGAAGTCGAGTGTGGAGGGCTGCAGCAGTAGGGCGTCGTCGTCCACATCCTGAATATCGTTACTAACCACAGTAAGTTTGTGCCCAAATAACTACTGGAACGGGAAAATGGGTATCCTCACCTTCCTGTAAGCGGGAGGAACGCTGCCCGAGAAGGTGTAGAACGCGACTGGAATGCGTGCGATAAATACAATCAAGATGTTATTTGATCGAAATGGATAAGCGATGGGCATGATCTGCTGATTTTACAGCAGTGAGTGTCAAAATGGCAGTAAAAGAATCCAAAGATATCGCAAAGCATCTTGAATCACTACAAACTACGAAACATCTTAATAATCCATTCTAGTCCAGTCTCTCCACTACCACCTCAACGAGGTGTCTCTAAGAGAAAGGGGCGCTCGTCTCCTCTCCATCCCCTCTCTCAGTCCGACTGATTCCAATCAGAGCCTACACGCAATCAAGACTTTTGGCTCGGGGGCCTCTCTCCCCCCCCCCCCCTTCTTTTCTTCTGTCACAACTCTCTGATTGACTTGCCGCGCCCCGTCACTAATCAGCTTGCTGCCCTGATTGCATCCCTGCTTGGTCCCGCAACGAAAGACCCAACCACCTACCGTAATCCTCGGTCTGAGGAGGGACGACTGTGGAGGCATCTAAGGTGTGATGTGAAGAGGGGGAAGGAGGAGGAGAAGTGGGCTGATGATCCATGTCCATTGTTAGAAGGGGAGATTCTCCTCTCTCTTCACAAGAGAAGACGGGAAGAAGTAACAAGCACGCCCTAACGAGGTTCCCTCCTACAGTAGCCCCCGTTAGGCCTCCCCCAAGGGCTCCACTCCTTGACTCCGCCCCATCTTTAGATGGGAGTCTAAGAGGTCATGAGAGGTCTCGAGGGACAGCCCATCCTGTCATTAGCAGTGATGATACCACCACACCTGGATAGTACGTAATACCCATGTCGGATTAGGAAGGATGACCCAAGGAGATCATAGAGTCCCTTCTATTGATCCTTTCTTGGTGGAACTCTTCTATAAACATCCTGCGTTCCTGCTTTTCAACTGCGGTTTCGATAAGATTTCCTGAAATGCTTTAGCCATTACTTTGTTTGATCTGATACTTCGAGTTCGAACTAGAGTGAAATCAGTGTGTTGTGATGCTCTCTGATCTACTATTAGTTGGAAGTTGCAAGTTCTTAGAATCGGCTAATCCTTCCACATGTCACGAGAATCATTAGAGAGACTTTAGGTATGAAGACTCATCGCTATTTCGAATAAGCAATAAGAGCTAATGTAATGTAATAAGAGCTTAAACAAAGTTCTCGGGAAGATTCCTACCGTAACCCCGCACACCCATCCCATAACTTTTTTCCTCCTATATCTCCCAACATTCCTTCCTGAATATTCCCAATTGGACTACACGAGGTGGCACCAAGTGTGCGCCAAATCTGTGTGCCAGACTTGAAGAGGGAAGGAGGGGAAGAACTCTCGAGGAGGAGACTGAGATAATCTCATTGTGACGCCCTCGAATCGCGCATAATTCGATGCCCCTTCCCCCTCCCTCCCCGTTCCTTCTGATTTAGAGAGAAGCAGAGGGATAATTCTCACATTCTAGCAGACTTCTTTTCAGGTTATGAAGAGCCAGCCGTGTCGAGAGGTGTAGTCAACTCATCGCAATTGGAGGAGTGCCTGTGATTCCTCCTCTTCTTTCCCATCCGATCTTGTGATTTTATGTTTCTAGACGATTTTTATGGTGAGCTGTTTATCGGCCTATAAGAGAATAATTATCGGTACTTAAATTCGTCGTCTTTGATCGACGCATGAAGATCACTCCTAATCGTGAAAGGTCTCTAGTTTCCCTGAGAGAATCCTCCGGGTCCCATCCGGAACTTCTCTTCCTCCTTCCATTCAACGCATGGAAAGTAGGAGGACGTCGAATTCCGGTGGCCAGCTGTCAGGAAAGAGACCAAGTCTCCGCTTGAGATAACACTAGAACTGAGGGATGGACAGATTCCCCCCCCCCCCTCCCCCCCCCCCCTCTCTCCTCATCCTCTCACCTCTCCTCTTCACCAAATGACGCCCATTTGCTGCTACCAACCGCTCTCATTTCTTTATTTCGGGGCTCAGGAAGAAATAGGCAAATCACCCCTCGTACCCTTCCCTTGCTTCTCCTCCTTTCTAGCTAGGCGTTGTCAGATGAACCGATTCTACTATCGAGCTGCTTGACAGATGTAACTTTATTAGGATTATTAGGTGAACTAAGGGCTGGCGATCAACAGATAATTGAGAGGGAATGAGGCATGCGGGATACAATTTGATATGGCACAATTACAAAACATGATTGAACTAGGCGAGTAAAGTTGTTGCTCAAAATCGAGCTCAATTAGAATGTAGTCAGTTTCGGATTCCCCGGGGACGGTTCATACCGTAACCCCGAAGTGGTTGATTGCAAAGTGGCCGCCATTAGCGACGAGAGAAGTTGGTGACGTACAGCGACTGCGAGATGGAGGATACGGTAGCCTTGAGGGACTGAAAGATTGAGGACTGACTTTATTCTCTGATCAAATGATCAAACCTGGATGATCTCATCCCTCTCATCTCTCTTCTGCTTCACTACATGAATCTGTTCTTCCACCAACTCCTTCAGACCTCCCAAACCGAAGAAATCAGCCTCTCTCTGAAGATAAATATGATAATATTGGGGGTTATTCAGCGAGGGGAAATCTCAAGTCTGCATTCAGAAGTTGTTATCAACCTATCGCTTTACTTTTCCAGTTTCACATGCACAAGTGAAAAATTATTGAACTATCCTTTCTTTCTCTATTTCCCAGTACATTTGCTCAATAAGCTGCAAAGATGCTGTAGAAATCTTGGGAGCGCAAGACAATGTAATGTGAACATCGCCAAATCATTCAGATCGAAAGAGGCTCGTCTACAGCTGAGACATTCGTAGTATCAAAAAAATTTCAGTCCTATCAAATAAACCGGCTCGGATTCGATATAATGAAGAGTTTTGAACATCAGAAATGGTAGGATATCAGATTTAGAAATTGGTAGATGGAGGAGATAACTGACGAAGAATGACTAACATAATTTTTTTGACAAATAAAAAATAAAAATTGAACTGACTCTCAATTGTCGCAGTAGTCCGAGATCCTCAGGCAGAACTGCGTTCTTCCCATCTCTCATGTATCTACAATGATCTATGTTGGAATGGATCTTGGAATGGATTTGCAATTTCACACTTTTCCTTACTTTTTTGAACAGACTCTTATCCGATTTTTGAAAAATTGTCGAGAACAACTGTGCACATTGGGTCTCTTCTTCAATCCTCCATCCCTAATGCATCTCCAATCCGAAATAAGAATGAACTGACTGAAGGACGTATCTGAAGAGTCCTCCGTCTCTGTTGATGAAGATCGCACCAGAAGCATCGAACTGATATTAATAAATTAAAATATCCTTCAGACTTAATATAAATGAGAATTCGAATGAGTTTGCGGTATCTTCTATTTAGTGATGAAAAATTGAATAATGATCTTGCCATTATGTGCTCTCACAGGTCAGAGCGAAGAAAGAGCGACCAAAATGGAGAAAAAATATTCGATTTGGGAACACATAATCTACCCATTCCCCGCTAATGTATAATAATTTCTAACGGTAGAACATGACTAGAGCCCTATAGAATAGTTTTTTTTAATGGAACAATCAAAGCTTCATTTCTCACAATGATATTGGTGTCAAACTGGAAGATCTTTCCACTCGTCTGGTTGAGTGTCACTAGTCGCTCGAAGTAGGGAGAACGGAATCTGGAAAGGCATTTAGATACTTTGTTGAATAGTAATTATATTCTATATTAATTATATACCAGAATAGTAAATACCCCACGTAAATAATAGTCGTGCCCCAGAGCGCGCTCTCCTTGAACTCGTGGCCCATTCAAATCCCAGTATACTGTAAGTCATCGTCTACCTGCGACGCCAATTCAAATTGCGCATCCTTTTTCTTGTCACGCTTTCCCTTGATTTAAGGGAGTACCGAATTGTATTTTCCCTCGCTCATTTCGAGGAGACTCTCAGTAGAGTCTCTCGAGCGTCGTCTAGTCATCACGTCCCCCTCTCGTTCCCTTCACCAAGGATAGTTTCCGTTTTGCTGATAAACTCTGTTGTTTATCACCCATCACTGCTGTGGAGAAAGAGCCCCCCCCCCCTCACACCACAAGGATACAAGGACATAACAACTGGCGATCAGGAAAACTCGGACTCGTAAAAAGGTTCATTTTATCATCTTTTCTTGTGTTTCTTGTTCCTTGGAGAGATCAGTTCGCTGGTCGCCCTGTGTGAGTGGTGAGAGCAGTTCGCTGGTCCCCACTGTTTAGAACCGAACCAGAGAGCAATTCGTTGGTCCTGTGTGAGTGGTGAGAGAAGTTCGCTGGTCCCCACCGTTTAGAACCGAACCAGAGAGCAATTCGTTGGTCCTGAGTTCGCGTTTCTAAGTGAGCATACCTGCTTGGGAAGTGAATTCTCAAGTGGCAGATTTCACCCGTCGCACACGAAGTGCTGCCCAAAATTCGATTTCGCAATAGTGCGAAAGTGCAGAAATGGCAGGCGATAACGCTGAGGAAGTTGCCCAGTTGGGTGAGAAGCCGACCGTTGATCAGCTCATGGCCGTGCTTACCCAGATGACCAAGGCAATGAGTCAAAACACGGGAAACAACGCAAACTCCAATCAGAACACGAATGAACTGTCTGTGGCGGTGAACGCGATCGAATCGCGCATTCAGGAGTTTGTGTATTCCCCTGAGGACGGTTCCACATTTGAGAGATGGTGGAATAGACATGAGGACATCTTCGAGATCGATCTCAAAGAATGGGACGAGGTCAAGAAGATGAGACTTCTGATCAGACACGTCAGCACCACAGTGGAGAGGACATTCATCGAGTCGATCGCACCCAAGAAGTGGATCGAGATGACTCTCAATGAGGTCAAAGAGACAATGATCACTCTGTTCGGAGACAACACGTCGACATTCGACCGACGTCGCACAATGCTCAATCTGAAAATGAGCAAAGATAACATCAAAGATGTGAGAGTACTCGCTGCACGAGTGAATCAGACAGTTGAGAATTCTCAAGTACGAGACGCCTCGATCGACGAGTGGAAGGTGCTCACCTTCCTCCACGCTCTCGATCTTCCTCGGTACTCGGATGTACATCTCAAGATGATGCAAACAGCCAAGACGAAGGACAAAGACTGCACTCTGAATGATCTTCTATCGGTATTCAATGATATCGCTCAGCTGAAAAAGGACTCGAGAGCCATCACTGAGCCACACAGAGAAGTGAATCATGTGAATCAGAAGAGACAGTGGAACTCCAAGTTCCAGAAGAAATCAGAAAAGCAGCAAAACACCAGTGGATTCGCTAAGGGTGGACAGTCATCCAGAGAATGCGGTAGCTGCGGCAGTAATCAGCATCCTCGGGAATCATGTCACTTCAAGACGGCTGAGTGCAAGAAGTGCGGCAAGAATGGACACATCGCCAAGGTGTGTAGGTCCAAGCCAAGACAGGCACTGACAGTCAGTGTGGCTACGATTGCCACGTCAGACTTCCACATACGATTCCATCTCAATGGACACCCATCGTCGATCAAGATTGACACGGGAGCGGATATGTGGAGACGAATCGGTGAGCCCGAGTGCTCCTCGGCCGATTGCACTGCCACATGCGCCAACGGAGAGAATCTGGAACTGATGGGAAAGTTCAAGTCAACGGCCGAGTACGGTGGTGTTAAGGCGACTGGAGACGTGTACGTCACTCGCAAGAACATCAACCTCCTCGGAAAGAACTTCATCAAGTTGCTCAATCTCATCGAGATTCGAGAATCCAGAGTGGGCCCGACAATCAACGAGGTAACGACACCTCTGTCGACCAACGAGCAGTACACAGAGTGGGTGAAGAAGGAATTCCCCGAGGTTACTGCAAGTGGACTCGGAAGCTGCACAGAGATGATAGCATCTCTTCAGCTCAAGTCTGAGGCCAAGCCAGTCTTCGTCAAGGCCAGACCAGTCCCATACGCTCTCGCAGAGAAAGTCGAGAATGAACTCGAACGTCTGGAGCAGAGCAAAGTGATTGAGAAGGTGGAATACAGTGAATGGGCAGCATCCATTCTCACTGTGAGCAAACCAAACGGTACGATCCGGATGTGCGCAGACTTCAGCACAGGACTGAATGCAGCCATTTATCTACCTGCTCACCCTCTCCCCGTTCCAGAAGACATTTTCGCATCTCTGAACGGAGCCACAATCTTCTCACAGATCGATCTGGCTGAGGCCTACCTTAAATTACCTCTCGATGAGGAGACACAGAAACTGCTGGTCATCAACACCCACAAGGGTCTCTTTCGATATAAGAGGCTGCCCTTCGGTGTGAAAGCGGCTCCGGGCATCTTCCAAAGACTGATGGACACGATGTTGAGCGGTGTCCGACATGCAATCCCTTACCTCGACGATATCATCATCGGAGGTAGGACGAAGATGGAGCATGATGAGACTCTCCAGGAGGTCATGCTCAAGCTGAAGCAGTACGGACTCGAGCAGAGAAGTGCACGTTCGGCATGAAGGAAGTGAACTTCCTCGGATTCATCATCAACAAGGACGGTAGACACACCGATCCGAAGAAGACGGAGGCAATCCGCACGATGCCTCCTCCTGAGAATCCGATGATGCTGAGAAGTTTCCTCGGCATGGTGAACTACTACGGACAGTTCATCGAAGGAATACACAAGTTCCGTGCTCCGCTCGACCATCTTCTGAAGAATGATGTGAAATGGGCATGGACGAATGACTGTGAGAAGTCGTTCAATGAGCTGAAGGACAAATTGTCGCAGCAGCTCAGTCTCGTACACTACGATCCAAAGAAGGAGATCGTGGTAGCAGCCGATGCATGCGAAGATGGAATCGGAGCGGTGATTCTTCACAGATTCCCAGACAAGTCTCGCAGAGCAATCTGTCATGCTTCGAGAAAGCTGAAACCAGCTGAGAAGAACTATGGGCAGATCGAGAAGGAGGCACTGGCTCTGATATTCGCAGTGGGCAAGTTCCACAAGTATGTGTTCGGAAGGAGATTCACACTCCAGACGGATCACAAGCCACTGCTATCTATTTTCGGATCTCCCAAAGGAGTTCCTGCTTACACAGCAAAGAGGATCTATCGATGGGCAGAGACACTGCTAATGTACGATTTCCACATCGAGTACATCAGCACAGACTCGTTCTTCTATGCCGATGCCCTCTCTCGATTGATCAACGAGTGTCAATCGGAGCAGGAGGTGAACATCGCAATGGTACAAGCAGAGAGCGCAATCATTGGTTCTCTGTACTCTGCAATTCGTCGACTGCCAGTCACGGCATCAGACATCAAATCTGAGACTGCTAAGGACACACTTCTCCAGGAAGTTATCCAGAAGCACATCAAAGGATGGTCTCAGAGAGACGCCAAGGAACAGCGTCTGATGGCTTACTACACGAGAAGATCAGAACTGAGTCTCGTCAACGGCTGTCTGCTCTTCGGTTCTCGAGTCATTGTGCCGAAGACACTACAAGCGAGAGTGATGAAAGATCTCCATGCAGAACACCCCGGAGTGGTTCGCACGAAGTCGCTCGCGAGAAGCATCTGCTTCTGGCCAGGAATGGACCAAGAAGTCGAGAACACGGTCAAGCAGTGTGACCGCTGCGCCAAGGCAGCGAAGGCACCAGTGAAAGTGCCCCTGCAACCGTGGCCGATGACTGAGCGTCAGTGGCAGAGAATCCACATCGACTACGCTGGACCAGTCAAGGGCGAGTACTACCTCGTGCTGGTCGATGCTTACAGCAAGTGGCCAGAAGTGTACTGTACTCAGACAATCACAGCCTCTGTCACAGTAATCTTCATGAGAGAGGCTATCTCGAGATTCGGAATTCCGGAGCTGATTGTTTCTGACAACGGAACACAGTTCACGTCCGATCTCTTCAGTCAGATGTGCGATGAGTATGGAATCAAGCACATGACAATCGCCCCCTACCATCCTCAGTCGAACGGACAAGCGGAGCGATTCGTCGACACTCTCAAGAGAAGTCTGAGGAAAATGCATGGAGACACTCCCAACAAGGAGATCATCCGTCAAATCCTGCTCACTTATCGAAGAACACACAATCCGAATGTTCCTGAGGGCAAGAGCCCTGCCGAGTGCTTCCTCGGACGATCGATCAGATCGAAGATTGATCTTCTCAAGCCGTCCAAAAGATCGGACAAGGTGAATGAGAAGATGAAGGAACAATTTGACAAGAGGAATAGTGTGAGAGACAGATGGTTCTCCATCGGAGACCACGTGTACTACCACAAGCCAGACGGCCCCAACAAATTTCAGTGGGTGCCGGGCATGATCACTGGAAAGAGAGGCAGAGTCATGTTCGAAATCGAAGTGAACAACAAGAAGCAAAGAGCACACGCGAATCAGCTTAGCAAGAAGGCGAGTGGTATGCCTCAGAACGAGCTGAGAGAACACTCGCTGCTTCCGCTCGATCTGCTGCTTGATACATTCGAACTGAATGACAATCCTCGTGTGATTCCAGATGCAGATCCAATGGTGGATCCGGTAGATGGAGATGAGTTCAATGAGTTGAATCTCATGGATGATAGTGCCTCGCACTACTCTACGGCTTCTTCATTCGCATCAGCACTGACGACTCCCCAGCCGAGCCCCGTCAAGCAGCCATCTCCCATCAAGAGACAATCGAGAGATCGCCGACCTCCCGCCAGACTCGAGGTCAATCCAGCCACGAAGAGATACGATACGAGGACGAAGTAGTTATGCCGTCCCAATGTTCTACGTGTCACCTCACCTCTTACCCCATTCTGTACCATTTTTTTTAAAGATCGACATGCTGTCAATCTTGAAGGGGAGATGTTGTATAGTAATTATATTCTATATTAATTATATACCAGAATAGTAAATACCCCACGTAAATAATAGTCGTGCCCCAGAGCCCGCTCTCCTTGAACTCGTGGCCCATTCAAATCCCAGTATACTGTAAGTCATCGTCTACCTGCGACGCCAATTCAAATTGCGCATCCTTTTTCTTGTCACGCTTTCCCTTGATTTAAGGGAGTACCGTATTGTATTTTCCCTCGCTCATTTCGAGGAGACTCTCAGTAGAGTCTCTCGAGCGTCGTCTAGTCATCACGTCCCCCTCTCGTTCCCTTCACCAAGGATAGTCTCCGTTTTGCTGATAAACTCTGTTGTTTATCACCCATCACTGCTGTGGAGAAAGAGCCCCCCCCCCCCCCTCACACCACAAGGATACAAGGACATAACATACTTCATCACGCCATCATTCATAGGAATAGTGATAAAAAATCTTTTAATTCAGACTATAGAAAATTCGGATTAGTGACTTGATCCTTTGCCAAGAGTGCAAGCAAAGATTCATACAGTTTCTAGTGCAATTCGATTCACAATCCGAGAACAATTCCCTCACGTTAAGGTCAAAAAGTGTGACAGGGGACAAACATTACTCAACCACTTCTTGTGTGGGCGAAATTGTACTGAATATTGAATCATTCTACTCAATCACTTATCAGTCTTTCTCTCTCTCTCTCTCTCTTCCGTCACCACATTCCATTCCTCTCTTCTTTCCTATCACTTCTCCACTGTCTGGGGCGACAAGAAGGAGAAGGGAGGAGTAGCTGACCCAAGGGGATTAGCCCCCCCCCCCACAAGAAAGAGGAATTGAGAAAGTAACGAGATGACAAAATGACTATCATCATCAAAAGGCAGCGGAAATGGTTAGAATCGAGGAATCATAAAGATCAGAAAGAGGAATAAACGACGGTAATGAATGGAGGGAATGGAGAGTGAGATGGAGAATTGTACGGTGCCAGCCATTGAACCAAATAAGATCCAATGGAACCCACCTCGCGAGTGTCTCATAGAGTGTGACATAGTGAGTTCCTCCTACATTCAATCCGATCAGTTCACGGACGTGATGAAGGGAAGGAAGAGGAGCAGCCAACTGAATATTGCCTCATCACTACGAAATTTCCAGCTACCGTATCCCATCAATCCACAACTTCAGGCTCCATGCGATCTTATCACAGTCGATCCTTCTCTTACTCCCATTCCCTTCGGAAAATGTCCTATTCCATTCAGAGAGTGGGTCATGACATTCTCCATGCAACCACAGAGAAAGAAAGGAGGAATGGGAATGGTGGCCAGTTTCAACCGAATCTCCTCCTTGGATAGTCCCACATCCCCATGTTCACCTGCTGTTGCTGCACTGGCTGCGTATGCTGCAGGGGTGCTGCAGCTGCAGCTGCTCCATTCTGTGTGTAGACCTGTCCTCTCTGGCCTCCGACCGACTGAGCCCCCTCAGGCTGCAGATACATGGTAGGAGGTCCGGCCGCCCGAGGCAACGTGGCCCCTCCACCATTCACTGGGACCTAAGAGTCAATGATTGCCTAGAGATTACGATATTCCCTTTCACCTCGGCATAATACTTCCGACCATCTACCGTCGGTTGTTTGTGGGGAGCAACTGACATCTGAGAGAGACCAAAGATCAAACTGACAAATTAGCGGAAAGAATGAGAACAGAATGGAAAATGAAGAATGAGTCCATCTCAAAGTGTGAAATGACTAGTGTGAATCTCTCATGTCTCCACACCTCTCCCTTCTCCTTCCCTGTCACTCCCTCTCTTCTCTTCCTCTGATATGATAAGCAATCAATATGAAGACATCGTCTCTTTATGCCGCCTTTGCTCTCGCTTGTATGCATACAATTCCAAGTGGTGATACGCTTCGCAACACAATTTTCACCCGGGAGTAGATCACTGGGTTACGGTAAATGAACCTAGAAAATGCTAGGGGTGACAATCGAGGTTAACAACCGGGGCAACATCAAGAACACGACTAGGGTACAAATTGAGAACAATATTATAGGGTATCTGAATATTACGATACTCTGTACAGTCAAAGATTACTACGGGATGAATGACGACAATACAGAGAGAAATAGTACTCGTACAGGAAATAATGAGCGGAATAATCAATAAAGCTTATGGGGTCATAATTATAGATGAACGAACAAAAATATACAAAACAAAAACTGAATATTACGATCTTGGCAATATAAAGCAAGATTGGAAATTCATAAGGATGGAGAAGGATAAATGGATAAATGGGAGATCTTGTATATGGACTGATGTGTTGGGCCGTAAACTCTGCTAGCCTAAGTGTTAATTAGGGGGGGAGGGGGACTACGGTAGGTCACAGTGAGGAGTTATACGGTATACTATACTACGGGTGGTATGAGTATCGTGTGAGTGTGACAGGGGAAACGGAGAATATGTGTGCAAAATGCTGAAACGGGAATGAACGGAAAGACCAATCTAATGAAAACTGATGACTACCGTATACCAGGAGGAGCGCATGCACTACAGTAACTCAGAGACTACTACACAACAAATCAGAAACAAGAACACCGGGGACTGGGATAGGATTGAACAAGAAACTGTGTGAGTTTACTAGGAGGGAATCGACAAGGGATGAGGGGGGAGGGTAGACTACATCTAATCAGGGCACAACGACTGCCTCTTCTCAACAATCAATCGATCGATCACCGGATACTGTACAGGTAACAGACAAACAAACTATCCGAGTGACCGTCGAAAGGGGGCATCGAATAGGCGAGTGAGATACATACACGAAGACGAGACATAGTGAGTAGGTCAAAGGGGAGTGGGAAGGAAGGGACGGGACTGGGAAAGGGGCGGGACTACGAACTACACGGGGCAACGACTACCTACTGTGTGGCTGCACCACGATTAGTTCACAGGAGGGGAAAGGAGGTGGAGGGAACACACACAATCTCTAGTACAAAAATGAATAAGCACAAAGATCAAGGGGAGGGGATTATTAGACGGGCTAAGAGGGGGAGGGGGGGGGGGGGCTACTGCATGAGATCATAGTCGGAGGAGGGAGGGGGTGACGTCATCCAACTAGCTGAGGGGCGGTGGTCGGAAGGAGGACACGAGTGAATCGTGCCCGGCACTCGACTGCGATCGTTCCGACGTGGTTGACATCGTGTTCGAGGCGTATCTTAATAAACACAAATTATATTAATGCGAGATAAGCATGAGTAATCATTTCATGCAATGAATAAGTTGAAATCGTGTTGGAAAATCGTACGTGAAGTGGACGGGAGACAGGAGTACGTCGCGGTAGTTGCCAGTGATCGTTGGAATTGAAGGACCGTCTGAAAGGAAGGAAATCAGATCACTCGCACGCACTCAAACTCGCACGATACACCTACTCATTACGGTAACCGTTCGAAAATCGCAGAACAGAGAATGAATAACGGCAAGACTGACCTGGCAAACTCCGCCTCTTTCCGTACGTGGCTCCGTAAGGTGTCGTCAACTGCGAAGGGCGCGGGTCCGATGGCGAACGCTCGACTCCGAACAGGCTTCTGCAATCACGAAGCGGTTATCATCTCCATACTCAAGAGCAGGAGGTATAGCCTCTCTCTTAAATCTCCATCACTCACTTTCTGGGTAGTGTTGTGGGAACGGCGTCCCTCTCTGGAGACACTTCAACCAACTGCGACGAGGGCGTCAGAATGTGCGGTAGGGAGGGTCTGGGTGTCGTCTGCAGCAGTCCGTCCACTGACCCCGAGAGGGTGCTGTTGGGGCCTCCACTACCCAATCCCGAGAGTGATAGACGGCCTCCTCCCCCTCCATCACAGCCATTCTCACTCATTGCGCCCAATGAGCATGCTGCCAACTCGTCATTGAAGGCGTTGAAGCTACTCAACAGAGAAGGAAGCACCAACTCGTGCTCGTCCGGTTCATCTCAAAGAACGGAATACGGTCAAGTGCTTTGAATATCAATCTTAACATCATAGAAAGCCAACTCTGTCACTATGAGAACAGAGACAAACTCTAAAAAGCCACCTTTTGCCATGAGATAAACGCATTGAATGTTCATGCTCAATTATCCCCGATCTCTCAATCCCCTCACTGACCGCTGAATATGCTCTCGTTAGTCGAGTACATGGTTGCTCTCTGTGAGTCGTGACGGGATCTGAGGGGCGCAGAGATCACTGCTTCTTCTCTCTCGAAGAGAAGGGCAGCCAGATTCAAGTGACCGTTCAGTTCGCCCACCTGCAAAGTTCCTGACTCAATCACTGTTGTGAGAAGCAATACTTCACATATAGTGTCTATCATGCAAGATACGTACGGTCATCAACATATCTGTATCCATAAGTAATTTTCCTCTCCTGCTCACCTTCGCCGGTGTGTTTCCGAGTGTGTTCGTGATGGTGACTGAGGCTCGTTCGTCCAGCAGTGCATTCACCGTCTCAGAGTGGCCGTTGATCGACGCCAGATGCAGTGGTGTATTGCCCTGCATAGACGCCCCATTAATAATAAAATTTTCCCAGCAACTATTTAGTACACAAAGTGTAATCCCTACTTTATCGATTCCCTCTCCCCCACTCCACTCACCGATGCATCCTGCAGTCCGGGCGATGCTCCGTGTGAGACGAGGAAGTGGATGATATGACGAGGTCGGCCAACCATGGCTGCATGGTGCAGGGCCGATCTTCCCACTGCGTCCGTCAGTCCCCAGCCCGGCTCCTCAGATAACGCCGTCAACATACTGAAAACACAGTACAATCAGACGGAATTGCATATATTCAACGATGACGCCACATCCCCTTCCCCCTCCACTCAATGAGGGATACTCACAGATGGCTGGTTGCCGCCCTCGGAGTGCCCTGACTCGTCGTTCGCTGTCTCAACTTGGCGTCATTGATGGCATTGACGAGGAGAGTGAGTGTCTCCAGACCCGGCTTGCCATCTTTCAGCGAGTACAGCAGAGGAGACTGGCCGACCGAGTTCACCGAGCACACCTCAACAGGAGCCGCTCTCACTCACTCACGCGCTCACATTCAGTGACCATCAAGCTCGAGGACATCCTTCCCCCTCCCCTCTCTCTTCTCGCACTCACATCAAACATCATCGACTGAAGCAGCAGCTTCACCACCTCCTTATCATCTCGTGATGCAGCCATGTGAAGCTGCAAAACAATAGAATCCACTCCGATCTCAAGCAACCAGCCAGTGTGACTCACCACTGTGTTTCCTGATTCGTCCTCTGCGTTCGCTGCCTCGATCGGTGAGGTCTCCGATAGGAGTGAAGTGAGACTAGAGACATTGCCCTCCTCGACTGCAGTCACCAGACGATTCTTGTCTGAATCGGACGTGGTTTCAATAGCTTTCAGCACGCTATACGACTCTTCAAGTGATGAAAGTCCTATAGTATAGTTAATAGACAATGTGACTCACGATGGCCGATCCATCCATGACATGCTCCATCCTTCGTCGTCTTCAAGCATCGACGACGACGTCTAATCAGCCAGCAAGCTATGATCAGAAGAGCGAACAAGAGAGTGGCACACATCGAGATAATCACAGTGACGAAGATCTCAATCCAGGATACTGCAGATTCCTGAAATGCACAACTCACGGTTTCATCGGTGAAAGATTCGACACTACATTCGCATCATCGTATGGGAAAACAACACAAAGGCATTAATGCGATTGAAACGTGACAAACCTCGGGAGCCTTTACATCTTCAACAGTGAAGTTGTTCATCCTCGTTAATGCCGGAAATTCGAGATGACGTTTGGATCGAACGAAATACGTATCCAGGAGTACGATCGCGGACTGAAACAACTGTTCGTTATCGGATTTACGATCATCAACCCTGACCTGAATTGTCTTATCACTCCCATTCAGCTGCAGGCATGTGTTGTCTGAGCAGTGACTCGCATCCACATCCAGGATCATTGTCGTGTAGTCGTTGTATCTGAAATATCTATCACGTAACAGTATCCGAAAAGGGAATAGAATAGATAGTGAGAAGTGATCTCAATACTCACCGATCCAACAGCATATTACTATCCAATGCGATACGCTCCTCGGCACCAGTCGCACTCACGGTAGAGAACACCTCTGGTCGCCCGTCCAACTTGCTCTCACTTATCGAAACTGCTGCTCGAAGAATCTGGAACAGAAATTTTTTATCCAAAAGAATTGCCAGAGAACAAGATGATAAGCGGAAATACAAATCACCTGAGCGAGATATGCGAGAAGGCTCTTTTTCGATAAGTACACATCACTTGGTTTCACATTGAGTGAAATTTGAATCTGGCTCTTCACTGTTCCTCGCAACTCTGCAAGACGAATAATCCAGAATAATCCGTAAAATTTCATAAAATATAGTAATGAAAGTACGAACCTTTCTCACAGTCACCTCCATCGAATCCGTATAGACCAGAATTGCAATCCTTGTTGCAGATGCCATTCCCGTAGTATTGCAAGCATTGAGTCGAGGGCGATAGCAGTTCGTGAGATCCCGTGTCAATCCTATAGGACAAGTAAAGTTGAAAAAATATCAAGTCTCTCCTTGGTTCTGCACATGCACAAATGACTAACCAGGTCGGGTCCGCAATCTCAGGCCGTTCATAGCAGTCGAGTCCGTCGTAGAAGCACTCCGCGGTGTTACATTCTTCATCGCATCTGAATCAGTAGCGAATTAGCTATAAGAGACCGAAGAACTTCAAACGCCCGTACTTATTGTTGGCGAAGATGGCCGCGCACGAAGGACTGCATCGCGAGCTCTCGTACTCAGACAACTTCGGCACTATGTTCTCGCAAAGCTCGCCGCCGAATCCTAGGAAACGACGTACAGAGATTAGAAACCATTTCAAAATGTCTTACCGTCCTCGCAGACGCATTTGTTATCCACACACGTAGCACCGTTTTCGCACGAGATTTTCGATTGGCCCTTTAAAAAAGTTGCATTTAAAGCTATGCACATGTATACAATATGAATTTTTTTAAAATATACTGACGATGCAAAGATCGATGATCGGCACATCGCAATGTTTCCCCTTGTACCTGTAAAGGGCGGATGATTACACGTTATGCGCCTCTGGAAGAAGGGACTAGAGTGATGCAAGGGCGAGCCTAGTGTAGAGAACGGGTAGGTGGTAAACACAGACTCGTCTCTGAACCGTATGAAAAATCTCACCCATCATTGCAGACGCAGATGAAGATCAGGGTGCTGTTCAACTGCTCGCATCTTCCATGATTGCACTTGACATCAGAACACGGACGTGCTACTTCGCAGTTCGCACCAGTCCATTTGGCCTCTTCGCAGATGCACACTTGAGTTTCGTTTCTCCAGGCACACTGGCCAGAGTTGCAATCCTTCGTACATTTCTCCTCGCATAGTGGGCCTGCAGTTAGAAAGCATTGAATTAACTTCAAAACGAATCTTTCTGACCTTCTGATCCCACAGGACACGCGATCGCAACTCCGAGAAGACTGTGGAGAAGGATCGCGAGAATTACGCTGAACGCTTTCATGCAAAGCGATTTCTTGTTTTGGAGATGACGAACAATTTGATTTACGAATTTTTGACACCTGAAAATCAATTAAAATAAATCAATAATAACGAGAATAATCAATAAAACCAATTTAATAAAAACAATTTCCAAAAATTTGAAAGTCATGTCACCAATCAGCGGTCCCCAGCGGAATTGCCTGAATTTCAGGGTGAAAGTTTGAAACATTTTACTTACCGTAAACTGACATTGTATCGATCGTTTTTTGGCCTGAAATTATTTTCTGTAATTCTTCAATTGTTTTGCAATAAACAGCGATAACAACTTCATCGAGGGTGAAACAACATGCAAAATATATGAAACAAGCATCGTTCCTACACATAATAATCTAATAAGGCTGAGTTCTTGATTTGAATCGTTCTTTCAACGTTTTCCCATCCGCGTCGCGTAGCTCAACTTGGAAACCGGCAATGAAGCCGTCTTCTCCACCGGTAAACAGCGTCCCGTCCACGAATTTGGCTACGCGCGGCTGAAACATCAATAGGTTTGCATGAAACGGTAAAAGCGATTCGACTAACCAATGCTTTGTGGAAGTCGTACTCTCCAATTATACTCGACTTAGTGCCATCCAACGAACTTCCGATCAGATGCATTCGCGATTCCTCAACGCTGTATTCCACAGTTGCAATGGGGAAGTCTTCTCTTGGCAAGCCAACCATGTCCACCAGTTTGCGCTCCTTGAGCACACGTCGTCTGTAAAATACTTTCTGGTAATGTGCATAAGCTAAGCCCTTACTTGAGAACATTGTCGATGTCTTCGGGAGTGTTCATCTTGAGCAGATTCCATCGGTAGTCATCAGTTGTCGCGTAGAGCATGGGCGCATTCGTTGTGTAGAAAACACCAACTTTATCCACCGCAGAATCGATCTGAACGACTCTCATAAATCAACACAGCCAACAGGTAAACGTACGTTAACAGTAGCGACGACGTAATCTTCCTCATTTTGAGAAGGATCGATCACGTTCACCAGTCCATCCAAACCTCCACTGATCAGTAAATTGTCTTTGAAAGCAAGCGATGAGACGATGTCCGCATGAGCATCTGGCTCACTCATTAGAGGCTGAATTACTCATTGTGATGTAATCTGTGCGAAACTACTAACCTTATCCATGTTCCGCATGTCGAACACCCAGATCGGATTCTGCGATTCATCCTGACAACGGATAGATTCATGAGTCATTTCATTTCCTGTAGAACATGCTTAAACGCTCGCTACGACAAAGCATCATGGACTAAAATAGTAATGATCGAAGTTCAAACTGACATCCTCATCATCATCATCACTATCCTCAGAAACAGTAACAGTCGCTTGATGGAAGCTTGTCGCGACAGCAAGGTAGTTCTCGTTGAGGGCGCAAGCGGTCACACCGTCCTTGTCGTCAAATTGCAATGGAACAGACAGCGACTTGCACGTCGGATACTCGACGGCCCTTCGATCCACTTGGTGCACGTTGAGGCTCTCATCAAGGTAGTACAACACTGAAATAACGGCCCTTTAGTATGCGAATTTCGTCACGATTACTAAATATGCAACGCTTTTCAAAGCACTGAGATCCTTCATTGAACTCACCTTGGTTGACGAATTGGATGCCGACTATCTTCTTTTCTATGCAGTGCTTGTGGACGACTTGGTTGGTGAGTATGTCGAGTATCGTGACCTCGTTTGCCGTTGTACTCGCGGCCAGAGAAGAGCCTACGATTACTTTACAGATAGGCAACACCCTACACTATTTGTGATACACCAAACCCATATTTAGCCTCTGTTTAGATGCAAAGGGTCGGAAGTCAAAAGGACAGATTTCAAGAGTCGAGTCGTTCATGAATCGCAAACATCTTAGATAGTGTACTAAGTTGTTATCAGAACAGAAATATGGACTAAATTGCAGCCTCAGCGACCCCTGAAGCCCCTCCTACTTTATTCACGGGGGAACGAATTCGACGGAATCGAGACGAGGTCGCAGTTTTTGGAAAGTAATCGGCACTAGATTGGGATGATACAGTTTGGTAAATACAAAAGCTTGTATCATCCTGTACATAAGCGCACATCTTAGGGATGACCAGTTCTTACGACAGGACCTTTCTAGAACTTCACACCGTCTTCAAAGATAATCGCATTGCTCATAACCCAATCTAGGCTTGTGCCAAAAAACATTGACTTACCGCCGTCGTGTGCCAGTCCAACCACGTATACACCCTCATTGCCCAACTGCTTCTTCAGCTTGGGCTGGATGGCAGCCATCTGAACTCACACATAATTATGAAAATTACACGAGAGAAGCATCCAAATTATGAAAAAAAAAAGATAAACGAGACGAGACACGATTTTCAACAATTCACGGACCGTGAAAGCCGTTGAACAGTATTAATAGTGGCACCTGCACACTGTCGGACCAAAATATTTCGTTTAAATTTTTTTTAAATTTCCAAATTGTTTTCCATCGTTTCTCCCGTTTTGTTTTCATGTCCATTGTTCCCAGCGCATGCAACTCCTTGTTAATGATATCCAGACGTTTTAAGAGTGACTTTCTGAGTCAGTGAACATATGTGCTCAGATGCTTGGCACTAGCAAAAAATCGATTTCGCTCTGAATGTGTGTGGACGTAGTACTCGACGAGTGTAGCTCAGGCGCCACGGGTTTAGTGTTCTAAATCGTTCTCCGCTAAATGACGGAAGTTTCAAAAAATACCGACCAAACCGACTTTGCTCTTTCGCTATCATTTCAATCGAGTGATATCTCAAAATTTGCACAATATTCATGTCATCACACCTGCCAAGTTTCATCCGGATCGCATTGAAAATGTTCGAGAAATTTAGATTTTTCGAAAATATTTTTGAACTTTTCAACTTCTCATCTTTAGGGTGGTACACAATATACCTTTTTTATTTGATAAAATTGGAGAGCAAGCACTTTACTTCTTATAGTTAAAATATGAGAAAGAACTAAAAATACATGTTTGACGAAAATCATTTAAAACGACGGTCAACTCGTTCAAAAGTTAGTTCATTATTCGCTACCTACCGTTCACTGGGTCAGATATTCACTCTTAAAATAGGCGCTTCTCTTTGTTTCAGTATCGGTGTTTTTGGTACCTTTTGTTTTTCGCTATTTCCCTTCACTTTTTCCTTCGCGAGAGGAATACAAGTTGTTGTGTGTCCACCAAGCCTTCCTCCATGCTTAATTGCACTGCCCCTTCTCCATCCATCTTCCGTTTCTCTCGTCTCCTCACGGACCTCTACTCCTCCGAGTTAGAAATGAGACTCCCGCCAATTTCGTATACGGTAGCCCTTACGTGATCTCTCAGGGTTTTCGCGCACTGGTTTTGTAGTTTGTAGCATGGGCAACGCTATCCGCGCTGCTCCGCAGTCAACGCCGATACACGACCGTTTTCTAATTAGCGGCTTCTTATATTGGCTGTGTGTATCGGTTCGCTCCTCCTAGCATCAGAGCTCCGCCCACCTTACCTGCGTTTCCACTGGGAAGGAAGCGAGGAAAAGCAACAGGCTGAACGGCCGTGTCTCCTTTCCTTACATGCTTCCTTCCGACTGACCAGCATCTTAATTGACCATCTTTGTTGGTTGTGCCTTGGTCAGTTTCCCCTCAGCTTCCTCATTTGGGTCATAGTAATCAATCGCGTGCTAGTGGGAATCTCGGAAATGTGACGCTTTTATTTGTCCTCTTCTTCACACTCCTTGTTGTCATTAGCCCGTTCCGCGCTTTTTTCGTTTCCCTCTCCTTTCTATTCCCCCCTCCCTTCTCGCCCCTTTGAGATGGACGTTGACGAGGATCCACTTGTAGTTGCATGCACACCGTCGGATATTTGTCCATTCTTTCGTCTCTTGACTAGGCAGATAAAGAGACCTCTTAGAGACGATCGAACATCCCACTCGCTTCTTATGTTAGCCGATTCCTGATCTGGCGAGCTCGAGAATACCGTGAATTCTTCTCTTGTATATCCATGAATCTTTTTTCCTTCTTCTTCTCCGTGCAATATCTAGTGAATTTGCGTTGTATTTCTGATCGATTCCCCATTAAAAATCATCTCGGATATTGAGTCCGGGCACATAGTGTTCCCACATCGTCCTAATTAGATGATCTCTCCCTCTCCCTCGGGGGGGGGGGGGGGGGGAATGAAATGATGAGAGAGGGTGGTACTAATTGACCATCTCCATCCTAGAAAGCACCCCATCTGGGAGCCACAGCCGGTAAATCTCCCCGTTTCCTGACGTTTGCGATGTGGCGTGCTAATTGCCCATCGTACGATGATTTTACGAGATGATTGTGGATTTACTGCGACATGCAACAATAGTAGATCTCGTTCCTGGGATGAATGAAGGGCCCTCTATCTCTCCATTGAGCACGCTTTCTCCTTACTCAGAGTAGATGGTGGAAGAGTGTCCTCGCTCATTTCTCCCCTCTTATTGCGCCCAACAGGAAGGGGGGGGGGGGGGTCTCCACGGACCCGTTACGAAATGGCCACAGCGAGCTGACTCATTTGTCATTTTACGCTAGCAGGCAGAGAGACTAGCCTAGTTGCGCGAGGAGTAATGCGTTTCGCGCGTATTGTGGCAACTTTGGTGCGATTTGAACAAGGTTTTGATTTTTCTCCCTGCTTGGTTGAATATCCGTCGTCGACCCCTTCCATTGTGAGTGGCAGTGGACAGATGAACAGGTGGCTGAATATGACCAGAGGGGAAGGTACTCTCTTATAGGGAGGGGTGAGACACGGAAAGCGCGAGCAAGCACATTCGTTATTTCCTCAAGCTTCGTACTCATCTCACAAGAGTGGGTATCGAGTAATCGACCCCACTTTTTCCCGTCCTTCCGCAGCCGTTTCTGTGAGAGTGGACACGAATGGCCTTGCCTTTCTCTATCTCCCCCCCTCTCCTCTCTCCTCCCTCTCCCCCCCCTCCCCTTCCCCTCCCCCTCCCCCTTCCCATTTCCCTCCTTCCTTCGTCTCGATTCTGCCCTCGTCTCTTCTAAATGGTCACTACTCCGTCCGCAGCGCGCTTTCATTGTCTATAATCGATCATCTCCTCTATTATCTGTCCTGTTTCGTGTTCCCTTACTCTGAGGTTTGGGCTCGATCCTAATCTGGGATAATCCTAGTCGGAACGTTGTGAAGAGAGGAGGCTTCTCGGTTTTATAATTTCCTCTCCTCTTCTTCTCTCATTTCACCACTTTTCGTGCGTCTTCCACGTCAAAAAAAGTGAGATTAGAAGCGCGGTGCTTAGTGTAAGTAGGTATGTTTTGTTAGGATAAGCGATGAGTGAATGGGGAATGTGAGGGGGAGGGGAAGCGGGAGGAGGGAGGGAATGAGGAGGTTGGGGTCTCTCCCTCTCCCTTCTCTCTCTATTCCTCGTGCATACGATATGCTTCATCTCATTCTTTGCCGTGTCCCTTTCCTCTTCATCTAGAGTTGTATAGAGAGTGACCACAAGGTGGCACGCTTACATGAAAATCATGGTTGTTACCAGTTCGTTTTGGAATGAACTCCAGTCAATTTTGGGATGGACCTATCCGATGGAGATATGAAGTGTTTCTTTTCCCCTTCTTCCTCCTTTTCTTCATGAATACGAAATAATCAGATTGACGCTTCTTCTCTTTCTCCTCACTTCTTTTGTTGCTTGGGAGCATCTCTAGAAGGAATCCTTCCACTTTTCGGCTTTGTCCTGCTTTTGTTGCCTAGACTGACACCAAGTGTGGATTGTTCCTCGGCTCGTTGGAACACTAGAATGAGCACCTCCCTCTAGTTCAGAATGGACAAGTCTGACACTCGAGGGGTGACTTTCTCCCTCGCAACAGCTCTTGAATGGAGCATACCATTCCGACCTCTCTGACCCGTTCTTTCACCCCTCTTCACCCATCGTTTCAACTCCACTTTCTCCCCTTTCATCGTCCGAACCTCCCACAGTTGGCTTCACTCGCGAGTCAATGAGTGCTTCTAGTCTCTCATCTCTATAAATGTATCCCATCACACTTCTCTGATCAAGAATGTCGATAGGAGGATCACGAGGGAGGAAATCGAGTTCGTCCTTTCTGTCTTCTTCTTGTCTCTTTCCCTCTTTGGTAAGAAGTACCTTCCCTCCCTCGCTCGTGATTTTGTTAGTCAGAAATAAGGCTAAGCGTGATTTCTCCGTTGCTTTCTCACTTCTTGACTATGAGGTATTCTCCCTGATTCTCTCCCTTTCACCCACTCTCTCGTCGCTTCTCTCACTTGACGTGAACAGTTTGCCCTTCTACTGACTAGGCCAGTTTGCCAACCTTCTTAGTGGGTCAGGCAAAGGAGGGGGAGGAGAGGTATAGAGGTTGATAAGCAGATAAC